>SMSR01016063.1:31311-138165 GCA_019453355.1 Ceratina japonica | reverse complement strand
TATGTTTAACAAGGTCTTTATTTAATTTTTAAACAAGTTATTGAATACAAATATCTGATATCTATACAATTGCAGTAATGCACAATTAAATAAAACACTTGCAACCGCTTATGCATCGGGAGAAGGTAAGTACCAGCACCAGCACCGAAGAGAGTAATCTCTCTTCAGTGGTACCGAAGAAAAACTTCTCTCTGTCCATTCGTCTCGACTGCCTATACTGTGTGTATGCTACGGTGGACGTGTTGAAGGTTCTTGTCTGCTACGGTGGGACTGAACAGGGTAGATCTCTTCTAAAAAGGTTCTGGACCATGCTTCGATGGACGTTTCTTCCGACTTGGCCGCAAGGTGCAGTGCTTTCGTTGCGGCCACGCGCGAGAATAAAGGCATGGCATGAGAACTCTCAGTTTCTCTCTGTCAGTTGGCTTCAGACATCAAAATTTGAACATGGCGTCAGCAATGGAAATTGACGATGAAGAAAATGATTTACCAACTTCGAGTAGTAGTAAAGGAGAGAAGAAACGTTTTGAAGTGAAAAAGGTGAAATATATTACCAATTGATACATTTTATAAAGCTAGGATGAATTCCTTTCATTTTAAAGTATTGATTCGTAAATCCTAACCTCGACTTAGCACCGTCAGTTTTATCACACAATATTTACACAACTCTTTTATGGTGATTAATAAAAAAAACCAGCCTTTTTTTCTTATTCCAGTGGAACGCTGTGGCCCTTTGGGCATGGGGTACGTATTCAGAAAACTTATTACATAGATAACTTCAATTCCGTTACAGTATGTAAATATCAATTATGTTTATTGTTGATATATTGTATGATTTATTATCTTACAGATATTGTGGTTGATAATTGTGCAATTTGCCGCAATCATATAATGGATTTATGCATTGAGTGTCAAGCGAATCAAGCATCAGCCACTAGTGAGGAATGCACTGTAGCCTGGGGTGTGTGTAACGTAAGTAAGATAATTATTTCTATAATACTTCTATAGTAGGGAAAATTAAATAGTGAATCAATTAATTTTTTTATATTCCTCTGTGTAGCATGCATTCCATTTCCATTGCATCTCACGTTGGTTGAAGACTCGCCAAGTTTGCCCGCTTGATAATAGAGAGTGGGAATTTCAGAAGTAAGTGTAATCTACAATATACAACACACAACTCGCTTTGGAATATTGTGTCTTTGAAGAAGAAACACTTTCATACATTTAATTAAATCTGTTTCAGGTATGGTCATTAACTATGTGTGCCGGGCTGCCACAGACATAGGAGCCACCCCGCATGCCGAAGTCTATGAAAGTTTAATTATGTATGTGAATAAAAGATAAATGAACAATTTGTGATTAAATTATCACTGGCAAATCAGTGGAATATTTTTGAACGTTGTGGCAGCATATGGACAGTGGAGCAACGTGCTAAAATTTTTTGGAATACAACGTAATTAAGATGTTATCGCACCAGCATTATGTGCTTACACTGCTGCGCATATTGAGCTCGAACAGCGGGAGCTGTACCTGTAAACAATGATCTAAAGTTTCTTATTTCGTTGGTTATGCATTAATGACGCTGTAACTTAGCCTTAAGTCCCCAAATAAAGGAATTTCATGTAATAATCAATAACTTCTCCTATATATTCTTTTAGTCACCTGTTATAATTAAAAACTAAAATCGTCCCTATCATCTACCACGTAATTTTTAACGATGTTCAAAAGAGACTATATTTTTTTCATGGAATTTATTTTGTGCCACAGCTCTCAATGATCCGTCTGCTTGATTTGAAAAATTTTGGTTTTTCCGTTCTTGAAGAACGGAGTAGCTTCCGATCAGTAATTTTTATACTTCAAACAGATATTGATTTCATTAAAAATCGTAATATAAAGTCCGGTAATAAGTAAAAAAATTTTTTTTATAAAACAACTTCGATTTAGCTCATTTAAAATTTGGTTCGCGCATTAAATGATATTGAAATTATTGTGCAATGCCACATAAAGCGCGCACGTCGGTATTGGTTCCTCAAGATGTGGGTCTTCGGGAGAACCGATGAGGAAGTTCCTCTCTTTTTCTTTCCTCGAGGTGTTAAGCAAAATCAATCTCACTAAAGTAGCAAACGACAGGTATCGTAATAATAGGTTTTACGTTCCAACAAGTTGCGGCTGCCCCACCCTTACGGTCTTATCATTAATCCGCGCTATTACGGTATACGGATTCTTAACGAGACATAACAGCCGTCTATCGCCGTGACCCGTGACGTCACGTCGAGGCCAATCGATCGCTTTGAGATCATCTCAATCCCTTTTCCAGTTCTAGTGTATTCAAGAGGCACGGTGCAATACTTATCAAGCAGTAGGCGGAGCCCCCGACGAGCTGGCTTCTAATCCGGGCATACAGCGAAAATTACATCCTCGGAGACCAAGCGACATTCACCAAAGCTGCGAGGGAGCATTAGTAAGCCTTTCCGGCTCTGATTTTTCCGCGTCACGCCCTCCTCCTTCCCCGTTCCACCGTGCTCCTCTCATTTTTATTATTTTCTTTTTATTTAGCTTTCATTTCCATGCAGTCTCGGCAACGATACCATAAAAACGGGATTCGTTTAAAGTTTCACGTCGCCGCGTGCGGAAGCACGCGTTTCAGTGAATTGCAATAAGCGAGAAACCGATGATAATATACACTTGCCGAATGGTCTTCGATTATTTTCGACCGTGCGTTTAATCATAGCGAGAGTCTGGCGGACTTGATACGAATGTTTATGGCGAAGAGGCAGCGGAAAGCAGCCGAGGAAAACGGATATGTATTATATTATTCAATAATATGACGAGACAAGTGGATTTCGGTGAGCTGCAGGATACAAATTTTACGCGCGATACGCGGGTAACTGCGCTCGAATAAAATATTTGTCTGGCACCGAGAGATGGAATATAAATACGATTTGCATTATCACCCTCGAGATAGAGAGCGTCAGTGGCATCGATTAGGGGAACGGCCACAGGAGGCTAAAGGATGCTCGAGGGAGAGTTCGGCAGAAGAGGCAAAAGGATAGCGGAGTATGGGAGTACGAATCACGAAGGCCTCATTTCCGCTGGAAACAGAGGTTCCCTCACCCTTAACTGCGAGCTGCCACCCTGCCACCCTCGCTCTCTCTCTCTCTCTCCTCGTTCTGTACAGATGGCGAGAGAGTCCAATCGAATTAAATACATTCCTGAGGATTGCCCAACCGACGACCTTCGGCGGTTTTTGTCTGCTAGTTGCTCTGTCAATATCCTTCTTTATCATTTCTTTCCTCCCACGTTTTGTTCGGTTTCCGTGGCCATTACCACTTCATCATTATCGACCGCTACCGAATAATTCACCCGTTTTTACCGCATCTTTTTATCAGGACGCTACAACGTAGCGTGCAACGAGCATATCGAAAATTCATTAAAGCTCCTTGTAATTAGGTCGGGAGAGAGAACCGCCGCTGACCCTCCGGACGGCTCCTTTACGCTCCACTCTCGCCGGGATAATTATTCCTTCGAACGTTCGACGATTTTACGTATCGATACGTTTCCGCTCGCGAACAGGAACCGACTATCAACGCCGACGATCATTTTTACCGTAATTACCACGTAAGAAGGGATGTAGAAGAAGAGATGGAAAAGTTTTTCCCGGGTATAAGCGCAGTTCAATTCGCGCACAGCGTTTACCGCTATAGTTGGACGTTATATTATTTAAAAAAGTTTCCCTGCCTGGGAGACCATCCATTATCCGCGACTTCGATAAATCCGCCAAGGCGTTCTAGCTCCTTGTGTTTGGCGGATATATCAAGGTTTCCTCATCCCGTCGTTGTCGCCCTTTCCACCTTTCCCACTCTTGTTCCATTTCCACCGTCGTGGACTTTGGAGTCGACGGGAGTTCCGAGGGCGGATCGGTAAACCCGATAAATTACGAGATTTCGCCATGACCAGTCGAAGATGCATCCGCCTTAAAATTCGTGGGCGAGATCCGCGCGCGGGATCGCACGGGAAATGTTATACATTCGTGTAACGTTAAATGCGAATACACGGCTTGATAATTGCGCTTTCAAGGTGTCCCCGCTATAAATAATCTAGCCGTTAATAATAATCGATATTCTCGTTGCGTGGCCGATTCAACCTGATAATAACTATTACCATTAATAGATGACTCGTTATACGATCATTACGGTCGCCGCTTATGGGGCAGCTTTAAATTCGACGGCAAATTAAATTAAGTAAATGGAATGCGACCAATGGCAACGGATTGATGCGTGAATCGCTACCGCGTCACCGTCCATAATCGCGAAGAATAGATTTTTGTAAATGCGAGCACCGCGGATCGTTCATGGAAAATGCAGAAAGTATTTGGCACTCGCCGCGGCGGACTGCTCAGGCGGAAGGTAAATCTCCGTTAAACCCGCCGGGAGTCAGGATTCAATGATTGCCACCAGTAATACCTTCCTTTTTTTTTCGTCTTCGAAATTTCATGTCTACTTTTGTCAAAAAGTCTTCGGAACGAAATTGTCCGCGAGAGCTTTTCCGTTCGACGTCGTCGACGTTTTCGATACAAGCGAGAGGGGAAAATAGCCGCGTTTTTCAGCCGCGTTCCAATTTTCCCGTCGGGGATGTTATTTGCGAGACGGGCCGCGCAATCAGGGCCTCGAAATCTCTGCGCGGTACGTGGACCGACAGTAAGTGGAGCATTAAGTTCGAAATTTCGGAACACACGAAGTACGCGGCCGTGGCAGCGCACACGGTATTCTTGGTGGATGAGACCGAGAGCACTCGATAGGCTAAGTAAATCACAGGCCTTTGGTCAAGAGTACCGCCTCCGCTCCGTTTAGGGTAGGAACCTGAGCGCGGGGCAGGGCGGCAGAACAAGGGGGTCGACGGGCGCCGGGGCCAGGGGGGTGGGTGTGCAATAGTGGCGGCAGGAGCAACAAAGGGTTGGCTAAGAGCTCTTCACCGTCCGCTCGCTAGCTTTCTCCAACCACTGGGGCATCACCTACTTCTCACTGCAGCGGGGCTTGCTTACCCCGTGATGTGATTGCTACCGAAATGTGTTTACCGTAAACCGTATCAAACTGTCGACCCGTCCACCATCGCCATTACCGCCTATCTTTTCTGTGCGGTACATCGATAAAAGTACGCACCTCTATCGATTTGCCTCGGCCACGCCGCCCGTCGCGTCCTCGTCCTCGTCCACGCCGACGTCGTTGCCTTTGAAACGGTCCTTTGTCTCTGGCACCAGCTCAGAAGTTTCCTGGCCAGCAGACTTTGCGGACAAGTTTGTCTTCTGTGCCCTGTAACCTTGTTATTTGCAAAGGATCGCTCGCTTCATTTTCTTATCTCCGTCTGCCACCATGCCCTCCGCTTGCTCAGTTAAATAATAATCGGGGCTAAATCTCGCAGAACGAACAGCCAACGTGACAATTTTTGTTTTTTATTTAACACAACAGTTTCGTTAGATTGAAATTGCTCTATACCCATCGAGTGACGTCCAATCAATAGGGTGTTTGAA
The DNA here is from genome assembly GCA_019453355.1 of Ceratina japonica. NCBI lineage: Eukaryota > Metazoa > Arthropoda > Insecta > Hymenoptera > Apidae > Ceratina > Ceratina japonica. Next base: position 132,641 of record SMSR01016063.1, on the reverse strand, counting down.
CGACACTACTGGACCTGCACTTGTAACAAGTTTTCCATATCTCGAACAAACATATAGCAGAGTGAAATCGGTAGAATATAGCCAACGGCATAGACACGTGGGTTATGATCGTCCATGCCCAGACGCCAAAGAATTGCAAGTGATCTGGACGAACCCCGGCACGGGATTTCTCCAGAGTATTCACTGTCCATAAAGCTATATTAACGACTATTAGGAACGTGATTAGCTCCTTCCCAGGTTTATCGTTTCTGGAGCAACGCCTCCCCCACGCGATCTGCGAATTTGAGATAATGTAAAGAATTTAATACGTCGATTTGTTCACGACGGGAGAAGCTTCATCTCACTTTAATAAGCAACGTCTGACTGGTGCTTTGTATCAGGGCCAACAAGTCTGTGATTAAGGACAGCGTCCAAGTCGGTCCCATCGTTAATATGTCACCTACGACTCCGAATAGACAATGTAAGTAGACCCCAGCTTGAGCCGCGGCCAACAACGTGGTATCCAAATCCGATGGCTTGACGATCTTCTGTTGGAAAGCCTGCAGCTTCATGGTTGCAGCAATCGAGACGACCATGCCTGCGAATTAGACGTGGCTCGTACAATTTTCAGCGACGAGGCGAATCGACGTCGTTATCTACCTAAAAGAAGTATGCTGCCGTCTAACGCGGTCACCTGGACTATCGCGATCTTCATCTTGGTCTCCTTCAGGACGAAGAACATGATCAAGCTCAGTATCGTTGCGGCGACGACCAGGATCCCCCCGAACAGGCCCCTGAAAGCGTTCCGGGCGAAACGTGAAAAGTGAACGGTCTTAAAATCTCAACGATATCGCATTAACAAATTAACAGACGATCCTATCGATTTAATTAAATTTCCGGCGCCGACCTGTGAGAGCTGCTGCAATCTATGCTAAGGTGATACGAAGACCTCGCCGAGCTCTCGCTCTTCGCATCGATCCTCTCTTCCACCCTCTTCCACATCTCGAACAGTATCACCGCGCAAATTAAACTGAATTCAATTGTGCACGGGAAAAGGAACGGGCTGGCGTCTCTCAGCAGCGACTTCAGTATACCGTCGTCATCGTCGTGCGTGTGGCCCAGCTGATCGATTTCGTGTTGCGTCTCCTCGACCAACGCCTTCGCAAACAAACAGAATGCCAGAGGAGACGTGAAAAATTCATAGCGACCCGCGAGCACCGACGCACGCCGACACCATCCCCTCGTCGTTCAACGATACCTTATTTTTATCAATTACCGAGCCAGAAATATTTAGGAGTTACGCAGCAAATAATATTGCAAGAAATTCTGCTAATTGCAACGCTATTTTGTGTATGAAAATCGGTCGGAACTCGTCTGCTCTCAGTTTTTCCCGACTACGCGTGACAGATAGTTATTGACGGGATGTAAAATTAAAAATAAAGATCCGATTGACGAGCGGTGAATCCGCGTAGAGCCGGGGATCGCATTCAAATAGTCTCGGCCGTTGATAACCGGCTACTTCGATTTTCCTGGGAAACAGGACACGGGGCGCACAGGCGTAGCTCCGAGCCGGGATTCGCGTTCCCATGAATATGAGAATAAACAGTGGCTTTGACTTTGATAGATGCTGAACGCGGTTAATCGACACCGACCGTTCTCGCTGGAATTAAAGCATCGTCAAAATGCCTGCGACGCTCAAAGCAATATTGCGTTCTCTCGTTTCCCACACTCCCGACTTTACAGTTCTTATTTTATACATTTCGATGTAAATCGGATTTGACTGACATATTCATTTATCCGTTGATGGATTATTCAACCGGTGCCACTGTTTTGTTTCGCGTTTGGTTATCGGATAATTAAAGCTCGCTTAATGAAGCTCATTGTCCGTGGAATGACGATGTTTTATTAATCGTACCTGGAGCCACTCGCAGAGATTGGTCGCGATCATGTGCATGAGGCCCACTTTGGCTAGCGCGGTGTGCTTGGCCAGCCTGAGACTCTTGCTGTTGAGAAATATGAAGTGCATCTGGGCGGTGACCAATAGGAGCCTGGCACCCGGTGTAATCGCCCTGAACGGACCGGAAGCTATTTCCGCCCCAATTTGCAATCCCGTAAATACCAGCGAGCCGGCGCCAAATCCCACTGCGCCGAGCCTCAGACAAAAGCTGCCGTACTGTTGCGTCTGCGAAACAAAGATTTCATTGTGTGCGCGCGGCGCGTGGATGAACCGGGACTCCGCTAATTAGAAAACGTCGTGGCACGGCCCGTGGGAATCAGTGTCGCCCGATGGATCAACGCTTCGCGCGGCATTATTCGCGACGCGAAATAAAACGCGCGATGCGGAACGACGTCACGGGCGACGATTGAGACCCGCGACGACGACGGTCAACAGGTTACGCAGGCACGAGTCGGGGGGCGTCTGGTAGGGGATCGCCTTCCGCGCTTTGTCAAAGACAAACACGCGCGGCCGCGTCGTCGGAGGTGACGAACGCGATTTCCAACTTCGTTTCAGGGGCGATTAAATATTTTCGAAGCGCAAACTTTACCTGACAAACGTTCGCGCGGTCGCCTTTCTCGTCGAACTTGAAACTCTGCTCGTTCTTGTCCTTCCGAGTCGAATCCCTCACGGTCTTGTCCCGCCACACGGTCACGTACATGGCGATCACGAATGTCACGCTGACCACGTACAGGTACAAGTAAAATCCCTGAAGGCCGGGGTAAAACAATCCGTCGTTAGAGCCGTACACCGTTCGGAGGCGATCGATCGAACGTATTTGTCACCTGGTTCAACGACGCCGGAACTCTTTCCGTCACGCTGGCCGTCACGGGTACAGCGATACCGATAACGATCAGCAAGTTCGCGTAAAGGCAGCTGACGATCGACACCATTTCCGGATGATACGTCCTCTTCTTCACCGATTTCGGTCGTTGGTCCAGCATCTGTTGCTTGGCTGCCGTTAAAATTCCCAACGACGTTAATCACTTCGATTGCTCGAATTTCGAGTAACAATCAACGCACTCACCTCTCGCTGGATCCAGGGCATTCACAGGCACGTAGGCCGCGTTCACAGGCGACAATTGCAGAAAATTGGGTCGCTGCTTCTGCATCTCGTGATCGTTTTTCTCCGGATGATTGTGATTGTTGAGCAACGGCGTCTTGCACGCCGTCTGCGTCGCTAAGAATTCTTGATCTTGAGGGATGCACGAGGGCAGCGACATGTTGCTGCCTATCCCCGAAATCAATGCCCTGTCGTAAACAAAAGCCAGGTTCCGGTTCACGCGGGATCCGAGGCGGGCGGATAAAAAATACGCGAGGTGATTTGATTTCTCGTTTACAGAGCACACAGGAGGTATTTAACCGTATCCACAGGTCCCACTCTCTCGCGCCAATACTCCCGACGAAATAAATTCAAATGAATCGATGGACCGTCAGGTCGAAAATATTTCATTCGAAAACTGAATTTAATGATCGTAAAATTATACGCTTCCTGCGCTCCCGTATTTCTCGCTGGCCACGCGGATCGCTCTATAATATTTTAGTTTCGATACGTTATTAACGCCGGCAACGATTAAATCGCGATGCACGATATTTCCCCCTTGCGTGCTTTAATTAAAAAACGTTCTATTCAACAGTTTTTTTTCCCAAAGCGATATTTGGAGTCTCGTGCGACTTTTTGATCTTTTTCAAGCATCGTAAAATTATATACTTAGCTTATCTGCGCAATTATTATTGCAATTGTTATATTAATTATTATACATATATTATTACAATTGTATGCTCTTGGGACGATCAGAGAGCATATTGATAAACGGGAAGTAACGTTACCCTAGAAGTCCTCGTCGGTGGTTCATAATCGCAGTCAGGGATGTGCTTTGTCTTCGTAGATGCGGCATTCTTCCCCGAAGCGGCNCGTTCTATTCAACAGTTTTTTTTTCCCAAAGCGATATTTGGAGTCTCGTGCGACTTTTTGATCTTTTTCAAGCATCGTAAAATTATATACTTAGCCTATCTGCGCAATTATTATTGCAATTGTTATATTAATTATTATACATATATTATTACAATTGTATGCTTCTTAGGACGATCAGAGAGCGCATTGCTAAACGGGGAGTAACGTTACCCTAGAAGTCCTCGTCGGTGGTTCATAATCGCAGTCAGGGATGTGCTTTGTCTTCGTAGATGCGGCATTCTTCCCCGAAGCGGCAACGGGTACTCCTTTCCGTCGACTTCCGACGATAGGGTTATCGACGTCGGCGCGTCGCGATTTTTCAGCTCGGGACTTCTCTCGCCGGCCATCGTCGTTCGAAAATGTACTTTCAACGAGGACCGTGGATACACACTTCGATACCGGTTGCTTACGTCGCCGTTATATTGGACTGGCTATCGTTCATAGTCTATCGCCGTCGTCCGTCGAATCGATGAACAACGCGAGCTAAAAGAGATAAAGCAACGTGGAGAACGTAAAAAAAAAAAGAAGGACACGTCCGCTCCTCTTATCCTCTTTCCCTCTCTTCCTCATGGCGCTATTATAGAAATTTACGTAACACACCACGACGTACGGTTAAAAAGTTCTCTCCCCCTTTTCTTTCCGCAAACGTTGCGTAACAATCGTTTCGGTTTATTCACCGGCAATGCGTCAAACTTTCTAGCTCGTCCCGGGGTTGGATAAGCCCGCCGCGGCGTATTTGCTCGGCTGTTCTCGCGCGGAAAACTTGGAAATTTATTCCCGGGGAAAATTCGCCCGCGTTTTGAATTTTTAGCAGGCCCCGGCCAACTTCTTTCCAGCGGCGCGTACACGCCCGGTCGCGTCGCGCTTAAACGGCCGCGATAAAAGCGATTCCGCATTGTCGATCATCAACGCGAAATCCCTCCAATTACCGGGCGGCGCGTCGGGGCTTCTCCCGTCTCCGTTCCTCGAAATTCCGCGGAACCCGTGTTCGCGGACCGCGAGACAATGTTCGCCGCTAATTTTTGTGCAGCGGGGAACTTCCCCCGGCCGGGTGGAGGAACTTTGCGTTTCGGTACGCGAAACTCCGCGGTAGTTGCCGAGCCGGCAAACTGAAAGTTGCACCTTATTGAAGCCGATTCTGCGACTTTGTGCGCGCCTACGTGTACCACCGCGCGCCCCGGCGATGGTACGCGGCGCGCCGCTCTCCCCGACACTGTCGTCGCCGCCGTATAACCGGACCAACTTCGGCCAACTTTCGTTTGAATCGCGTTTAAACGAATCCCGGTGAACTGTGTGACGCTATCGGCGCGTCACTCGAGTGAAACGCTCCGGCGAGAAACCGAGGCGAGGCCGGGTAATGCCATTGGGTGTTACGTACACCCGGTAACTATTCTCGTGACGCAGCGCGCCTAGCCGTGAATCGTGAGTCGCACAAAAGCACACTTCGAGCACGCCTTTGCGGAAGGCGAACGCTTTCATGACGTCCGTCGACGTCCCGGGCTCAGCCTCTCGCGCCTCGCGCTTCGCCGGCGACGAAATTTCCAACAGCCGCGCGTCTTTCGCAGCACGTCAGTTACTTTTGCGCTTCGAGCTTGATCGCGAATATTCCGGGGGTGGTAACTGGGTAACCCCCCCCGTTCTTCGAAGTGCCGACGCGGATGATCGAACGCGATGCATAATACAATAGCACACGTTATTACCTTTCACGATGGCCAATTAGCTGATACCGTTTCGACCCGTTACAAATTGTCCCTTTGATTAGCGAATTGAGGACGAGCGCCGAACGGCAGAGAGGAAATCTGGCAATGCGCGTTATACGAACGCTTAATTATTTCGAACGAAATAAACAAAAACTCGTTGTAACTTAAAACAGTTGAAATATTGCGGATCGTCTGACAGCGATGAACCCCGACACTGTTACTCCGCGCGTGCAGTCACGAATTGGTTCGTGACTCGCACGGGAATGACCCAGGATTCCTCGCGGTGGCGTTGCATCGACGCTGAAAATCGCGACAAACAATCGATGTCATCGCGAAATTAGCGAGAGACCGCGAGATACGTCGGTCTCGGGAGCGGATCACGGGAAAACACTTGCCCGTATCGTCCGCCGAGAGCGTGCATGATTTATGGAAGCCGGTTGAACCGGTTCAACGGCAACGGAGTTCGTCGATCGATGCGTTCTAAGCGGATGTAACTGGTGGCCGTCGATTGTTTATTTAAAGCCCGGAATATTTCGGAGCGGCGGGCGCGCGCCGGGACCGGCATTTGCATTTGCATCGCCCGATTATCCGAGAATTGTATTTCCTTATTGGCGCATAATGGAGGCAAGAACTGGTCGGACGTAGAAATTTTCATCAATGAGCCAAGGAACGAGATTATCGGGCGTAATGTACGCGCGGGCTCTCCGCGCTCGTTCGAGAACCGAGGCGGAACAAGTGCGTCGATGAAATTTCCGTTAACCGGAAAACATGTAATCTGTATTGAGACTCGCTATACGTTCTCATAATAATAAGTGGGACCCGGCCCGGAATTCTGCATAATTTTACGAGACTTTCGCCCGCGGCCGAGAGTTTATAGAGCGATTTTCTCGAGCCGTAATCCGTATAAACGAGCCGGTTAAGTGGAGTATAAGCCGTTAATGAAGCCAGTATCATCATCCACGCGGAACGCCTCGATGTGTTTACCGAAACAGTTCGAAAATTTAGACCCGGCACGCTAAAAGGCACTAATTGTAGGCGCAGCCGATAATAGTTAGTACCTGCAGCCTAATTACCGTGCCGATGTGCAACGCCGATCAATTCGACAAACCCCGATTTGCATCGGCTCATTCGTCGCGTCGCGCCGTCGTCCTTGCCGCCTTCGAGACCGTCGCACCGTCCCCGCGACGATCAACAATCATTTTCACATCTGCGGTCGACGACGATAATGATTCGAGGGTACAAGCCGCGTAAAAGTTTTTCTGGGCGCCGTAGTTCGCGGTCTCATCGGGGAAAGATAGAAAGGAGCAGATCAAAGAGACCGCGGAGCGGTACGCTCGTGAATTCGACTCCCAATAGAGTTCAGATTGATGAGAATAATTCCGCTAGATCCGTCGGTTTGACAGCGGCGTGGCGATGAATAGTAATGCCCGGATTAGACGCGGTTCCAGGTTTAATAATCACATTTTACTATCACCTCTGGGGGACCGCGTACCAACTCCGCATGCACGAAGTTAGAAAGAGTGAATAAAAGAAATCAAGACTGTGTCAGCGTCCTAGAGTTTGATATCCATCTATATAAAAGGCCATCTATTTATATTCTACCTAAAATGTGTACGAAAGCATACACGGTTTAGAAGTATACATAAAATTATCAACAATTTGTGAAGCCTTGGCAGCATGTCATATATTATTATATTCCTGAGTTGAATTTATGGAAACATGAATTCGTGTAAACAACCGCAGTCTAATCACGGCAGTGACAATAAAATCGTGGCCGGGGGTAGGGGACAGGTGATGCTCCATCCTCGGCAAGGTCGGTAATGACGTGAATGGTCCTAGTAGAGCGACGAGCATTCAACCGGAAGCGTGTTCGTCGCTCATCCGAGAATCAGAGCCTCCGCAGCCTGTCTGTCCCTGACTCCTTTCTCCCTTCGTCTCTCTCTTCTTTCGCTCCCCAATATCTCTTTTACTCTCTCGTTCTGTCTGCGCTGTTCAGGCTCCTAGCTTCTCTCTCTTGAACCAGGCCATTCAGCGGGAGCCGCCCTTTCGCGAGACTCCTCTTCCCGGGGGCGGAACCCGGGGAGAACCGGAAGTGCCCGGATATGAGTTTCCGGCGCGGACAATTTGCAGCGCAAAATTGAATGATCGACTCCGATAACCGTCGTCGCTGCTCGTGCCTACCTATGTAGCCTGTCACGCTTCAAATTCCAAAGCGGCGGCTGCGTTGTCGCCCAGTCGTCGACAACGACTGGGCTCTGCCTGGCTGCCAGCCGCCATTACGACGATTCGTTATCGTCATTACCGGGACCGGGAACGAGGCCCGTGGAAAGCCTGAAAACGGTTCAATCCTAGCCATCCTGGCCGGCCATTTTTCGACTCGTCATTTTCAAGCGCTTCCGGTGCTCCTTTCTTCTCTCGGCCGGCGTACTTGTATGCACGTGTCCATTCTAATCTAATTTCTTTTCGATTAACTCCACAAGGAAATTATGTTTACGAATACGTGATATATACCTTGGAAACATGATTAAATCCACTTCCTCCATGTAATAGTAATATTAATTTTCAGTTTCCTCGTTCAGATACAAGTTCCATTTTTCTACTTTTTGGTAAAATATTTCTATAAAATGATATTCGAATGAAATGAGATTTGGTTATTTATTTGTTAAGGGTCGATGCTCGAGGCAAACGATTTTCGGACCGCGAGCCTCTGCCGAAAACAGTGAACAAAAATAGACAATACAGACAATCGAAGCCGGCGATAATAACCAGTTACTTTGTGGGACCGCGATGTAATACTCGGCCGCGCGAAGCGAGAGAGAACCGTCCGCAGTCGAAGTCCATTTGCTGCACCGACGGAAACGCTGATACGGCGTAAACTGTTTCGACGGCTCCGAAATAAAGGCGTCGGTCCAGCGACGCGACGGCTGGGCGAGAAAATAGGCGGCCGTGTGGGATTGATTCGAATTGGCAAAACGATCGGGCGGCCGCGACCCGACCGGTCGGGTTCGCGGGACGTCATTTTTGAACGGCGAAACCTTCGCTATAAACCCGACCGCAAATGGCTATTTACCTCTTCTGGCCGGCTCGTTGACGCTCGCGAGCCTCTCGTTACACTCATCAGCCATCCAGTTACTCGCGCGCCCGTCCCATCCCTCGCTTCCTCCCGTCCGCTCCGTTCTCACCCTCTTGGCAGCCTCGGCCTCACCCCTATCTGCCGGCGGACGGCGATGCCCGTACACGCTAGAGCGGTAGTTTCGTCCAACAATGTCTATTGGAAGATTTATTCCAATATTTTCAATTAAAGTTAGACAAAGCCGTGTTTGATAACGCCTGCGTGTTTCGCCGCTCTAGTTGCGGAGGTAAAAATAATATAGCACGCGCGAATGATCAGGAGTGGCTTTCAGTAATGCACGGGGGTGGGCGGGGGGTGCCGTCGAGTGGATCGGAAGTGCGTACGGAGAACGCGGCCGCCGCGAAAAGAGGAAATGTCACCACCGGGGGCGGAGGCAGTGGATTTAGTTTTAAGAATACCGAGAACGGAACAAAACCACTCGATTCTCAGATTTCTCTATTTCCGTCAGACCGTGCTCTGTATGAGAAATTGATTTTGGATTCGACGACGGATTTCGGTTAATCCCAAAACCGTTTCTTCCCATTATTACTCGCCCGGAATAGTCCAACGCACGGACAACGGTGTAATTGACGTTACGCAAGATTAAACGGCTGGATATATTAATTAATGATATAACGCCGATAATTGATTGCGTAATATACACTCGTGTTATTCGATTATTCGTAACGCGACGGAATTTATACCCCGTCGCTTTTCACAAAAATACCAGGAAAATCTAATTTTTTTTTCTCGTTAACTATACTAATTCCTGTCCCATCTATTACAGGTCGTCGGTAAATATAGTTGCAACGTTCAGGACTAGTCTTAACGCGTTCCTCACACTTAAATATTTACTGATGTACTACTAGTCTTATTTGTGCGCCGGTAACGTCTCAAAATGGAACGATCTGTCGTCCTTACATAAATTCAAGAAAGATTCCACGACGAATAGCGCACGGTTCCGCATTCCGCGCAGCGAACGATAATTAGATGCCCGCTGGAATATCCGCAAACGTCACGTGGCTGTCACGAGAGCTGTCATCGCCTTCTGTTGGCGTACACTACGCGCGCGTGTATATACGCGAGCGAACGAGAGAGCAGAGGGACAGCGGGACGGAAGATACGCCGGGCACAAAGGGCGAAAGAGGGACGGAAGAAGAAGCGTGCACGCGCGTATCGGCCGGCAGGTTGATTCGCTCGGACAGTTTGATCACCGGTGCTCGCACACTCGCGATAAGACCGGAACGAGCGGCTCTGGGGCGAGCGGTGCCGGCGCCGCGGTCGAAGGCGCCGGTGAAAATGGAATTTGAGTGGCATCCGGTGGATCCCGGCCCAGTATTTACTGGATTCGATATCAACTTTTGCTCCCGGGCCGGCGATAAAAGCCGGACGCGGGGCGCCCGTGGCGTGTTCCGTCGTCCCCTCGCCCTCAGGCTTTATGGAATTTCGGCCTCGCGGAGCTGTAGACTTATGCGATTACAGATCTATCAGTATAGCGAATGCTCGACAAGCAAATTGAACGCGGAACGCGTCGCTGTACGATTTCGTACAAATGCAATTTCCGTCCGCCTTCGACCCGCGCNTAGCGAATGCTCGACAAGCAAATTGAACGCGTAACGCGGCGCTGTACGATTTCGTACAAATGCAATTTCCGTCCGCCTTCGACCCGCGCCGTCGCGCCCACGTCTATTAATTATCACCGGGAATCGGCAGCGCGAGAATGGGGAAAAAGGAACGCGTTAACATTGACGAATGCATTTCCTTGTAAGCGATTTCTCGCGGAGCGCACGGAGCGTCGGGGGGTTGAGCGGAGGAGGGTGGTAACCAGCCGGTTACCAGTGAGTTATTCTTATCCGAGGCTAGTGCCTCCCCGAAGGTTGCAGGTGCACGCATGACTCGCGAGAGGACGAANAGGGGGTTGAGCGGAGGAGGGTGGTAACCAGCCGGTTACCAGTGAGTTATTCTTATCCGAGGCGAGTGCCTCCCCGAAGGTTGCAGGTGCACGCATGACTCGCGAGAGGACGAAAATCGATCCCGCCTCGGTTGAATACAACGCAAGGGGTAGGCAGGATGACCCTTAATAACGTGAAATACGGCGTAAGTACAGGTGAAGCGGCGGCGGAAGGCCGGGCGGGGACGTCTGATGTCGGGGGACGGGGAACGCGGATGACAAAAAGAACGGGTAGAAGGTGGGGGGTATCGAGTAATTGAAGAACAGAAATGGTTCGACGAAGTAATAGGGTCGCGATGCCGAGCCTAGGTATTGTGCCAAGGAGGCCGGCGTTCAATGAGAACGGATGAAGCGCGTACATGTGTGTACATATGTAGCAGCGATTTACCTCGAATAATCGAACCTCGTAACTCGAAAGCTCCGCCAGCCGTCGTATGAAAAAGAGCTGCTGCACGCGTCCCGAATCGAATTAATCGTCCGCTTCTGACTTTTTTTATGCAACCCGGTCATTTGGCGGATCGCTCGCACCGGTCGGTTTTTCAACGCTCCTTCCTAGCGTCATTCACGGCGTCGTATTTTGAGCGGCGCGTGTTGCGGCACGTCAAAAAATGATTTTCCGGAAAAGCGAGCGGAGTCGATTTCGCGCGAACGGCCGACTACAAATTCGCGTTTCGACGACCGCCCGCTTTTGATCTCCGGGGCGTCGGGGCACGGGCGTGGGAGAACTTAAAAAAGGAATAAAGCAAATAAACGCGGAATAAAAAAAACACACACGCCGGGCGCGCGACACAGGCGGGGAGCAAAAATAAATATGCGAGCGAGGGAAAAAAGTTGGATCCTCTCTAATGTTTTTGGCATTTGCCGCGTAAATAACACCCCGTTCCCGCGTCTCGTGACGCACGATCGGCGACGCGAAAAATTCTTTACCGCACGCCGCGCCGCGCCCACGCGCGCCCCTGTTACCCCTTTCACGATCCGCCTGACAGATACAGTTTGTGACGTTTTAATGATTCTCGCCCGAGCGATATGAATTCGCGCCTGTTCGACCAGCGATTCGGTATCGCTATTCATGCGGCGACCGATTCATGCCGAGAGAAAGAGAGGCCGGCTGCTGAAGGGAGACGGTATTGAACGAGGCGGAATTCACCTGGAGTGGATAGGTCGGCGTGTGTGCACACGCATGGGTCACCTGGCATAAACGGTGGCTCCGGATCGCGGCGTGTGTAGGTGCACCCGAGGACGACACGTGTTCCAGTCATTCGCAGATGATAGACAATCGCGGTCCGGCTCGTTATTATGCCGGGCCTTTCCAACGTACATCGAGACCCGCGACCGGCCTGTTAAGCTTCTCGTTTCGGGCTTCGACGTTCAAATGACCGGCTCGCAGCGAAGAGTGCCCTCGCTCGATCTGTCCCGTTAATGGCCAATACGCGACACATTTCCGATTGGTTCGGCCGACCCCGTTCGTTCGAGCCCCGGACTCGATGGAATTTGTATCGCGCTCACGCGCCTCTTTGTGACACCGTGGAAGCGCGCGAGGGCCGTGCAAACGCACGACTGTAAATACTGGCAAACTGTGTGTGCCGAGGGGGAACGATAATTGCGTTAATATAATTGAATTTTAACCCCGTAGAATATAGAACTATCTATTACTGAATCGATGGGATAATCCCGCAGATTCGCCAATAAAAGAATTCGTCATAATACGTTTCGTCGAAGAGACATGACGAATTGTTAATAATTTTATTTAAATCCTCAAGACTGACCAACTATAGTAATACATTTTCATTTTCAGATACAATTTTTAGTAAAAGCCTTGGATTTATTTTAATATATTCAAGTATATACAAATTTGTAGTGAAAATTCAGGTTCTCCGTGTGAAAACGAATGCAGAAGGGGAGGAGCGAAAGAAACGTGGGACTAGAGGGTACGCGGGGTCAAAGTTTAACCGGTTATCGACTCCCGAGAGCGAGAAAGAGATTGCTACATGCTCCGCGGCAACGTGACCCCGGTAAACTGGTAATACTGATGCAAGTGATAATACCTAATAGCAGCCCGAAGCGGTGTCGGGGCCAACTCCTTCTAAGTGAATTAACTCCGAGTTAATCTCGAGTTAAGTAAACCCCTAAGTAGACCTCAAGTGTCTTCCGTTCTTCCTTTCCTGCGATACAGCCCCGCCTTGGCTCGTCTCGCCCATCGACCTGCTCACCCCGTCGCGCGGCCGAGCGTATGTAGCGCGCGAGTACCGTGTGATCGTTAACGATTAGGATCTTTCGGGCTCTCCGAGCGTGCGGTTACCAGTCACGCTAACTCCCGGCTAGGATCTTTCTGTTTTACTTGCCCGCCTCCCCCCCGCAGCCACTCCGCCGTTCCGCTCCTCCGGTGAAATGAACTCACGCGCGCCATGCGGAAATAAACCCCGCCGAGGGAAGCTCCTTAATAAACTAATACACCCGGCGTGTGTAATTCGCTCGAGATTTCGCGACGGAACCTTCGACTCCGTCGTATTTTTAATCCTACCACTGCGCGCCGCGCCGGTTCATTAATATTAACGATTAACCGTCCCCCCGGCCATCGTTATACTTCGCAACCGCGTTTTTTTCATCGGCCACGGGGACAGGTATTAATCATTGGGCGACCGCGCTTCGCCCTCGCGTCATTTTTTCTCAAGATTTTTTTTCCACTGTCGTCGCCGTCGTCCGACAGAGCAGAATCGGGTTGCGTTATTTTTTTTTTTTTTTTATCACTTTTTCGCAGCCCGGTTCTCGCACCTGTATACACACACGTAGATTGTTTCGCTTGATATTTATATAACAAAATGAAAAAGCGTCGGTCCACGCTGGTGGTGACGCATCGACGATGTGGTTGCAGATCGTGCAGGTTTCGTTGACAACGAACCAAGTCGTTAATAACGGCTCGCCTGTCACGAAACCCAGACGTTTGCATCCATGCTGTTGATCCTCGTTTCTTCTTAATCCCGAACGTCTTCCTTCGGAGTCCCGCCGGAAGTGGTGAATCGCGCTTGCAAAGAAGAACATCGCAGATTGCGCCGCCGATTCGTTGCCGTCCGGCGGCGCACGTAGAACGTAATTGTTATCAAGCACATTTACATCGCATTAGTGCCGGCGATGAAATTGCGGCGCTGGCCTAGCCGGCTGTATCGGACCAATACGATCGTTAAACACAGCTCTCCGTTAATCGGCGCGCGCGGTGTATTACGACGGGCGTGCAACAAAATTATAATCCGGCCCCGTTGAATATTCCGGCGACTATTAATCGTCTACCCAAATATGGTTAATAAGCACGCCCGATCTATGTATCGACTATCACGGCGTCGCTCCGAAGGCGTGGATAGGCGCGGCACTCCGAGCCACTGTTCCGGATGCCGGACCGGAAACCGAGCGCATCCGGTGCTAAACAATTTCGTTACCGCGACCAGCCACGGAAAATTTGATCCGCCGCCGTTCTAATGCAGAGAGACGACGAGCATTTTTCTTTATTAATTAAGGGAGTATCAGTTTTTTGCCGCTAGGCGTACGACGTGTTTGCGCGGCTCTCGCAGGAAATGAACGAAAGATCAGCGCGCGTGTGTGATCACACAGGAGCCGAAAGAGAGGACGCGGGCAGCCGCGGAGTGGAGTGCGACAGAAACTTAATGAAATTACGATGTTACTTGCCTGAAAGACACTATTCAGGGTAGGGTACACAGCCGGCTAGAGCGTAAAGTCCTTGTTTGTGTCGCGAGTTCCTCGTTGCTCGCTCGTTCACTAATACAAGCGCGGATCGACGGGTGCATCAGAGAATGCAGGCGCGGNGCGACGTGTTCGCGCGGCTCTCGCAGGAAATAAACGAAAGATCAGCGCGCGTGTGTGATCACACAAAGAGCCGAAAGAGAGGACGCGGGCAGCCGCGGAGTGGAGTGCGACAGAAACTTAATGAAATTACGATGTTACTTGCCTGAAAGACACTATTCAGGGTAGGGTACACAGCCGGCTAGAGCGTAAAGTCCTTGTTTGTGTCGCGAGTTCCTCGTTGCTCGCTCGTTCACTAATACAAGCGCGGATCGACGGGTGCATCAGAGAATGCAGGCGCGGGTGTGTGCATTACATGATCGGAGTCGTTGACGTAGAACCGAGAACCGCGCGGTTACACAGACGCGATACCCGAGTGGGTCTGTCCACACACGCACGCACGCACGCACGCACGCGTCCGCGCGCCTGTATACGCGTAGGCGTGCATGCGCCGGGGTGCATCCGAGCTCTTTCGCGGTAGGAAAGCCCGCTGCTCGCAAAGCAGCGGGAAGAGAGCTTTGTGGAAAGCGCAATTGACGGGCCTTCCTATTAGTAGATGAAGGGGGCGACGGGGAGGGGGAGGGGGCGAGCCAGGACGGAGGAACCCCGTCGTTGATGGCAAAACGGTTAGGACGAACCGTTGCACTTCCGCGGGATGAACGAGGAAAAACAAGGTCCGAAAGGGACGCGGGGATAGCGCAGAGAAGGCGGAATACAAAAAAAAAAGTGACGTGTAAAAGGAAGAGAAAGCGGGGAGAAGAAAAGTGGCGGCGGGCGAGAGCACACGCCCCCGCGTTCTTCCTTTTTCCTCCCGCTCCTCTTTCTCCTTTCGCCCGACGTTCCTCCTTTTTTGCATTAAGCGGCTAAATTTCCACGTGTGCCCGGCAACGTGGAATATTCGCCCCCGGAAAACCGTCTGATCGGCTCGCGTCCTTTGACGTATTATACTACCCCCCCCCCGGCCGCCCGTCCGCCCGGTGTCCTCGCGGACACTTTTTTTGTTGCGCCCAACGCCGGGAACACGAATCGATTTTACGTTGATTCACGGCGAGGCGTTGAATTTCCCTTTCCAGAGCATCGATTCTTTCACCCCGTTTCAGATTTTCCACGGGGGCTCCTCGCGGTGCAATTTGCGTCGCTTATAATCAGCGGCGAGCTTTCGTATCGAGCGCACGAAAGCCCTACGAATTTCCCCTGCGCGTCGTGAAAAGCTTCCTGACTCTAAGCCGCAGATAGATACGTGGACAGTCACGCTATACTACGCGGGCACATGCACCCGTCGACCGCGGCTGGGAACCCCCATTAATAAATCGTATTTACCAAAGGGCGGCCCGACGGCGCTGGTGTTAATGATCAGACGGCGCTTTTTCTTTGGTCTCTAGAAAATTAATCGTCTCGTTTGGTCGGGCGTTCGTTCGGCGGGAGCGGGTATACAGCGACGCGTATACATGATACATGCGAGCCAATTGACCCGATTGACGTCGACCAGAGACCGTCCCTCCCTTCCAACTACCCCCGGTGCACCGGCGTTAGCTACTGCGTTTCCCGTCCCCAGACCGTACGTCCATTGTTTGTCGAGTGGAAGGCGGACGAGTTTGAAGCGGAAATCAGTGCGCGCGGATCGTGACCAAAGTTCGACCTTTGCCGGGAACGTTTGTCCCGAAGGCATCGTGCCGCGGAACAATGCGACAGTATCCTATAATTATGTTAAGTACGCTGCCGGAGCTACCCCAAAGTACGTACCATATCGGAAACCGAACTGCCGCCGCTACTACTACCTCTACTACTACTACCGGGACGGGCAGACGTGCACTTGGTTTAGAGAGAGATTCTCCCTCGGCAGAGAGACGGTGGACGGGGCCGGCGAGGGGGTGCACATTACTGAGCCAGCCTATAACCTAACGCTGTTACGGAACAGCGCGACCGACCGTCCCTGTGTATGATCAGACAGTAACTAACCGCATCTCGGCGGCCTCTCTCGCTCCCGAGGACGCGCGACCAAGTGCTTATNCCGCCGATTCGTCGCCATCCGGCGGCGCACGTAGAACGTAATTGTTATCAAGCACATTTACATCGCANCTATAACCTAACGCTGTTACGGAACAGCGCGACCGACCGTCCCTGTGTATGATCAGACAGTAACTAACCGCATCTCGGCGGCCTCTCTCGCTCCCGAGGACGCGCGACCAAGTGCTTATCGTTCGCCGAGCGGAAAATGTAACGTGTATACACGTACTTTTAATCGAAGCGAGGAGAGGATCGGCGCACGCGGCGGTCGCGTCGTTTCGATTCCCGTGGAATTAAGGTCCGGGCGAATTCAGGTCCGGGATCGGATGAAACGCGATCGCGGCCGCGTGCAAATAAATATTCAATTAGTTCCCGTCGTGACGTTTCGCGTTTCATCCCACGGGCGCGCGCGCGCGCGCGCCGGGCCCGAGGTCCAGCGACGAAACAATTAAATCGGCCAACAAAGTTTTAATCTTTCGTCCGCGTTCCCCGTCGGGAAAAACGAAGAGTAATCACCGGCGAATTTCGCGCGGCTGGCAACCGGTCGCCGGTTGACGGACGCCGTTTCGCCTCGCAACGCTGACACTGTTTCCCCGTGCAATTGACACCGGCGCGTGAATTGGTGCCTCTCTCGTTCTTTAATGAAGCCTCCGTATTGGCTCGTTTTTAACTCGTCCCTCGATCATTACCAATTAGCATCGGCTAACGCGCAGAATAAACTCGGCCCGGTCTGTCCTCAGCCCTGGAATTCGTTCTCTCCTGTTTATTAGTCGACGGAGCCGGGGCAAGTAACGACCCGCGAGAGGCAATTAACGGAGAAGGTGGCAACGGCTGTTTGCCGTGGGACATTAGAATTACGCGACAACGAGTAGTTATCGTTGACGGTCCGCCATGGACGCGGCGGCCGCGTATATACTCGGTTACGTCGACGCGATAGTTTCGGAGCGGAGGACTCGATTTGGCGGAGGAAAGGGGGACGAGCGCGTAGATGGGGTAGCCAGAGAAGCGGTGATGGCTGACGTATCTGTATTCCGTAGTGACGGCAGACAAGCACGTATATCAAATAATTAGATTTCGGCCTGAAACGTCAATAACCATGTCAAACCATTACCCGTACGAGAGACCCTGTCGGCCGGTTCGTTACTGGCCGTAGCGGCGCGGCGGCGGCGGCGGCGTCCGACGAACGAAGCGGGGAAGCCGGAGCAGGAAGCTCTGTCCGCCCCGCCTCGCCCCGCTCCGCGCCGATGTCTGCCTCGCGAATTTAACCGTGTTAGCAAACAACTCATTTAACAAAATTAGGGAGCGTCGCTTAAAATCGGAGAACTAGAATTAGATTTCGAAGTAAAAGGGTGGCCGAGCGGAAAGTAACGGGACGGGGGACCCCGCAGCCGTCGCCGCCGCCACCATCTTTTTCCCCGCCAACGATTTTCTCCCGGAGAACTCGCTCCCTGCCTCACGGCAGAATTTTTCTCGGCCGTTGATTGCCACGGGAGATCGAGGAGAAGGATGCGGCGCGGCTCACAGATATTTCTTTGGAAATGAATTTTACCGAAAGGAGTCGCGGGGATCTCGGCCGCTCTCTCTATATCCCCGAGACTTTTCGGGGTAGCTATCGTGGCGGTGAAGCACGCGACGCGACGGGATGAACGGAATCGTCGCCGACGCGTTGTGAAATTGAATCGGCCGACGGGGATGGAGATAGGATAAGAAGATTTCACCCCGCGGGGGACAGGGAACTATCTTTCGATCTTTACATTCGCCGCCCCCCCTAAACGCGGGTGTAAGCCCGTGAAGGAACAATCACGCGGACGCGAAAACGTGTCGCTTCGCCACCGGTTGCAAATCCATAAAATTGCAGTACTCCTGTTGCTGACGTTTTTCACATTATTTAATTACGAGTATGACCGAGTGAAACTGTTTTTCCCTCGTTCCTGTCGGAACAACAAGTAAAAGTGACTTTTATACGGTACAAACGATGACAACTGCTGCGAATTTATTTAAAGGGACAACATTTAAATTTGCTAAAAATGATTGACGTTAATTCACGGGGAAACGTGAGGCGTGTAACGTAGATTAACAGGTCGGAACGGTCGGTAGATAAAAGGAGAAGCGAGAAGAGCGCGGCGATAGCCGGGAATAGGTTTGTTTAAAGCGCGAAGGAAACGTCGCCGATGTCAAACGTCGCAAACCAGGGACGGAACAATGGTCGACGTCATGCCTTCCGTTCGAGATACGATTCGTCGTAGTCCTCTCGTCGGTACGCGCTCGCGGCTAGGCAATCGCGCGTACACAATTGTGCACGCGTGTACAATTGTGTCCGTGTGTGCGTCCGCCTACATTCGGAGCCGCGGCGGCTATCATCGCCTCGCCATCTGACAACCTTCCCTCCACTGTTACGCTCCCTTCTAACGTCATTGTTCGGACATAGCCCGAACCAAACTTGCACGCGGCTATACACCGCCGGAAAACTTTTCGGAACGATACCTCTTGTGGTTAGTTCGCATTAGTTAGGGACAAAATTTCACACAGACGAAGATCTTTTGTCTAAGAAAATCCGCCTAGTATATGTATATCAGACGAGCATAAACGCAAACTTATGTTTCGCGTCGATTAGCGATCGCTAACGCTGCTAATATTAGGTCACGTGGCGCGGCTCGTGATTTTTGTGACGCAGATTATGCTATTATTTTTGTACAATCGCGGACGAAGACGTCGCAGTTAAAGTGGCAAATATTATTATAGACCGTCCGATGAAGTATAAAAAGAGGTGTGAATAAGAAAACGGAACATCCGAAAATACTTGTCCAAATATTTTTATCCTGCCCGGACGGCGAGCAACGTGGGCGTATCTTAATTCCGTCTGCTAAGCGCTGCAGTTTTCAATTATGTGAACGGAATGTACGTACATGTTGTAACACAAATATCCAGAGTACAAAGGTTATTAAGATTGGGTGGAAAAAGGCGGGACGGTGAAAAGGGTCGTCTTAATGAAATATGAAAACGAGATAAAAAAAGGATGGATTAAAATTGGGGACGGTTTAAACGGGTTGGGTAAAAATACGCGGAAGACAAAACATGTTTTTCTATACGGGCAAGAATTTTATTTGCTCGCGGACGTCGCCCGTTATTAACCGGGGTCCGGTGGAAATGTTTTCATAAGTGCGTCGCTGGCCCGCGACTTTTACAATACGAATAATTGCGCGGTGAAGCAACGACGAAAGCGTATATCCTCGCTTCGAAATTTCCCCCGTGCCCCGCCGATGTTAATTGCGAAAGTTCGCCATCTGTGATGCTACGCGCGATGCGGTTTTTCCCAGATTGACGATGGCAAACATTTATTTGAATTCCTCGCACAACTTTGAGCCCTCCCGTTTCTGTTATGTTTTCAAAAACCAGAAGGAGAAAGTTTCGCAGCGTAGAGCAACTGGAACGACGAGTAGGATCACGCGTGACGGCGAGCGTACGATTCCTCGACATATTTCATGAAAAGTCCGACTCGACGCGTCAATCTTTTGTTAGGAAGGAACATCGCTACCTCGCAGATTATCCTAGGATCCATTTTCCTTGTTCGCCGTTCGTCTCCTTCGCCAGCTCGCTTCCTCGGCGTCGCCTGCCTCCGTCGCTCTCTTCTCGGCGTCGTCGGCCAAACAAAAGATCCCTCAGAGTTTCTTATTTAATTAAACTTCGCGAAACAGCCGTTAATGAAATTAGATATCCCGATGAGTTTCGTTCGCGGCAGGAAGATACGTTTCGGACGTCTTCCCCGAGCGAGAGATTGCATTCAGTTATTTCGAGGCGCGCCGCCGTCGCGCCGTGAGACGCCAGTTTCGTGATTAAACCGGTCACAGTGGCGCGAGTCAACGCTCAGTCGAACGCCTACGGTCAGCGCCGGCCTAGCCGCGCAAGTAGAACGGGACGTGAACGGTCAGACCTGAAGCATCGCGCGTTCGACTACCGTGCGATTTTCCCTCTATTTTCATATTTTCGTAAAGAGAGTTAAACGCACAACGCTGCGAAATGCAAATGTTATAATAGTTCAGTTTCAAAGAGCGGCTCCGCAATTTCAGACAGCGTATTACTAAAATTTTCGTAATATTTGAAATTCCAATATTGACGTTGAAACGAATATATCTATTTTTCATATCCGTAAAACGATCGGAAGGATATGTTATTGAAATTGGAGATGGCAACAACTTATTTTTGTGCGAATAAATACGGATCGATAGAGAACGAAGTGATATATATTTACAAATCATATTAAAGGGAATAATAATTGGTACTGAAACTTGTAACGCTTAGCGTTAAACAAATTGAATGAAAATTCTGGGAAATTTGACGAGTTCCGAGCGAGCTCACGCATGAATATGTATCGACGCGAACTCGTGTCGCTTCGCGAAGTTTCAGTTTGTCTTGCGGCTGATTGCCAAGCGTATCGTAATCATTGGATGAGCAAAGAGCCGCGGGCGGAAAGCAGTATATATCATCTAGTTTCACGCAACATACCGTCTGGTCTGATCTCTCAGGGCAGGGATCGATGTGACCCGATTTCTCGTTTCTCCTTCGAGACGCCCAAACACCTCCGGTAACGCATTCGCGTCTACGTCTCATACGGAATACGCGATTGCGATTGAATCCCGAAAACACGATATTTGCCCCATGATTTTTTTTACCGTTCCAACCGCGTATTACTTGTTTAAGTTTGTTTAATGATCACGCGAAAACGGGAATTATGGTAAAATGGAGAGGCGGATCTCTTTAATGTTCGGATTCGATTAAATTCTCTTACTAATGAGGAACTCCTCGGTAATGTTCTAGGCCGAATAAACCACGGCCGAGGGAAAGCGCACAACGAAAAGGAAAAGCGAGAGACCAATTAGTACCGTATAACACTGCGAGCCATTGTTAATTCATAGCCACTCGGGTTTATTAATGAAATTAATTTCAATAATACAAATTAGATTTGCTTATACACATGTAGACACGTATATACATATACATCTATAATTAAGTGATTTAATACGGCCCAGTTAATAAACACATTAATAATTAATTTAGTTCCATATGGCATAAGATAAATAGTAACAGTAATTACAGGTTTTCGAAACGACGGTAAAGAAATCGTCACGGTTTCTGTGCAGTTCCTTCTAAACAAATTTTCACCGAGAAGCAAAGGCTCTCCGTTTTCGGTCCCGTCGTCACTTTCCAATTAAAGATCGTCAAAGTTTCCCTGCGCGCGCGGCGGGCACCAATTTCCTCGCGTTTGCCCGGCAAAAGAAAGCGCGACTGGATGCAAGATTCCCCGTAAATTAACTTCCTCGATGACTTTGATTATAGCTACGCGGACTGCATCCGGCGTCGCCGCGTGAAATCGAAGGACGGACGACCGCGAACCAACTCCTCTTTCCTTCTTAATCCTCTTCGATTAAACGCGGCGTCGCGCAAAGCGGCCGAAATCGCGCTCGCGCGTCACGAACATCGCGTAAACGGGTAATCGTTCCGGCAATTAGATTCCAGGGAAAACGCGTAACGATGGGACATTACTCGCGGACAATTATCGATTCGCGTTTAGGGCAGGCAGGCAGGCAGGCAGGCAGGCAGGCGGCCAGCCAGCCAGGCAACCGGCCAGCCAGCCAGGTTCCCGTTACGAATACGAACGAATGGTTTGCCATGTTAATTTTCCGTTGCCCTCGCGTAAATAGGCGTTAAGTTTAACTGCCCGTAAAGGCGGCGCGACGAGGTCATCAATTCCATCGCATCGACCGGCAGTTCTCGTGTAACTTTCGGACCCCGAAACCCGACCCTGTAAAATCGTATCGTGAAAACTCTCCGCGCCGAATAGAGATCGCCGTTAAGCCTGCTAACTGAAATATCGCCCCGATAACGAGAACGTACGGTGAATCGGGAAAAGCGCTGGAAGGAAAAAAAAAACGGGAAAAAGGGAGGCGGGAGGTACATATGTATGGATAGGGTTCCGCGAGCAATTGTATCTATTTATACGAGTACACCGGATCGGACCGTAGGATAGAGTCGTGCTACGGCACACGGATACACGGTATACGCGTACCACCGAATGCAGATAGCCTGAGCTACCGCGTCGGAGAGCTTATCGGGATCAACGGTCGTTTAGTATCATATTTTATCCGCGAGCTTAAGCGCTAATTTTTCCAAATAAACTAGGTGAACTGTGCGGCGGCCGCCGCCGTCGTTGCGTGCGCCGGCCATTTAGCGAATTTACAATCGGTCGACCCGTTTCGGATTTGTCCCCGCGAACTACGGCCCTCCGAATTCGATTGCGGCTTTCCCGATGATCCATTTATCCTGCGGACTCGCGCGCGCCGCGATTCCCCGCGCGCGCGTTAATTATGACCTCCCGCGGACCAACGCACGCGTTTAAACTCTGGTACGAAAAACGTTTTCGGTCACCGGCGTTACTCGTTTCAACTTAATCTTTATAGCCCGCGGTTCGATTCAGATGGAACGATTCGGGAATTCCATCGGTCATTAGACAATTTACCTGATTAACGGGGGGGGCCAGGGTATGACGCGAGGCGGGAAGCGCGGTTGATTGTTTATACGACACAGATTGAATCCCCGCTTAATGATTCGTCGGATATTCAATAGAATAGATCTCGGGACTGAATGCGAACGATAATGGGACCGTGACGGAATACTTCGTTGCGATTGATGAAAGCGCGTTCGCGTTCAGCAGTCGCCCAAATACCAACGGTTCAAATAGTATTTAACATAAATCCGATTTGGGGCGCCGATTGATAACGGCCGAAGATGGTTCCTCGTAGGACAGGATTATCGGCGGGCGCGGCGACGTTATAATTCTCATAAATTTCGAAAGCCACTGTGTCCCCGACGGATTAAGCCATAATTAAATCGACGCTCGTCGCGGCTAAAAGAGGTCCTCCGACCCGGCCCAGACACCGTCGCAATCATCTTTTTATTAGACAGTTTAACCCCGGCCGGAGAAAGGCTCGTGGACCAGCGGGTAATTGTAAGATTCTCCAGTCCTAAATCTCAAAGTAAGACGCCGGCGGAAACGGTTACTCGGTCGCCACGATCCCGACTATCGGGTCTAATCGGATAACCTAATCCCGAAGCGACTCGCCAGATTAGGTACCGCGGTCTAATCCGCGATCGCGAGTCATCGCGATCACGTTTAGGCCGCTATCGCTAGGCGTCTAGGGCGAAAAACGTGTGCCGGGGCTTAGGCGAACGGTCAGAGGCGAGCTTAGTATGCATTGCATGAAGGCACCGCGTCTATATCCATTATATTACTATCTCCCGCCCCCCGTTCCCCCCTCTTCTATATATCTGCTATATCCACTGGAAGAGATTTTCTGGCGGATGGTTCTCCGCTATTATCCGGGCCGCTATCTGCTCCTCTCCTCTCTTCATACCCCATGCATGCCACTCCTTTATGCGCACCCGTTATACGGGGGCGGTAGGTATTTACTTGAATGCGATCCGGGCCGTGTGCGTGGCTCACGTGTGCCAGCCTCGGCACCGCTGCGGTCCGCGTTACCAACGGGTATATTCGAGCAGGCTGTGCGCCATCGAGGCACCTACGCGCCCTGCTTCCAACCGCAATCCAATGCGAGAGAGCGTTGAAATGCGGCGGCCGCGTTCTATCTCTGCGCGGCACGGTATCCACACCGCGCGCTTGCACACACTCGATGCAGTGTGTGTAGATAGAGAGAACGGTGCGTTGCGTGCGTGCGTGCGTGCGTGGGGGCGGAAACGGGGGGGCCTTTACAGAGGCGAGAGGTCGCGTGACGCATGAACGCGTAGACACGCTATTCTATCGCGAGGCGTCAGAAACTGCCAGCGTCAACCGGCGTTAAAACCGAGTCCATGGTCAACGTATCCAAATCCAGCGCGCTTTGACAAGACTTTCGTTTCAAGGAATTCCAGTAAAACTTTCACGCATCCAGTTGCGGAGTACTTTCGCAACTCGAGCTCGAAACCTAGACTAAAGTTCGTCATTTTATGCTGTAGATATATTCCGTATTTTGTATGTAACGGAGGTCTGGATTGCCGGACTAACGCTTCGGCCACGTTTCGCGCAACTGATGGTGTCCGCAGATGTGCAGCACGCGACACGGCGCGGCGCGGCGTCCCCGCGCCATTCCCACTCCTGAAGAACGAGACGGCCACGGTCGAATTGCTTCCCAGGATGTAAAATAAAATTTTACAGCGTTTCGAGGCTTCGCCTCTAATTTGATCGTAACCCGTTTTCCGGCGGGACGGTATCACGGCCCCATTACGAGGGAATTTCATTTTTTTTTTCTCCCTTGCTCAATCTGGCCGCATCCTCCTCCTCCTCCTCCTCTCGCTTTTACGTAGGTTCGGCATTAAACCGTTATTACCGTCACTATTTTCGACCGCTCCTCGGCAAACGATACCGCGACGGTAGCACCAGGAGAATAGGACCGCGATGGTCGGACCGGCGCGCGGTGTCTGGAGGAGATAGTTTCGCCTAAGTCCAGATATCGTTATCGTACTCGCTATCGGAACGATCGCCGGGAACTTTAATTGCCATCGGCTACCAGGCCCTCGGAATTCGACCGGAAGCCGGGCGGAACTTAATCGTTCGAGATTTCCTCTCGTCGTTCGATTATTTTCCCCCCTTCGCTCGCCTCTCTCCCGGAGTATTTCACTTAGGACCGTAGGAGCGTTACATTGAACAGCAGAAGCCTCCGGAACGCTTTCTTTTCATTACGTTAATAGACCAGGCGAGAGAGAGCTAATTCCTTTTTCCTAGCCGCGGAGATCCACCCGCCGACAGATGCATCGTTCCTTCCTCTCCCGCTCGCTCTGTCCGTTCATTTATCTCGGTTTCTTTCAATCGTTCGGACGTGTCGAGACTCCCGGCGAGCGCGTACGAAAACTTCGAGCCTGGTATAAACAGCGGATAGTTCCTCGGCTCGTCCCGCGAGCGGAATCACCGCGCGGATAGTAAACCCGATCGAGGTGACGCGATTTTATTGCTCGTTGCGCGACTCGCGTCGAATCACCAGGCACTTCTCCCGGCTTCTCTCCGTTCCCGCGGCTGAAACTCGGGGCACGAGGCACGGAGAGAGGGCGAATGTTAATGTCCGTCGAAAAAACGTTGCCGCCGGCAGTTTCCCATGGGAAAATTGATTTAATAAACGCGCACGCGGGCGGAACTGGCTGGCGCCGGGTTGCATCGCGCGTCTCGATTTTCGCGTTTCATAAGCATAACAAATCCGGCAAATCCGATTTCGCCCCGCTTCGATGCAGCGGCAGCGGGAACGTCGCGTTGTTGGACAACGTTATTCTCGAACGGAAATTCACGACGCGCTCCAACCTGATTTCGCCTTCCGATAAAATCGTTTGCTTTATATACAACTTAATTGCGAATGTGCTTTCATAGATTGTTGAAGATCTCGTTGGAGAACGTTGTTATACGATTATACGAGTTTTTATTGTTTGGGAATTATTGGTGGATGAGCGATTTTCGGAAATATTACTGGCCTCCCTGTACGGAGAGGCTGTTGCATCGAGCGCGGAATTCCGAGCCGGAATCAATCATTCTCCGGATTCGACGTTGCTCCTGCGTATTGGAGAGGGATCCCGAGATCAGAATAGGTGGAACGGGTTCTCTTCACGATTCCTTTCACGACACTCCTGAATCCCCTTTTCCATCCCTGGCGGGAAAATACGTATAAACGAAGATAGACGTAGGTACGTAGATGGGATCGAGGAATAGGCGGCGCCGGGCATGTATGTGCATACATCCTCCTCTTCGAAAGGCACCGAAATCGGCCGAGAGAGTTTGCCGACGTTATATGGGGCGACGTACGACGTCGTGCGATATTTTATCGCTCGGTATTCCGCCCGAACGTTATTAGGGGGTCGTTTCTTTGAGCGATCCGCCGGAAAATATACCGCCGATGCGCCGCCGCCGTGGAACGCGCGCCGCGGCGGGAAGCGGGCCGGGGGGGAATTTTTGCGAAAATTTTCCCTTCGGCGAGAATCGAGAAATCTCGAAGGCTCTCGACCGTGTAAGTGGCGCGTAAGCGGTCGCCGGTGGGTACCGAGGCCGCGCGGTAAAAATATCCTCTTATATTTTGAGCCACGGAGAGGGAGGACGTCGGGTAAATGGAACACGGCGTACGTTTACAAATATAACGGGTGTACGGTAACAGGTGGTGCGTCGGGAGGGAAGCTGACACCCCGTGAAGGAACGCACGAATGCTGCGTCGCCCCTTGGTCGGAATATTTTCACAGCGACTTCGGCCGCCGAGAATAACAACCGTGCTCGATCTTCATCGAAAAAATGTCTTGCCGATCTTTTAACCGACCACGCGTATTCTACTTTTCACGGATTCTGAAATACATATCCTGTCGGCTCGCATCTGGTTAAAAAGTCAGACGGTTCGATATTTCAGAACGCGTATCGTGATTCGGGTTAATCTCGTCTATGGCTTAATGAATTTCCGTTAACGAATACGTTATTAAATTTTAAATCTGAACTCGAATTTTAATATTTGAATTTGCAAGAGAGCTTTAAACGGCATCAATATTGTCGTAAAGCTATATTCTCCAAATTAAAATGTACGGGGATTATGCGGACGCGTACGCGACGGTGATTCTCTAAATGCAATTCAATAAACCGGACGTTAACGAAGAGCATGCACGTATACTCGATTAATTTTTAAATCAATCCTATTGGAAAACGAATTGGTGAAAATGAAAACTGATGAAAATATTTTCCTCCCCCTTTGTCACTTTATTACGTTCCCAACAAAAAATCAGTTCGCAAAAAAAATAACCGGCCAGGCATCTCGTTTGCATCTTTTTACGTCGACTTCGGGGGTTTAATCGTGTTGTTGGGTCTATTCGCGTGAAATTAGAAGCGGCGATGGCCCCCGCGTCGCCTGATCGATCCGGCCATCGAATTGGTAGTCTGCATCGAAGACTGTCCATGCATCTTCGGTCGGGCAAAGCTTCGCTCTTTCATAGTCGCTATTTTCCTCCGACTTTCCATTCCCCCCTATCCGTGTCCCTCCTCTCTCTTCTCTCTGGCTCGCAAGCTTCCTTGCGCCTCGGCTCCGTGACTAGTGAAGCGTGTAAGAGGCTGCTGCTTGCTTCTTCTAATCTAGCTCGGCGGGGATTGACGGGGCTAGGATCGAGCTTTAAGCAGCAATTTACATGTAAGCTTCCGCCTGTTGCCTCGGCTCTGGTAGCGTAATTACGTTCGCACCAGGGGTAATCGTTGCCTGTCTTTACCAGAAAATATAGCTAGGCGCGGAGTCGCGCCCGATGATCGCTCGGGAGATACGTGTTCCCCGAGATCCTGGCTGGATGGCTGCCTGCAGAATTTTATCGATTCTCGAGCCCTTCTTCTCTACCATCTCGCTCCGGCTCCCCGGCTCTCCTTAACGCGCGTTTCGTCGCGACACGGCCGTGTCTAAATCTGATAGAGGGCTCATTCCTCCTCGGCGTATCGCCGAGGCGCGAGAAGAGGAACGAGACGATTGAATTACCGTCACGGGGATTCCGCGGGACGAACTTTTTGATAGCTCCGTGATTGTGCCGTGCAAGATTCAAGGTGAAATTTCGACCGACGAATCGCGGCTGCTATTTTAATTCGGTCTAGATTTAATTTCGGATCGTCGCGCCGTTCGATTGTAATTGGAGGCTCGAATCGGTTTCCGGGGGACCTAAAATATCTTGCGGCTAGCCGGTTGTAGTAATGATATAGCGAGGTGAAATCGTCGTGAGGAGCAGGCGTGGCGTGTTTGCCCTCCCTTCTCATTGCTCTCTAACAATCGCCCGGCTGGAAATCGAGCGAATGTGCCCGGTTTAACGCGCGGCGATCCCGAAATAACTTTATCATTCCTGGAATCGCGCGGAGTAACGATAGAAATTCGTCGGTGATCCGCGTTTCACCCGTGATTATAACATTCTTTCCGTAACGCGTTTTTAATTACTTCGGCTCGCGCGCGCACATAAGTACGTATCGCGCATGCAGCTGAGCGAACGCGGCGCGGGATTTCATATAAACAGCCGGCGGCGGCGCGCGGCCAGGAGCGTTTTATTAAACAGCGCGAGGAAAAGGCAGAGGATAATAACAAGAGAAACCGCGGGAACGTTCGGAATCCTTGGAAATTAATTCGCGTCGGTGATCGGGGCCGGGTGCATCGGCCGATTCGCGGGCCAATATCGGTCGAACGTAAACGGGGAAAAAACTGTTGACCGTGGACAATGAGAGGGGGTCTGTCCTGCCGGAATAGGTTGTATGTATCCCTTCCTTTTCATTTCGTTCTTGCCGCTATCTCTGGTTCGCAGCTCGTGTTTCCATCGGACGAGGCCCTCCCCCGCGCGTTCGAAATCATCGACGCGATTCGCCCTGGCCAGGCCCTTCCATCGGTTTCCAATTTTTCTACGTACGACCGGAGCTCCTAGTTCCGACCGCCTCCTGGTTTCACGTTTGTTCCGCGTTTTGTTTCGCGCATCTGCCGCGGCAAAGACAGCCCCGGCTGTCTAATAGCGGCCGGAAACGCTGTCGAAGAGACGCGGGTCGTGAAAACGCGTTCCGCGCGAACAATAGATTCGTTAGCCGGCTTATCGGCTGGAGCGCGTTCCCCGGTCGAGGCCACCGCGCGCGAAACGGGATACGAAAATTTGTCCGAAAAACGGTAACCCCCGAAGGATACGCGCAGTGACTCGCGGCCGGCGAAAAAGGCGAGAGGGACGGGCGAAAAAAGAGGCGAGCTTCGGTGCCCGGCTATTACGAAACGTTTCGCGAGAGAGGAAAGGTAATTTCGTGAAATATCATGCACACTCAATTCCACTTTGTTGAAAGTTTCCTCGCAGAATCCCGGTCATTATAACGACGCTTTGTTATCCATCGCCTTGTCGCGCTCACCCGCTTATTCCAGCACACGCTCGGAGGCTCTAACTTTCTGAAACAGCTCTCTGAACGGGCTTTCGTCGTCGTTTTCGCAAAAAAAAAAAGGATGGAAACCTGGAAACCGAAGGTAGTATAAATTGAGCTTACAATCCAATCAGTCGTCCCTGCCCCGTCGCCGCGTCCCTCTCCCACCCGGTGTCTCGAGGTTTGTCAGGCTCGAGAGGCGGAAGTAAAATGGGAGGAAAAAACTGGATAGAGAAAAGGAAGGAAGAAAGTCACGAGGAAACGCGGGAGGGGCGCGGAGCGGTCAGGGCGCGAGCGAGAGAGCGGCTGCGGGGGAATAGGCCTGTAAAATTGAAACGGCGAG
The DNA here is from genome assembly GCA_019453355.1 of Ceratina japonica. Classification (NCBI taxonomy): domain Eukaryota; kingdom Metazoa; phylum Arthropoda; class Insecta; order Hymenoptera; family Apidae; genus Ceratina; species Ceratina japonica. Next base: position 102,891 of record SMSR01016063.1, on the reverse strand, counting down.
GCGCGGGGGGGCTGAGAAAGATAGGGGAGATCGAGAGAGCTCGGGAGAGCATGCGGAGAAATTTCCAAGTACATTTTTGATGGGATTTTTAAATGAGCCACAATTGCGTTAAACGGTACGGTGCTCGACTTAAGGCAAGATTTCCTTAAACGATGTTTCAGGTTCTCGGGGTGGATCGTCGGTCGGACCGGCTCGTTAAGGGATGGAGATTAAGCCGGGCGACGTCTTGTATTTCTTCTCTCTCGTCGTGGCCCGCTTCACGGCCGCATTAAGCCCGGCGCCGATTTCACCCTTAATCTATTCGACATTCCACGATCTCCTATTCCGCCCACTAACCGTTCGAGTATTATTAAGCGGCTCGCGGCCCGTTGGATAATCGGAACTGTGACCGGAATATCCGTCTCCGGGCGACCCTCGAAGAAAGCCAGTTTTCCTCCTCAGCGGGGGACGAAATCGGGGGCTCGGGCAAAGTGAAAAGTGTAAAAACGTGTAACGAGGGCTCGGGGCGGGTCGTTTCGCGGCGAAAAGTTAAAGTGTAAATCGTGGTCAACTTTAGTTGATGTGCCTCGTTGCCGCGAGAAATCGTTGTATAGCTTCGTCTTTACGCGCGCGGACAAGAACGCGCGGGGGTGGCGGGGGAGACGGACGGGCGGAGCGGCAACGGAATGACGTAAAATAAATTACACCGAGTTTAAGCGTACTTTTATGGCGGCGATGGAGCCGGGTTTTACACCGGAAAGTTTGAAACCGGCTGTGCCGGAGGAAATACCTACGAGAGTACGAGGTAACGGGACAAGTGGAACGTCGTTTAATCCTGATGAGTGCGGAAATCGATGTGTCGCGGGAGAGACTTCGGGATCTGGCAAACAGTTTTTCACCAAATAGAATAACACCTGATACAGGACCGAATCAGCTCGCGCTCTAAACTGTTTGAGGTGCGAAACGCTATCGGATATACGTGGAAAAAGTTCGATAGTTTTAATCGGTTCACCGTGTTTCCAATTCCGTTGTTGGTCTCGTATTACGCGCCGGTTACGGGAAACGTTTTACTACTGTTTCCAGGGCGCGTTTCTGCTTATACAAATAACGCGCGAAGAATTTATTCCCATCGAATCGACGTAGAATCGGCGCCAGCGATTGTACCCGTCACGGTTCGCTCGGCGACAAAATCTTTTATCCCGTGATACAATAAGCGTAACATTCAGATAAATTCGATTTCCATTTACCGGATTCGACGTACGCGGAACATATATCCGGAACGTCTTTTGAGAATTGACACACTCGCCGATCCACCGTTCTCCGCGGCGCGGCACGAAACGGATTTCGTTCTAGACTACCCTATCATCCTATCACCCGTTTCCCTCGAAGGGACAGAAGGAGCCGGTGTTCTCCGGGCGATACGAAATTCCGAACAGTGATCGATCATCGGTGCCGTTCGGAGAGCGTCCGCGACGACGATTCCACGGTACATTATACGTGTACGTTGCGGGCGTTCGATCACTTTCTCCTTCTGAGCCCCGCTGTCTGCTCCGCTCGTTAATGGATACTTATTGAATTAAAAGTTGGACGCGGCGCGTAATCTCGCGGTGCTAAGAACCAAATTGGCACTTAATCCCGTTAGCGGGGGACGGTAACACCCCTGCGGATGATCTGGCCGGTCCGTCCGAGGAGCGCTGATCCGTCCGAAAGGACTTTATACCGTCAAATTACGTTCCAGAGTATTTCGCGAACTAATTAATTCCCGGCCCGCGAGTTCGGGTACACAGCCGTAAGCCGTTCGCTGATGAAATTGTTTAACGATACCTGGACAGCGTTCCGCGCTGTTATCCACCGCTTTCGACCGATAACACAGCGACGTAATTATGTTTGGTCAACTTGGACGGCGTCGTGTCTCGCGATTTGCGCGGCAAACGTACACGGAATGCGTGAGCACGCGCGCCGTTCGCAATTCGTCGGGCAACGGTGGCCGATATTTAACGCGCGTTCGACGGGGAATCACGTCGCGGGCTGCCTATCGCGGTTATGGCTAACGAGAGGCATCGTTTCATCAGCGGGATTCTCTCCGGCCCCGATGCGACGCGACGATGCCCGCAGCGCAGCGGAATGGAAACGTATGGCGCGTTTACAGCGAAGCGATGAAGCTCGGCTCGCGACGCGCTGAACTTGATAACGTTTATTACGCGCCGCTCCCGCTGCAACGGAATAATTATTCGCCGCTTAACCGTTGCGCATCGTCGAACACAGGACCGCTGCGTATCGGATAATATTATGGTATCGGTGGCTGCCTCCATCGGCGATCTTTTTCTCCTTTTTTTTTTTTATTTTCTTTCACATTTTATTCGAAGGTTGGAAATATGAAACCCGACGATGGGCGATTAAACGCGGCGAGGGCGATTGAATGGAAAAAAGTGAACGCCCGATTGGAATGATCAGAAGGACAATGTCAAGTTCCTCTTTTTTTTTCGTTCTGCGCTATGTACAACTTTCGTTCGTACGCGGAGAGAGATAGAAATAAAGAGAGTTTCCGCGGCTGTTGGTAATAAAATTGGGAATTAAAAATTCATCTTAACGATGTGCATGACAATTCGGTAATAAATTCTCGTATCGGATGGGTTCGATTGCTGATGACGTTATAAAAAAGCTCAATAGACGAATGAATCTTTGTCGAGTCTCCGTTGACGGTATCGATAAACGTTCACGCGGAACAAGTACGGTTTATCGATCAATAAAGAGACGTTTTATCCATTCATTTAAATGAAACGTTGTAACGTTCACAAGTTGTTATTCAAAACGGATTCATTCATGGGATAAACATCTCATTGCGCGACGATTTGTTGCAAAAATGTTTTCACTCTCGCGCATTCATAAGAGTGGAGTTAATAATTTACATTCCAGTTGAAATTGCGTCCCCATTACGGACATTAATTCGCGAGCTCAAACAACTTGTTACAATGCTACTGCCATTGATTCAGTAAACAATTGGAGCACTTTGCTGTCGTCAACGTACTTCAATCGTGTTAATCGTACAAAAAGAATCTCATTTACCTGTGTCGTGTCCGCACTGGTTCCTCTTCAAGCTGGCCGGATCAATCAGCAACGATTTCGTCGGTTACTCAGACGATGTTCGATCGGTTTCATCGTTCTATCAGCGTCACAGGCGATTTCGGCGTGGAATCGAGCAAAAGATCGTTGAGGATGCCGTTGCAAAGGTTCAGCAAAGGGTCGAGTGTACGGAGCGTGGGTAGAGAGAGAGAGAGAGAACGAGAGCGAGAGAGAGTGGTTTAAAAAAAGGGGTTGGGGAGAAATCTGGCTGGAAGGTAGCTGCGGAAGCGCGGTGAACCGAGTACGTGCTTTCCTCCGAGAGTTTGGCGCGCGACTGTGCTACTGGGGCCAACCCGGGCCACCATCAACCCTCTTATGGCTCTGTCCCTTCGTTCAAACCCCTCTTTACACCCCCACCCTCCTCTCACTGGTACTCATCTCTCCCACTCTGGATCGCGCTCCCACCAGAATTCTGAGCGTGACATACTCCTCTGTTTCCCTCTCTAGCCCCCTCCGGTCCACCCTCTCTCTCCCTCGTGCCGTCGGCTACCCCTGTAGCCGTTCTTTCTCCGTTCCTCTTTCCCGACTTGTTCTCCACCCCCTTCTTCATCGACCTCTCTCCAGCGTCCACCTCTCCCGCGCAGCTTCATTACAACACCCTTTCCTCCGTGAGCAGCTTCATCCCCCTTGTCTCTATACCGCCGACTATCCTACTCTCTCACCTCTGGCCACTTGCCGGGTTACCTACCCCTACCTTCCCACTCCGCCCCGTCTCTCTCATTCTCATTTCCATCCTCACTCTTTTTCACGCACTCGTTACGTCTTTATTTATCCTGCCGTCTCCCGGCTCTCTCCGACGCGGACGCGTCCCGTTTCGCCGTTCGCCTCTTCTCCATCGGTCCCTCGTTCCTTTCTTTCGTCCTTTTATCCCGTTTTTCCCCATTTCGATGCCTCCGTCGCCCTCGCCCGCTCCGCCGCCGCCGCCGCCACCCCCCCCGGCCGCCCGGTCCCTCGTCCTTCTTCGCCCCGCGAGCAGCCCCTGTCCCTGTCATGCGAGCAACCCCTTCCTTTGACCCCATCGTGAAATCACCAACGATGTGGACCGCCGCGCCGGTTAGCTGGTGACGCGACGGTGCGCGCGCCGCAATTCAAAACTGCGGTTAGAAGGGGTCGTCGAAGATAAGGATGAGCCCTAAATATAGCGACATGCTGCTTAAAAGATCCTCATCCCACGGGGCCCGGCTTTCCTCGCCTTACGTGCGCCTTCCTTTTACCGCCTCCGCCGCCGCCGCTGCGAATCCTCTTCGCACTTTCCCGCTCGAATGGCCGATAACCCGTTCGACATGCGTCATACGCGATGCACACGGAGAGCGCTTCGTACCCTCCCCGGGCGTCGTTAATTTTTCGATCGACTGCTAATGGCCCCGCGCCGACCCGAGGAAGGAGGCTCGCCCGCCAAACCGGGACGGCTCCTGGCCTCCGCGACCCGCTTCCCAGAATCGGCTCCGAGGAATTGAGATCCGAGATGTTTATTCGCGGTAAAACACGAGCCGTAATAGCAAATAGACATCGGCTTCCGCAACCCTCGGGCCCTAGACTGGCTTTAATAAAAACTTGAGACCGCTGATATAACTTCGCCGCGGAAACGATATTCCTCGGGAACTGATCAAACTTTTCGAACGTATCTATATTGGAAATGACGAGGACGTTTTAATGAAATCGAAATCTGATCTCTAATTCCGCCGGCGTCGCGGTCCGTCCGCGATCAAAACTGAGGCAGCCGGCGGCGGCGGCGCGCGAGGACGGGACCAAGCGTTAAACTTAAACGTTAGCGGAGGCAGAGGTTGTCTAACGTGCGTCACAGGGCGNCGATCTCTAATTCCGCCGGCGTCGCGGTCCGTCCGCGATCAAAACTGAGGCAGCCGGCGGCGGCGGCGGCGGCGCGCGCGAGGACGGGACCAAGCGTTAAACTTAAACGTTAGCGGAGGCAGAGGTTGTCTAACGTGCGTCACAGGGCGTGTGACGCGTGTATAAATAAAGATTGGCTAAGCCTCGTCCTGCTCTGTAATTACGACGGAACTAAGCTGGGTATTCTGCGGATCGGTGATCCTTCGTCCTGGGCGCGGCCGCCGCAGCATCTACGCTCGGACGAAACCAATTTGGAATTAATGTAACGTCCTGCGAAATTAACCTGACGTCCGTCGCCCAGGACAGCTCTCGATATTTCACGGAATTCAAAAAAACTTCGTTAAGTACCGAAGTACTGTCCACACCGCGTTTGTATTACAGTTTAAGTGCAAAGGAAGAGAAATTTTTGTATTCTCGTTTTACCTTAGTCCCGTTTTTGAGGGACTAAAGTGGCTCTTTTCTCACGCACATACTTTGTTCCCGAACATACAGGAGATAAATTACTTTATTTTGGAACAACCCTCCAGCGGGAATAAACAACGGCTTTACTCCCTTGTCGCATAGTGTACTATTACACCCTCCAGAAAAATATCAAGTACAATAGTTATTTCATACCGATTTGTCAATGCGTGGAAGATGTAAAAAAACCGATTGTAACATTAATACGATTAAAACGGTACTCCTTGGCGGAGCTGCTAACGAATGCGAATCACGGGAACAGCTCGAATCCAGCACCGCGTCGGTAGAGATAAAGTCAATCCTCCGGGTCCACGGTTCACGGACAGAGAGATTACCCGTGCGAGATGAGATACCAGATCGCGGTTCGTTAAATGAAAGGCGACATCAGAACAATAAGTACTCCGTGATATTTCGCGTACGTGCGCTGGACGCTTAAACACCTCCGTCCCTGCCCGGTTCCATCTCTCCTCATTAGCCCCGGTTTGCGACGTGTTTCACGAGTCATGCGCGAGGATACGCGTATCCTCGCGTACACGAATTAATAATCCGTAGGAAGATTTGTACGATGCCGTGCTCGGCTGACAACGCGCCACTCGGAAGTGGAGAAGACGTCGCGACTCGGCTGGGAACAGACGCAAGCCTTTGACCATTCATTATCGCGCGATTGCTCGGTTTTCGTCGCGGGGGTGGCTAAAGCGAAGATGAAACGAGTCTTCCACTTATTTAACGCTTTAAAAGTCATGAATATGCACGCGTGTAACAAGTTACTTATCATCTCAAAAAGAGTCGTTTATCAGACGGGTGTAATTACGGTGGAAAATCTGTGAACTTTTCCAGATGAGTCGCGACTGAGCCAGAGAATCGTCTAACGAGGAGCATTAGGGAGCGTTAAATCGTGCCAGATTCCGAGGCGAGCGACGCGGCGACGGGGACAGAAATGAAGCCAGTTCGCGGAAACGCAAGAGGCTGGCATCCTATTTCGCATTAGATAACTATTGTTTCGCGAGGACGATTGTCTCCCGCCGGCGTAGCCGACATTCATACGTATGTAGGATGAAGGAGACACGGTTTTAAATAGTCACTGACGTATTCCGCGTGTCTCATCCCGTTGTTCTTCGTTCCGTCCGTGGGATTGGAATTGGCTGGGTATCGATCGGCTCGCGACGCTCGACGCGTTCGAAAGACGCGAGCCGTCCGATTATTATATCGGGCTCCGATCGGAACATAAATAACTGGGTCTAACGCCGCATGAACCGTGGCAGCCGGTATACAATTAATTGAATAGGCGAATTTCAATTAAACTTCGGCCTGTCTTTCAGATCGCGTTACTCGGCCAGGGTAAAATTAATTTAGCTCTCGTTCCGTTGCTCGAACGGACGGCCATTTGGATAGCTTCCTTGTACTTTTGTTGCTTCGCGGAAAGACGAAAGAATTGAAGCTGTACCGCGGCACGTGTTCCACCTACAATATGTGTTTGTTAGAGCGTTCGGGACAAAGAGACAATTAGGCGGATACTGTAGCGCGCGTTTTGTTTCTCGCATGCGAATCGCGGGTAAAAGGGCTGTAAGCGGTGAGCACGGTCGGCGAGTGGCGCGAGCGCGGACAGAACGACGAGCAAGAAATTAGGAATAGAAAAACGAGAATAAAGAGGTGCCGCGCGGCGGCGGTCGAACGGGGCCCGGAGAAAGCGAGACGAAAAGAGTGTCGGCGGCCAACCCTTGCCGATAAACCGACACTATACGCCAAACCCTTTCCCCGCCGGTTGACAGTTTACTCGCGGTTCACTTGTCATCGGCAAAGATACAAAGATAATTGGTCATTGGGGTATGCCAGTGGGGCGGGGGTCCGAGCGAGATAGACGAAACCAAGTACTTTGAAGAGGACAAGCACTTTGAACGGATTTGCTTTGGCCGTTGTTTCGGCCCTGGTATTTTAGTTTAGATCAAAAGACTGACGCTACTGGCCAATTCAGCCGTATCTAAGCTGCCGACTCTCGGCACCTGCCTCTCTCTCTCTCTCNTTATCGCGCGATTGCTCGGTTTTCGTCGCGGGGGTGGCTAAAGCGAAGATGAAACGAGTCTTCCACTTATTTAACGCTTTAAAAGTCATGAATATGCACGCGTGTAACAAGTTACTTATCATCTCAAAAAGAGTCGTTTATCAGACGGGTGTAATTACGGTGGAAAATCTGTGAACTTTTCCAGATGAGTCGCGACTGAGCCAGAGAATCGTCTAACGAGGAGCATTAGGGAGCGTTAAATCGTGCCAGATTCCGAGGCGAGCGACGCGGCGACGGGGACAGAAATGAAGCCAGTTCGCGGAAACGCAAGAGGCTGGCATCCTATTTCGCATTAGATAACTATTGTTTCGCGAGGACGATTGTCTCCCGCCGGCGTAGCCGACATTCATACGTATGTAGGATGAAGGAGACACGGTTTTAAATAGTCACTGACGTATTCCGCGTGTCTCATCCCGTTGTTCTTCGTTCCGTCCGTGGGATTGGAATTGGCTGGGTATCGATCGGCTCGCGACGCTCGACGCGTTCGAAAGACGCGAGCCGTCCGATTATTATATCGGGCTCCGATCGGAACATAAATAACTGGGTCTAACGCCGTATGAACCGTGGCAGCCGGTATACAATTAATTCAATAGGCGAATTTCAATTAAACTTCGGCCTGTCTTTCAGATCGCGTTACTCGCCCGGGGTAAAATTAATTTAGCTCTCGTTTCGTTGCTCGAACGGACGGCCATTTGGATAGCTTCCTTGTACTTTTGTTGCTTCGCGGAAAGACGAAAGAATTGAAGCTGTACCGCGGCACGTGTTCCACCTACAATACGTGTGTTGTTAGAGCGTTCGGGACAAAGAGACAATTAGGCGGATACTGTAGCGCGCGTTTTGTTTCTCGCATGCGAATCGCGGGTAAAAGGGCTGTAAGCGGTGAGCACGGTCGGCGAGTGGCGCGAGCGCGGACAGAACGACGAGCAAGAAATTAGGAATAGAAAAACGAGAATAAAGAGGTGCCGCGGCGGCGGTCGAACGGGGCCCGGAGAAAGCGAGACGAAAAGAGTGTCGGCGGCCAACCCTTGCCGATAAACCGACACTATACGCCAAACCCTTTCCCCGCCGGTTGACAGTTTACTCGCGGTTCACTTGTCATCGGCAAAGATACAAAGATAATTGGTCATTGGGGTATGCCAGTGGGGCGGGGGTCCGAGCGAGATAGACGAAACCAAGTACTTTGAAGAGGACAAGCACTTTGAACGGATTTGCTTTGGCCGTTGTTTCGGCCCTGGTATTTTAGTTTAGATCAAAAGACTGACGCTACTGGCCAATTCAGCCGTATCTAAGCTGCCGACTCTCGGCACCTGCCTCTCTCTCTCTCTCGCTCTCCTCGTCTCTCGTCATCGCCCGGTGTCCGTGGTCCGCGCCATCGTGTCGTCCCGCCGCTGTCTATTTATCTCTAACTACGTTTCCACGGATCTCAGCCCGATCCACTCGCCGTTCGAGTCGGACCACTCGAATCCTCTTGCATATATGGAGGAATATGCACTACCGGGCCCGGCCCTAATTACCCGTCCTTTGACACCGCGCATAATTCCCGAATCCGCTGATGTAGCCGCGAAAGGGACGCGTTGAAATTGAACAAAATTATTTGGCGGCCAGGCGTCGCCGCACCGAAACGTTAATATGATTTTCTTCACCGTTTGATTAATAGCCTGACCTCCTGGTTAATGCATTTAGTCGGCGTCCGCTTCGTCGTCCGGTCGATTCGTGTTTAAGCGAGATAACGCGGACGAGGACGACCGCGGAATGTAAATTAACTGAATGCGAGATTCTTCTTTCATCAAGCGACCAGTGAATTATCGTCGAACTTAATTTATACAAAAATCGGCTGACGTTTCGGTCGTGGACATAATGTCGAGGAAAGGAAAGACGAAGAAAGGGAGGCGAGGGAGGTAAATCGGGGAACGAAAATGGTGGTACGGACGACGAGGCTCGATAGGCGGCACCGTCGGCCAGCCGAGCTCACGACAGACATGCATGGATCACAGATTTGCATCTCAATGGCAAGTAATATAAATTACACGTAATTACCCGCTCGTTCAAGAGAGAGTCCTGAATTTTATTCCGTTCTCTCCATATTTCGAACGAACCGCGGCTACCCGATGAGATCGTCTTCGATTCTGCCCGGCGAGCTGATCATTGGCAGGATTTTCGGAATTGCATACGTCTTGCAAATTTTTATGAATATCGCAGAAATCGAATTTTTATAATCGAAATTGATTCCTTCGGTGGACAATTGTTCGCGGGCTCGGTTTCTTTATTTGACGCATCAATTTACAATCACAATTCGCGGCGGGCGGCGACGTTCCTGAGTTACAAGAAAGTTTTTCAGCGGGTTAAACCATCCAATTATTATCCGCGTTTCCCAACTCTAATAATAAACACCGAGCGCGATAACGAAGCCCATTCCAGACGCCAAGGAACTACGGTGGTCGAGCGATTCCGTCCAGTAACGTATCTAGAACGAGCTCTACTTGTTTCTCATCGTCCATTCGATAAAACCGGCGACACGCTGTTATTTCTAAGCAACGACGTTCAGCCCCGCGACGTGCTTTTTATTAAGCTATAACTCCTTTCATCCTCTTGCAAATCAGAAATGAAAACTTTAATTGTTGGAATAAAATCATTCACCGGAGGCCATAAATCCCGAGAGGGAGACTCGCGGGGCGATCTAATAAATAAACAATCGCCCGTGTTGTTCGAATTAAAACTAAAATGGACGCGGTGGAAGCTCATTTCGGGGAAAGTTCGGGATCACGCGTAAAGAGGATGCGGGGGTTGTTCACGGTCCTTCGTTATTGCCCGTCCGGACGATAGCATCTCGCGTGGCGTTTAATCTTTTAAGTTTTTCCTTGAAATGCTCGACGGCGGAAGTTTTCCAGTTTGCCTGGGAGGAAGTAAAACCCGGCCGAGGCGGCCGCTAACTTCGACGCCCCAGCTCTTTTTAATGTTTATGCTTTCGAGGCGCTTAACGCCGCGCCGTCGGCCTCCCAATGAATATGGCTATGTACGAGCCGAGCAAGGAATTTCGCTCGCCCGGCTCGGGTCTCGCGACCGAGATAATTAGAGAAATATCGCTTAATAAAATTCGCCCGATGTTCACGGCCGTTCCCGAACCGTTCCGTCGGAGGGTTTGCGAACGGTCGGGCGAAGGTTGCCGCCGCCGCGCCTCCTTTGCACCTGATCCTTTTTGCACAGCCGACCCGAGGCCGCCTGCCTTTGTTATTTCGCTGCAGCCGGCTCCTGCGATGGCACGGTTTACGCTGAAAACATGCATGCTGAGCACAATCGAAACTTCGCTAAGTGCCTGCCAACGGCTCAGATTAGTCGAGCCCGGTTACCTTCCACGGCGCGGAGAAACACTTGTAATTACACGAAACTCGGCAAGTTTCTCTTACTTTGATTTCAATCTAGACCCACGCCCCCGCGCACCAATGCGTAAATGTGTGTCGTTTCAACTTCCGAACAGATAATCTATTCTCGGTCGCTCGTCCCCGAGATCATTCCCGGCGAGGTCTCCAGCCCTTGCGCACGTATTTCGCCCAACCCTTCCGCTCCTCCCTCGACTCCTTTTACTTTCGTCGAATTTTGAGTTACGGCGCATGAGACGAGATTTAAATGACAGGATTTTAATGAGACTGCCACCGGACGCGCGGAAGCGAGGGTGGACGACGACGACGACGAGGAGGAAGACGCGACGTCGACGAAACAAGGATTCCGAATGGGAGTAGCTACCGATTTTAGAAGCTATAAGTTAACTCCGACGCGCAATTATCCCCCCCTTTAGCCGTCAGCGACCCTCTCTATCATCGTTCGCCACGGGATTCCTGCCGTGATTCGATCCTGCAGGGTTATATCTTCTGAAAATGACAAAAAAAGAAGAGGAGAGCCGCGGAGCGAGCAGGGCTTTCCGGGACCTGCCGTTCACGGGCTTCGCCCTTTTCAAAAAGACCATTATTTCGAAATTGTACAAGTACCTCGATATTCCCTATTTTCGCTCGCGACCCAGCGAGAGATACGCGGCGCCGACTCTAAAAGAACGGCAAAAATGGTTAAATTTTCACTGCGCTGCCGGTATGTACTTGGTTTCTCTATTCAACAGGTACATCCAGCTCTCTATTTCGTCGACGGAGTTTATAAAGGGTGGAAGAGAGGAAGATTTCATGCTCATGAGGCATTACTTTAGCCGAGGAATTTTCTAAAGAAACTTTCCTCTCTACTCAAAGTGGTTCAAATAAAACGTCAGGAAATTATCAAACGGTTCTTCTACCTCCAAGCGGCCGCGAGTTCGAGGGAAACAATTTGTGCGCGGCCCCTCTCTAATGAATTCTGGCAGCGATTTTTGCAGGTATCGTCAAGGCCAATTAGATCGTCGAAAATTGTGAAACACGCGTTTTTACAGACCGCATTTAAATGATAACCGGTCATATCATTGTTAAAAATCAGAGGCAGACGGGTCGTCTCGGTCGTCCTGGATCCGACTGAACTGAAAGGGCAGTATCCTTGAGCACGCCGTAGCGTGACTCGCGCGACTGATATCGGCGTGCAAAGTAAAGGCTTTGACCGTGGCTAGGTATGTAAATATACTTTGTGGCGATGCCAACGGCGTCGTCCCTGGACAAGGGTTGCCTATATCGATCTAGCAGCGCACCGCCTCCGAGTCTCTTTACTCCTCGAAGAAGAAGAAACACGTCCGGGTCCGTCGAGGATTCGGAACAAGATGACGACGACGTGTCTATTCGGATACCCTATGAACGACTCGTACCGAAATTGCTCGACCTTCTGCGCTCCCTTATAGTACGTTGTTTCTCGTTCACGCGACGGATCGCGAATATTCGCATTTTTTAACCTGATCCGTCGAGGGTAGGAGCTTAGGGGTATTCGGATAACACTCTAATTATGAATTTCCAATTTTTTTCGGGTAAAGCGATACAAGCTTCTGGCTCGGTGATTCGAACGGGCGCTCGATTAAAATTAAACGAGGCCGGGTGATCGATCGACGCACGGTTTTTTGTGGCACGTAGCACTGTGTGCCGACGAATCGCGTCCTATTTACGGCCGGCTCGTAGGCAACGCGAGCGAGCGAGCGAGCGAGCGGGCGGGCGGCCGGTCGGCAAGACCGAGGGTCCGGCGTAAAGGGCTAAAAAATAGGAGACGACGATGACGGCAACGACGACGTTGCAAGTAGATACGTACATTCGTCCGTGCGCGTAGGGGTTTGGTGTATCCATCTGGAAAAACGGCTGAAACGGCCACAACACTTTACCCCGGTGCTTGCGTCATTACGCTCGCGCACCTTTTCTTTCGCACTTCCCCGTCTAATTGCTTTCGCTTACACGCCACGAGGGAGGGAGCAGGGAGTCGGCGGCGTGTCACGTGCACGACAAACAGTTCTCAATTACTCAAAACCGGGCTGCTGGAAAATTTCCCTTCTTTCCCCCTTTGTCGAACACAGAATCGTATAGAAACGTACCTTTTCATTCCGTTCCTCCGCGTCTTCTTCCGCAAAACCCACGGCTTACAATAACCGTAACGCGCCGAGATTTCATTGTCCTCCAACTTTTTACGTTCCGCTGCGTTCGCCGCGAGGTAAAAACAGATGTAACACGCGGTTCGAGGGGAATCGCGTTATCTCCCGATAAGGCTCGCCGTCGGGGGAGCTTTAAAGGGCAAAGGTTGGACGCGAAGTTATTTAATTGCAGTTTGGAAATTTCACGCGAGACCGATGGCGGGTGCGCGTGGCGAGGTTCACACGGCGATTAATCGTACGATTGATCGCGCACGGGCCAGTGTCTCGATAGCACGCGACGACGATCGACGTGTCATCGGGTCAAAGGACAACGAGAGACTGACCGATCCGGCGGTACGTCGTCGTCGACGACGGCACTACCACCGTCCTTTGACAATAAAACGTGACGCACGTTCGAAACAGAGAAAACCCGCGGTTATGTCGCGCACCGTGCCACGGCTGTTGTAACTATGACACGGGAGCAACCCGTGACGGGAGCGGCCTTCCGGGTGAAACCGGATGCCCGTTCGATGCCTATTACGCCTCGCTGTACAACGTTGTGCAACCGTCGTCGCCGAGATTCGGTCGAAATTTATTCGGGGCCCCGAAAAATCGGTGACGTTCGTTTAGCTCGACGCGAAAATGTTGTTCCCGCACGTCTTTTTAAATACGAATTTAGCCCTGGATTCCTCATCTCGCGTCGGTCAAAGGCTCTCCTCTTCTTTCCTCGTTTTCATTTAACCCGACTTACTCCTTCGTCCCGTCCCTCATTTTCTCTTTAACATCGCGTATTTTTCGTTCGCTTTTCAGACGTTATAGACTCTTGAAACCGTACAACCCGTTTATTATACGAAGCCCGTAGGCATCTCGCGTCTTCTTAGCGATTCAATCAGGAAGTGTTGGAAAAAAGTGTTTTTCCGGCCCCGTCTCGGTTCTCCCTATCCGGAAAAATTCGTTAAGGCCATCGGAAGTTAGAACGGGGATAGAGGGGGGACGGACTAATTTTTGCCCGACGGTTATTTCTTCATTTTCCTGGACGTCCATTAAGTTATTGAACAAAAGGAGAACGTGATATACCGGTGGACTAATTCATCTGAGCGCGTCGACCGCGGCTATTCTGTTTTCTTCCCCTTTTTCCTTTTTCACCGATCGGCGAGCCACGATGAGAAATGTTGAAATTGGTCGAGCGGACGAGAAAGATCCCGTGATATGGAAGCCGGACTTCTCTGTTATACACACTGTCACAAACTTGACTGACAATAGATCGAACTGGCGCGCGAATGGCCGGCAGGAAGCGCTTCCCATTTCGTTTGTGAATAGGCCACGTAGCCGCTCACACGTCCCGAGTCCCTCGTGTTATGTACGTATGCACGTAGAGCCAGCAACACGTCGGAGAAACGTAGCGGACCGGATCGGCCTAGAACCGCGCTCGCCCGCTCCGGGACCTATGCGGCGTAACAAAAAAATCGGTCATCCGATTTGATCATGATCGGAAGCGTTCGCCATTCACGGCGCCCAAATCGATCGCGGGACCGTTCTCGATTTTCGCCTCGGAGTCCCGCTTTTCGCGGTTGAAAGTCGCGCCGCGCTCATAAAATGTCGCGAATTTGCATAACGTCCGCGCGCGTACGGAATCTCGATCTTTTCCGCGGCGAATTCACACGCGCTGTGCACGGGCATAGCCGTGCGGAGTGGAAAAAGAGTCCGGCTGAAAAGTAGCGATTCGAACCGGTGACGCCGCGCGGACTTTTTAAATGCAAACTTGATCGCATGAATAAAAGATTTTGGCAAGGGCTCCAAGTACACCGAATGCCGAATGCGATCTGACAGCAGCCTCTAGCCGCGTTACCGGCCGTAATTGCCGACGCAGAGCGAACACGGATTATCACACCGCACACGTTCGCCTCCACGCATTCTCATCTCTCTCTCTCTCTCTCGTTTTTCTTTTTTTTTACTATTGCCACCTCGCAATTATTTCCTTTCGGCTTGCGGCTCGCTCGCAAGAACAAGGGAATCCGCAGGGTTCAATCACCGCGCGGCGAGCCTTTCCGGAAGGTTTAAATTGAAGTAATTAAAATCTGGGTGCAAGGAACGGGGCGGGGGTCAGAAAGTTGGCTATTGTCAGCGGTGAGCGTGCGCCTTGTTAAATTTCTCGGTCGAGCGCAAGTCTCTATTTCAAGCGGAGCGAAACGGATGGCCAATGGCCAATGATGACGCGCTCCGTCTTTCTTCCGCTTCCGCGGTTCCCTCCGTCGACTTTTTCGGTGCCTGCACCTCTTCTGCTTCCTTTTTAGAACCCCTCTCCTACGCGTCTCCTCGTCTCATCGCGTCGCCTCGTCCCTTCGTCCCTTCGTCCTCCTTACCGTGGACACTATCTCATGGGAAATCCCTCGAGAAGGTAGCATAAAGAGCGACGCAACTAACGTATATAAAAGGGACTTGATACGGATGATTTTCAGGGAAAATCTTCCTAGGCCTTTTTAAACTTTTTTTTAGAATTCAATTAACGAATTCGGCCTTCACGTTTTTTTCGATGCGCCAAAGTAAATTTCAGTGTTGCTCGAAAAAAGATGAGAGGCCTCTTTGTCTCGCTCCGATTTTAAGCAGCTCCGGCGTTAAGACGGTGATTCTATGACGTGTCCCCGCTGTCGCGGCCAGAAGGCAACAAAACAGCCGGCACCGCGTTCACGGCTACATTTCCAATATTCCCCGACGTCTCGTTTGCATTATGTCGCTCGCGGAACTATTGACATCGACAACGGGGACGATTCGTTCGCGGTCAAAGGAATCGGTTTGGATTGACATCGGATCGTGTTATTTGCTATTTATTATCGTCCGCGTTGAAAGCGGCCGCCGCTCGTTTTCATTTCGCAAACTAGGCGAGCGAACGCCGTTAATCATCGTCCTCGCCAATGGAAGAGGAAAATTAAATATGTTCCAACTTCGCGAATTCTATATTCACTCTCCCTGTTGTTATTATTCGTAGATATTTTATACTCACAGTATTTCATCGTCAAACACCGTAATTTGTTGAAACATTTTAACGCTTCGACGAAGATTAATAATGAGACCACTGAACCCGCGAGGAGAGACGGTTACATGCCGTCTTCTCCGTTGACCGCCACCCTCAGACTCTCGATTTGAGCGATGTCTAGCTCTAGGTGCGCGAACGTTTCGTCCTCCTCGATCTGTCTCAGATCCTTGATATCCATTAACGCGATTTTTCTCAAAGCAGTCGGCGGCGATATCTGTAACAGTAGACGATAAGAGGATTTTAGGTGCACAGCTAGATAATGGTCTAATACGCACGACAAGCTTCGAGGCTTTAATTATTCACTCTTAACTATCGCAAGCTGCATCCGCTTACAACGATCAAACCGTAAACAAATATTTTCAAAACGTAGAACAGCTTAAAACAAGGATATGTAACAAAATTCGTGTGATCAATCCATTATGGCTTTCGCAAATGCTATCTTTCTGTACGATGCGCCGCTATAGTGGCTTTTACGAATGTCTGTCACACATCGCAGTGCTCTATCGTTTACACGTAATTTGTATCAAAGTCTGCCGTACAGAGAAACAACCCCGTGCAAATTTCAGTCATGCTTAAAAGGTTAAACATCAGGTTCCAATTATTATTGTAAATAATGCGGCGTTGTAAGAATAGATTAGTAAACCGAGAAACGAATCAGAAAGCTGATTCTCGCTATTGTGCAGAATCTACGCAGAGACGTCATGCCGGTTAATAATGCAGTTATACCTCCGGATGCTGTTGAAGCCATTCGACGAAGCCTAGCACGCTCCTCAAGTGCGTAATATCTTTCCAAACTACTTCCATCGTCTCAATATCCTTCGGCACGTTCTCGCATCGTAACCATCTCTTCTCGACCTGATTATTGGGCGGCACGAATCGTAGTTCCAACGGTATCGCGGTGCCGAACGCTTTTATTTTCGCCGGCGTTCTTTCCGCTTTCACGTCCTTCATCACGTGTTTCTTCGTCATGTTGAGCTTGCCGGCTTCGGGACAGTTTCTCGTTAACGCCACTTCGGCGGGGACCACCGGCATCTCCTGGATCAATACCTATTTAACAAAACAGGCACAAAAAGACGAGGTGAGAACAACGAATAAAGTATTCAGATGCAATTAAGCAGGACAGTTGAGCAAACTTTTTCACCAGCCTCGAGAGAGGGNTTTCAGTCATGCTTAAAAGGTTAAACATCAGGTCCCAACTATTATTGTAAATAATGCGGCGTTCTAAGAATAGATTAGTAAACCGAGAAACGAATCAGAAAGCTGATTCTCGCTATTGTGGAGAATCTACGCAGAGACGTCATGCCTGTTAATAATGCAGTTATACCTCCGGATGCTGTTGAAGCCATTCGACGAAGCCTAGCACGCTCCTCAAGTGCGTAATATCTTTCCAAACTACTTCCATCGTCTCAATATCCTTCGGCACGTTCTCGCATCGTAACCATCTCTTCTCGACCTGATTATTGGGCGGCACGAATCGTAGTTCCAACGGTATCGCGGTGCCGAACGCTTTTATTTTCGCCGGCGTTCTTTCCGCTTTCACGTCCTTCATCACGTGTTTCTTCGTCATGTTGAGCTTGCCGGCTTCGGGACAGTTTCTCGTTAACGCCACTTCGGCGGGGACCACCGGCATCTCCTGGATCAATACCTATTTAACAAAACAGGCACAAAAAGACGAGGTGAGAACAACGAATAAAGTATTCAGATGCAATTAAGCAGGACAGTTGAGCAAACTTTTTCACCAGCCTCGAGAGAGGGGAGAAGATCCGTCGCATCTCGAAGCGCGCTGCTCAAAGCAATTAGAGTCCGGGCTCCGATATTTAGCAATTAAGCGTTCGAATTAAATATTCGATTGTATGTGCTGCGAGCGAGTCGCCCCGCATCGGTAAACGTCGAATAGATTAAAAAAACAGATTTAACGAACGTCTCGCGACACGCGACCCTTCCAATTACGTGTATTTAGTGTTTAGATTTATCTTGGACCTGCATCGCTCTGCAAGCTTCCGCGCTGAAATCGATTTCGAACATGTCCCTGAGAACTTCCTCGTCAATTGCGTTATCCGTTCCGCCTAGAGTTTCGACCCACTGGCAGAAGTCCTGGCATATCCTCTTCATCGAGTTGTCGGCTCTCATTTCGAGGGTGGCGTCCGGATCGTAACCCTCCAGATCGCGTTTCGTCAATTGACGCCAAGTAACGACCTGAGCTAGCAAAATACGCTTATCTTTATATTCCATCTTTATGTATCCTTCCCTTAGGATCGTTAGGGTATTATTATTCTATCACTATCAATCCGATATCGTACCTTACGTCTCGGTTTCACCAGAAATAGAGCGTAAGGATTGTATCTACGATGACCCAGTTCCCCCTTTTTCCTCGGCGATTCGGTATCCGTCGGCGTCGGTGGATGCACCTTAATTGATGATTATAAAAAAGAGGCTGCCTTTAAAGAGATGAACTGAAGTGGAGCAACTTGTTAAAGTATAAATAGTAAGTTGGTATCGTAAAAGCCACAGTGATATCCTCTATCTGGAGATAAAAAGGGAATACGAGTACCTCTAAACTGTCAAACGGGGATGAAGCCTCCTCCTCGACGCTCTCTCTGTGATACACCTGACTCTCCACCTCTTTGCGTTTCTTTTTCTCCTCGATTTCCGGCATCCCGAGCACAGGAGCAACGAGATTGTACGTTTTCAGGGGGAAGATTCGTCTGAGGAGCCGGGGATTGCAGGGAGGTGGCTGATTCGCGGAGAAAAGCAAGTTAGAGGGAAATATATCGGCATGCAAATAACGTTTAGAATCGACTAACAATCTAGTCAATCTCACGATCCTGTCGCGTTCTACTGAATCGTCGATTTTAGCTCCGTTCAAAAGGCGCTCCGAAAATTCTTTGCACAATGCTTCCAGCATGTCCAAAGGCGAAGCGTTCGAAGCCGCGAGCCTCTCTAAAACTCCCACGATCTCGTTCGTACGCGTAAGCGGTAATTTCGCCTCCTCGATTCCCGAGAAATGATACGTTTTTATAAAATCATCGTCGCGGGTCGCGTCCAATTCACGTAATGCATCCTTTGACGCGTCTGACTTGTCGGACGCGGTGTCCGTTGATACGAGCAAACTCGAGCAGGTGGCACCTTTCTTGAGAGAGTGTCGTTGCTTTTCCATACGTGCTCTCGCTTCCTCGAGCGACGGACCCACGAAAGACTTCGCTTTCGTTAAAGGCTGCGGTCCGGCCCGTTTCGTTCCCTCATTCTCGGTTTTGTCTCTTTCGTGAACACCTTCAGACACGGATTTCGGTTTCTCCTTTACGTCTTCGTAATCCTCGGCCGATACGCTTTTCTTCAAGGACGCCGATTCGAGAAGCTGGATTCGTTCCTGCAGCGTCGTTGGTTTCTTGTTCCTCAGGGCTCTCAGATGCTCCAAAGTGGGCCTAAAATTCGTGGGAGCGTGACAAGGTACCAAGTACTTCGGTTTCGTCTGCTCGTCGCCGATCGAAACGCCGGTCGATTCGTCCTCGTCGACGCTCTCGCTGTGGAACGAGGACGGCAGCTTCGCTCGTTCGAGAAGCGAAACTTTAGCAGAACTTATTGCCGCGGGATTGTTAAGGGTCGTCGAAGTTGTGACATCGGCCTGCTGATCCCTTTCAGTTTTCTTTGTAATCGTTTTATGTACAGACCCTGATTCCAGGACACCCTTCTGCTCCGATGTCTGTCCGTGTTTTTCTTGAAACGAACAGTCGACTTCCGCGCGGAGCCGAGCCGCGGAAAAGCAGGGCTTCTCGTCAAACGTGATGTTTTTCGTTTTCACTTCGCGACTTAAAATTCTCTCCACTTCGTTTTTAAAGTTCGGTACGATATCCGAAGCAGAATCGCTGTCCTCGGATGAGTCTTCACGTAAATCCACGGTGTCCTCTATGATTCTTCGCAAGACGGTTCTGGGCAAGGATGTTTTTCGTTCCAAAGGAATTTCAAAAGGTTTGTACATACAACGGAGGCACCTGTCGCAGTTTTTTCTCGGATAGCTGGATAGTTCTGGAATCGATGATAAAATCTGATTCGAGGAACACTTCCAATCATCCGGATACATGAATTTAGGACTGGGACCTGAAGTCGAACGCGATGAAGTGAGAATAGTCCGCGATTCTGTCTCAATGGATTTCACGCTCGAGCATTCATTAGGTTCTAGGATACTTCCCTCAATTTTTGCAGGATCTTTTGATTCATCGCTTGATACTGAATCAATACTTGATTTAAAAGCCTGTTCCTGTTGCAAATGATCGACAGTACCACATTTAAAGTCTGGATTTCTTTTTTTTATTAAACGTTTCAACGTTTTCTGTGCAAAATGAGCGGAGTACTTCAAAAATTCATCATCTGTTATCTCCTTTTGACTTTTTATCCTGATTTGGTACTCTGTTGATTCTTCAGGTTTCTCGCGTTTTGTNCCGCGCGGAGCCGAGCCGCGGAAAAGCAGGGCTTCTCGTCAAACGTGATGTTTTTCGTTTTCACTTCGCGACTTAAAATTCTCTCCACTTCGTTTTTAAAGTTCGGTACGATATCCGAAGCAGAATCGCTGTCCTCGGATGAGTCTTCACGTAAATCCACGGTGTCCTCTATGATTCTTCGCAAGACGGTTCTGGGCAAGGATGTTTTTCGTTCCAAAGGAATTTCAAAAGGTTTGTACATACAACGGAGGCACCTGTCGCAGTTTTTTCTCGGATAGCTGGATAGTTCTGGAATCGATGATAAAATCTGATTCGAGGAACACTTCCAATCATCCGGATACATGAATTTAGGACTGGGACCTGAAGTCGAACGCGATGAAGTGAGAATAGTCCGCGATTCTGTCTCAATGGATTTCACGCTCGAGCATTCATTAGGTTCTAGGATACTTCCCTCAATTTTTGCAGGATCTTTTGATTCATCGCTTGATACTGAATCAATACTTGATTTAAAAGCCTGTTCCTGTTGCAAATGATCGACAGTACCACATTTAAAGTCTGGATTTCTTTTTTTTATTAAACGTTTCAACGTTTTCTGTGCAAAATGAGCGGAGTACTTCAAAAATTCATCATCTGTTATCTCCTTTTGACTTTTTATCCTGATTTGGTACTCTGTTGATTCTTCAGGTTTCTCGCGTTTTGTTAAGGGAATTTGATGTCGGTCTTTGATCTTCGAATGTCTCTTCTCTAGGAATTTCAACTCGTCCTGTAAATTCTTTAGCGTTAATTGAAGGTCCAACGTTTTAGGAATCGTTTCAATATGCGGCAGAGACAGTGAACTTCCGCCTTGTACTTCAGGTCCATTTTGAGCATTGAAAGGAGCACGAATACGATCCACTTTGCGGTAGCTTATATCTCTGGAACTAGGTTGAGGATCGGCAGTATCTAATTTTGGGATTCGTACAATTTTAGGCGATGCAAGATTGCACTTTGTATCCAGAATTTTTTCACTGTCTAGAAATGAGACCTTCAATTTCGATTTCTTTTTGCTGTCATGATCCGATTTAGATTTCGACTTTGCAGGAAGCGATTTGTGCAAAGAATTAGTCGGTACTTTACAATTATTTGCGTAATTCGATTGAGTATGCGGAGCACTATTTCCGTCGACTATGTTATTATCCTGAATGCCTAAATCAACGTTATATGGTAATTGAGAATCGTTTTTGGGAGAAGAATGGTAAGGTAATCGAAGGAAAGGATTTCTTACTACGATCAATCTCTTCTCCTCATCGTCACAGAATTTCTCCCAATACTCCTTCGATTTCGAAACGGGATATTCCCACCTGTCGACGAACGAGTCTCTTAAAATTCATAAATCTGTTTCTTGAGGATTCACATACTTTTTGCCACGAATTCTCTTGCATTCTGTCCTGCACTCTGGTCTGCACACCGACTTACACGAACTACTCATAGTCGCAAGAATTTAAAGAAAATATGCGTCCACGTCAATACCGCGTAAAATGTTTGTAACAAATTTTATTTTCTACGACCGCATCGTGACGTCTGTAAACTTCGTTATCCACGTCTGATACTTCGACTATCGATCAAACAAATTTCAGCCGAGTTCAGGACCTGCGTACGCATGCATCGAAAACAACCCCTATGATAGGGGTTGCTCCGGCGAAAAGGGAGGAACGAGGATACCTTACGAAGGTAGTTGAAATTTCTAACTGTTCAATAAACGGTTCAATGCTACCAAGTGCAGTAATAGCAGATTTTTTACAAAATCTTATCTTTAAGAACATTCCTATCAGAGACACAAAATAAATCTGAGATTCTTCAGATTTTAACTAAATTAATTAGAATGATAGAGGAAAGTAAGGAAAGAATTATTTATTCCTATGTGAATTAATACATTTCTTATGCATGATACATATAAATTGTAATACGTATGTAAATCTATCATAGATAAAATATCTGCTAAGTAAAATATTCATACCACCGAGGAGATACTATTTATTATTTTGTTTTACTTCTAAAAGTAAAACGCCACCAAAGTAAATATTGTAAACAACATTGGATGTTGCAGGTGTGTTATTGATTTTTTATAAACAAGCTGGGTTGCGTCGTACTTGTGCGTCCTTCTGTCGCTGCATGTCGCTACCTCACTAGTTGCCGAGCCACGGCCGGGGTCGGTAACCGAGTGTCCGCGGCGCGTACATTTTCAACTCTTCGCGTTCGTTTCTACGCAATAACTTTTTGTTTTCGTGAACATTTCTCGTCGTTTCGTTCCTTCCTTAGTTAATCAGTAGTTTACGCGAGTGTGCAGTGTTCGTTTGCGAAACGTACGAAAGAAAATTGTGACGCATTCAAGGTTATTCTGGCGCTAATGAATCGGACCGCGTTTCGTGTATCAAAGTCGCGCCATACATTGCGTCGTTTCGAAAGTCTTTTACGGGAGTCTGTTGTAATATGTTTGTTACGCGATGAATTCATGGGAAATTTGTGATACGATGTTCAAGTTGTATCGTTCATTTCTGGAGTTAACAAGCCGGTACGTGTCCCCGCTCGATTTCCGCAGGTCGCGTTGCGTCGTAAACAAGGTCGTGAACGGAAATTCGGCGCGTTATATTCGTGGCATGGTTTGATTTATTAAAAGGACCCCTCGGGTCAAGTTTCGCCGAAATCCGTCGCGTATTTAATACATATGCAATCGTGTGCGCGTTACTTAAGTATCTACGTCGGCGGTGTCTCTCGTCCTGCGCAAATGGAAACGTCAAAGTTGCGGTCATCGTAGTTTCGGAGTTTCTGGAATGGCAACTACGTATTCCGCTGGAGTGGTGCTGATCGTGGCCAACGAGAATGGTAAGTACATGTCACTGATGACACATGATGTTTCCAATCGACACGAATCTAATTACACCACAGTATTTCTTCGATAAATATGAAACATTTTTACTGAACCCTTTCGTTCTTGTTAACAAATCTGTCGTTACAAAATTGTTCGTGTTAACTTTTAAATTGAGATTTATCTAGCTCGGAAACAAGTAAACCGAATAATACGACATTGCTCTGTCCTCTGTTCGGTCCCGAGACACTATAATATGATCTGGGACTGAATGTTTGTCTCGGACAATACTAACGTATCGACAAAAGTGATAAATCATTGTGTATCTTATATAACCGAATTTCAATCGGAGATTCATTAACCTGGGGCTGGATTTATCAATTGACAGTGGGAGTGACTTCAATCAGCGTCAGTCAACTTAACTATGAACAGAAATTCATTTACCGAACATAAGTCCGGGGGTAATTCCAGGATCAGGTTGACCAAACATATTCTAATCGGTGGATGGACGCGTATTGGCCTACGATCGGTATTCTCTTCCGGCCTCATCTATCGGTCAATCAATCTTCTCCATTCACTCGTTCATTCGCGTGGTTCACCAATTCTCGAACGTGTCGCTGACCAAGATCGATATTTCCGAATCCACGTCCACGGTACACACGGCGTAGGGTCTCTGATCCGGGATCCGGCACCGCTGCGGGACTACATCGCCGGGACACGCGTTGGAATGAGTAATTCGTGGTTCGGCAGAGTTTGACAGTTCACTAAAAAGCTCTCTGTACCCGCAGGGGGTCGGCCTGACAGTCAGTAGAATGCGTTACGTCGGTGTACATATACGTAGGCGTGTACCCACGCGTCTGTGTGTGCCTCCTCTGCGAAATCCATTCCGATACGTTTCTAACGCCGCGTTCACACTGGACACTGATCCACCGTTCCTTTCGACCGCAAGCAGAGAGCATACAACAGCGTAAACGCGAGCCGGACGATTAAAGCGAGCTTTTCAATACGACACACAGTCGCCTCGATGTAACTCGTTTCATTGATGTGGCGGCGCCGCGAGCCGCCTGCTTTGCGGACGGTTTATTGGCGTTTAAATACGATCGGCCTCATAGTTGTTGATTAATCATAATCCACAAACGTTAGTTAAAGTGCCTGGGGTTTGCGGGGATCCTTCCTCTTTCCAGCGCTAATGGACCGATTAGGTATTACGCGCGCTTCATTATTGAGTAATTAACGGCGATACGCGAAATGAAGGGAAAATGGTACACGGCGATTTTATTAGTCCGACGATCGACGGCAATTGATGGTTGGTATCTCGTTCGATCGATCTCGCGGGTAAACGTTTTTCCGATGAGCCGCGTTTAGTTTAACAGGCTGGCGCATTAAATTCGCGCGATTACAGACGTCCTTAGGGACTGATGTTCCGTGAGAACGCGGCTTAAGCTCGTATACGTAAAACGTCTAAGCGCGAGTATTAGCGCCTGTTTCCCGCCGCGTCCGTGAATACCCGCGTACACGATCCACGCGAACACATAGAAGGCTACGTAGATCCTAGGAATATTTGAGTAGCGAATGTCTAAGCAAGCAGCATCGGGTATCAGCCGGCTGCTGCGCGCTCGCTGGCGGTTGTTCCGACGGCGAGCGGTGACGTGGGGAAGTTAGTTTCGCGGAACTCGATGACAACGATAGCGAAAAGGGAATGGGAGCGGGTCGGTGTTCTCTGTGTGAAACGGCGTTCGTTTCGGGCTTTGCAGTTGCATAAACGGAAAGAGAAACAGCGCAGCGGCAACGAGGAAACTTCGCGTAAATCGCAACTCCGTATTCTTTCCGAAGTTAACTCCGCCGGGAACGTTCGATTCGATGAATAAAGATCAACGACGGTAGAGCTACCTTTTAATTATCTTCGCCCGGTTGTGATACACAAACGCCCGGGGAACATCTCTTTAATTAGAATTTATTACGAGAACCGCGGCTGTTATCGGGCGGGTAAAAAGGCGGGTGATGAAAAAAATTTGTTGTGGCTGAAAGGTCGGCTGAAGTAGTTAGCCCGAATAAAACAAGAGGAAAAGTAGGGAGCGGCCCTGGGGTTTGGTATGCGATATTACTGCGAGCCCCGAGTTAACGTACGGGCCTGAAACAAGGTGAGAGCTTTCGGAGCTTTCGGAGAGCTTTAATTTAACTGCTGCATACGTTAGACATATTAAAGATACTAACTCTCGGAGCCTCTTCGGTAGCCTCGTTGGTGTTAACCGGGCCGTAGTTTCTTGAAACTGGCTCTTCCCCGGCCCTTATGAAATTTTACATCGGACGCCGTTACCGGGACCTTACACACCCCCTTGTCCGGCGCCGTGGAATTTTTAAAAGTAAGGTCGCCGTAAGGCCGGTCTATTAAGAAATTAAGCACCGGAGTTGGCATCGTTACTGCCACCCTAAATGGGTCGTTCCCAGAGATTGTTGAGAAGTTTAAAAAGAACTTGGGCAAATGATTTTTTCGTAAATTGGGAGGGGACGGTGACCGGGCGAATTCTCGTGTATAAAAAATGTTGTCGAATATACGGGATCTGTAATTGGACGCTGACCGCGACGGGGCGATTGAAACGCAGGGGTCAGAAGTGCTTCTGGTAGGATAAATTCGGGAACAAGTCGTCTGCTCCCCGTAGCTTCGAAACGAGATTAGAAAGGTAACTTTGTTCGCCAGCCAGCCGGCTCAAGAATTTCAACTCCACCGAAGTGGATTCCTCCGGAATTAAGGTTANCTTTAATTAGAATTTATTACGAGAACCGCGGCTGTTATCGGGCGGGTAAAAAGGCGGGTGATGAAAAAAATTTGTTGTGGCTGAAAGGTCGGCTGAAGTAGTTAGCCCGAATAAAACAAGAGGAAAAGTAGGGAGCGGCCCTGGGGTTTGGTATGCGATATTACTGCGAGCCCCCGAGTTAACGTACGGGCCTGAAACAAGGTGAGAGCTTTCGGAGCTTTCGGAGAGCTTTAATTTAACTGCTGCATACGTCAGACATATTAAAGATACTAACTCTCGGAGCCTCTTCGGTAGCCTCGTTGGTGTTAACCGGCCCGTAGTTTCTTGAAACTGGCTCTTCCCCGGCCCTTATGAAATTTTACATCGGACGCCGTTACCGGGACCTTACACACCCCCTTGTCCGGCGCCGTGGAATTTTTAAAAGTAAGGTCGCCGTAAGGCCGGTCTATTAAGAAATTAAGCACCGGAGTTGGCATCGTTACTGCCACCCTAAATGGGTCGTTCCCAGAGATTGTTGAGAAGTTTAAAAAGAACTTGGGCAAATGATTTTTTCGTAAATTGGGAGGGGACGGTGACCGGGCGAATTCTCGTGTATAAAAAATGTTGTCGAATATACGGGATCTGTAATTGGACGCTGACCGCGACGGGGCGATTGAAACGCAGGGGTCAGAAGTGCTTCTGGTAGGATAAATTCGGGAACAAGTCGTCTGCTCCCCGTAGCTTCGAAACGAGATTAGAAAGGTAACTTTGTTCGCCAGCCAGCCGGCTCAAGAATTTCAACTCCACCGAAGTGGATTCCTCCGGAATTAAGGTTACTCTTGTTACACGCTCCATTTGTCTCGATCGAAATAATTCGGACGCGCGCGCGGCAAAGCTTGAATGGAACGAGCGGGGGCGGCACGCCGCAAGGTTCGATTTATTTGCGCCGGTTTACACGGCGCGCTCGCACCGTTTATTCGTCGCAGCCGAGGCTCGCCTCGCCGACTCCGTTCCGTCGAATTAAAAGGAGCTCTCCTCCGTCCCCCGTCCGTCGTAGTTGTTCGCCCTCACTCTTCCTCGGCGCTAATCGAGCCGCAGTATCGGTGAGCCGCGACATTATTACGGGATCCCGGGCGGGAATTACTTTTATCGCGGCACGGGCGCGGCGTTCGGAGAAAAGCCGGGGCAGGATCGCGGCTGAAAGTTGGCGCTAGTCATAAACGAAAGGGGAGAGTACGCGGCTCGATTATGGAAAATCCCCCGGTGTCTCGTCCCGCGCCTCTTGATATTGTCGCCCTTTACCCCACGTGCACATCCGAGACACTGCCTAGGAGACCGGACGTCTTACGCGGATCCATGGGCTGGCATGCTCGCAAGTGGAACAGACGGGGTTGCGACGTGGCGGCTGGGTGTTGAGCCGGAGGAAGGGTTTCAAACGAGGAGGACGGGGATGAACGGAGGTGGCGGAATCAGAGGAGAATGGACCACCCCCTGTTATCAGCTTGGAGCCAGCCGCCTTCCCAAGCCGACAAATTACTACATCCCCACCATCGCTATTCTGGTACCAAATCAAGCCTCATGCCGGACGACCCCTGTCTCTCTCCGTGTCCTATGCTCTCCGTCGAAAGATTCACTTCCATGAAGCTTCCACTCGACTCGGAAGCCCTCGTGTCGCGGCCTTCAGGCTTGTCTGAACGTCAAACAATCGCTTTGGTCCGTTTCTACGAAACTTCTTCTTCCCCTTAAGTAACTGGTGGTGTCGTAAGCTTCTTTCATCGGTAGCGATATTATTTCTTATCTCCCCGCGTTGACACAGGTTTCTCAGTGGGCGTTATCTGCTCCATATTTCACTCGGGAATAGAATTCGCTCTTAAATGCGAAATTCACGGTAATTAATGTTGAACGAACTGGTAGCTATCATTTCTAATAATTTCTTGAACTTGAACGGCTTATCGATGTCCCGTTTCGTTCTCTTCTGGTCAGAGGAAATTGTTCGTCTCTGTAACGAGGCAAAAATCTAGATTTCTCAGATATACAATAGAACAGTGGTAATCCTTTTCCCGCGTTCCTTCTTTTTCTTTTACGGATTACCACCGGTTGCGGGCGCTCCGGTATCCGGTGCAATTCCTCGTGAGACCCAACGAGATTTTTCAACCGATAACGTATTGTTAATAAACCCTGACCATTTCTCTCGACTCCGTTCGGGATGGAGACGTCTTATTCAGAGGGGGAGAGACAGCCGAAGGAAGGGAGACGGAGAATGGTATGCGAGGTAAGGTGGGACGACGTCGAAACGTATGGCCGCTGATTTATAAAGGAAATAATTTCGCGAGCGCAATTTCTTACGTCGGTCGGTGCGACGGCGCGCGGGCGGACAACGATGGCGGCACATCTACCGTTAAAATTCATTACTCCTGCTAAAAGCGCTCTTTAATATCAGCTAGCAAAGCTGAGGACTCCTTTTTTTTCCCCCTATATCCGTTCTGCTCCTTTTTTCGCGCGGCAACCGTCGCGGCTTGCCGCCGCGTTCCTTCCTCGCGTGTAACGCGTACTACCCACGTCGAGCGATTCCGCGCGGGCGTACGCGCGCCGTACGAAACGAGCGATACACGCGCGCTGCTCCCCGTTATAGAATATTTTCGGAACGCGCGCCGGGGTTACATCGTCGTGCTACGAGATGATGTATATTTACGCCGCGCTGTACCCGAAATTACGCCGGAGGGTACGCGCACACATACGTGTACTTGCACGTGTGCGCGTGTACACGTTTTTTGCTATTCGCCTCTGTACTTTCGTAATTCAGCCGTTTCGCCCGCAAGTAGAGCGTTCGCTGTCCATACAATAACCCCGACCAGCTGCACTAAAATTTTTATTGTTCCTGACGAAGTTACGCGCTCCGGTTCTCCGCGCCGCGCGCCGGCCCTCGCGGCCGCTATTTGCCCGTTCGCCAAACGTTTTTCGCCGCGGAAACGTTTGTCCTGCGATAGGGCGGAACAAATCGACGCGGGATATGAAATTCCCGGCCGGAATCAACTGATAATGCTTAATTTCGTCCCGATTTCATTTTCGGCGAACAAAACTTGCCGCGATTCCGGCCGACTCTGTAAACTTGTGGGCTTAAGTGATAACGTTTGTGGAAGAACTTTGGTTCTCTATCATATTTGCCTGGCAACTTCGGGTAGGATCTCGGTTCAGGAATTTCTGTAATGTCTGTTCGCCTAGCAGATTAATATGTTCGCGACAACAGAGGCATCGAATTACCCTCGCATACCCTGATCGCGGTATTACGGCGACAAAATAAAGTGTCCTTAGCGGTGAATTTTTGATGAAATACTTTAGGCACGCTCCGCGCGTCTCGTTTTCGTCGTCGTCACCCCGAGACCAAACAGAGTTTCTTATAAGAAGGATAACAATGTGAAGGAGGGAAAGACGGTGGGAGCCGCGTAACGGCGCGGCACCGTGAAAAAAGCGACGTGGACTCGCGGAAGGCGGTGGAAAGGGAGGAATAAGAAAGTTGATGAAATATTGGAGAACGGCTTAGGCGGAACAATATTCTGTTGTAAACCGTTCCTTTCCCGCGCCAATAGATATCGCTATAACCGTTCCCTTGTATCGCTCGCCTCCTTTCCTTTTTACCTTTTGTCTCTCTCCCTTCGGCAAACCATTATTTCCATCCCTCGCGCTCTCGTCGCGGGGCCGTGGATCCTCCCCGATTCGCACAAAATGAAAGACCGTTAGCGAAATCGAAAATTCGACGGGGCGAACCTGCCGTTCGGCTGATGCACAATTTACGAGATGCAAATGTAAGACGACGGAAGTCGGGGACGGACAGGGAAACAAGAACCGCGGCGTGAGGGATAGAAGTTGGACACTTTTTTCGAGGGCGAGTTTCCTTTTCAGTTTCATCGTTGCACTCGACGGTGGCCCTCGGCGTAGCGACGTCGTCGAACGGACACTCGATTATAGATCGTTCAGCTGTAATTTCATCCGTTTGTCGAGATCGTTCCGAGTGTCTGGAGTACCATTCATCGGTAGAGCGATTCCCGTTCGATTTGCAATAAACGGCTGGACATCTCTCTTCGTCGCTCGCCGCTGCGACGATTCTTTCCCCGCAATTAAATCGCAGGGAAAAATCTCAGACGAGACAAAAGACGCTCCGCTTCTACGCTCCTTCTTTGTAATTTTGCTTTCTTACCTCGTCCGTCGTTCTCCCTTTCTCTCTCCCTTCTTCTTCGAGTAGAGATGATGGAGTACCACTTGGAACGAGAAAAGAAAGTCCTTCTGGCTCGTATTTACGTGCCAGTTCAGCAAAGTACCGGGTACTGCTTGTAACACCATCGAACGATCAAATGTCTTCCGTGAACATCGTCTCGAGTAGCGTGCGCGCGCGGAGGAGCGGTCCCATCGGCGATAAATCTCTCGGATTTTAACCTTGGTCCTAGCCAAGCAGAATCCCGTAGATTAATCAAACAATTTGACAAGCCCGACCGGTTAGCAGCTGGATAATTAATTAAAATTTCATTCAAAGATGCTATCGTCGCAAGTAACTTTCCCGGGGAACTTTCCGAACGTTTCAACTAATTTACCCACCTCCCCCGCTCCGGTACCCCTGCCCCCGCGATTCATCCCCCCGCGCTCGGTCGGCTCCGGGAGTTGGCCGGTCGAAAAATTTTCGAGCGCAACGGTGTCGACAACTATGAGCCAACTTTCGTGTTCGGAGTTCGTTAGCTCCGGTTATCGCCCCCTCGTGTCCCCGTCCCCCATGGGACGGGGAGATGCCCCGAAATTCCTTCACACGGAGAGAGAGAGAGAGAGCCAGCCGGAAAAGAAGTAACGTACGACATTCGGACGGCGTGACATTTATTAGACATTAAGTAGTAATACCCGCGAACGGGACGGACGGGACTAACCGGGGGGTAATAAAGGTTGGGCCCCGGAAAGCCGTCATACTAATTGTAGTAATTCCGGCATCCACTTTGGATATTTAATTAAGTTTCCGCTGACAAGCATCTACTTAGTGGGAAGAGCCAGGGGCGGGTTCTTACATAGCGACGCGCTTATACCGCCCGCCGCCGCCTCCATCAACCCTGCGCTGCTTAGCTACCGTGTAACCTACCGACCTGCTTAACTGCCGCCCCGAAACCTGCTCCGTACCACTAATTATTTAGCGTCTTGTTAGCTGCTCGCCTCCTAGCCTTCAGAAAAAATGTATTCGACGCGGTGCTTGCTTGATCGCCGCGCTCCTGAATTACTCGGACAGGTAACCGGGAACTTTCCCCGAGTTAATTGCGCCGGCAACTTTTCGGCCGAACTGTTTTTACGCGGGTCGCCGGCAGCGGGAACTGTTTGCCCCGGCGAAATGAGAATACCTGCGGGGAACTCGGTCGCCAGGTGAATATCCGAGTGCGTGTGCGAACGATGCCTCTATTCGGACGCGTCCTGGACACGCGGGATATTCTTCCTATTATCTATCGGTCGGGCCACGGTTTTAGTGGGGCAGTATATAAGAGGGGCTAGACACGAATGCGGTCTCCCATTCGATTCCGTAAAGTATGAAGCTATCAAAGGCAATGGTCCGAAAAGGCCGGCGCAATTACCAATAACTCTTTGACATGCCCCGTCTACGTTTCTTTTTCCACTCGAAACATTTTCTCCGGTTTGGTTCGCGCCGCGCGTTGGAATTCGTCAGAAATTGTTCGCGGAAATCGAACTGACCCCGACTTATCACGGACCGCCGGGAATAAATGTAGATGCGCTGCTGTGCACGCGAAATTTTCGTAACCGGAATGAGATACGTGGCAGCCGGCGCGTGCATCATCGTGCCGATCGAATCCGAATCGAAAAGACGATCCCGTGTACGCCGTTCCCGTTGCGTCGTTCCCGTTGTTAAACTAGATCTTGCGAAACGAACGCTTTCGAATAAATAGAAAGATATTCGGTGTACCTGTATTACAGTTTACGCGCTTTTAAGCTACTTTTCACATTCGTTTCCATCGGGGAAATGTAACGATACCGCTCGTGTGTTTCAAACGTAACTCCCCATACGTTTTACAGGCGGGACGTGGAAAGTGGATGGGAAAAAAATAATGACGGGGAGAAATGCTGGTTCACGGCCGGGTGGCCGCCGTTCCGCTATTCGTGCGGCTTCGCAAAATAATGATTCCTTCCGGTAGCGTTTTTTTTTCGAGTAGCACCGTCCGAGGAGACTTTGATTTCGCGGACCCGANGCGTGTGTTTCAAACGTAACTCCCCATACGTTTTACAGCGGGACGTGGAAAGTGGATGGGAAAAAAATAATGACGGGGAGAAATGTTGGTTCACGGCCGGGTGGCCGCCGTTCCGCTATTCGTGCGGCTTCGCAAAATAATGATTCCTTCCGGTAGCGTTTTTTTTCGAGTAGCACCGTCCGAGGAGACTTTGATTTCGCGGACCCGATCGGGCTGGCTCCCGGAGAACGGGAGCAGCCGTTCGAAGAAGGACGGCCGGGGGTAGTCTCTTTTCGCTCGAATGAATTTCTCCAGTTAAGTAATCCCTGCTGGTGGATTCGGAATGGAAACAGTGCGAGCGCACGGATAAGAGGGATAAGGATCCTCTAACACCTCCTTCTGCTTTTCCTCCTCCCGCTGCTCCGCTCTCGTCCGTCTTTCTACTCGAGCACAATCCTCCGTTCTCCGGTTCACTCCGCGCCCTATATATATATATATATGTATATATATGTATCCATTGTTACGTATAGAGCGCGGCCCGAGGAGCTCTCGTAGTAGTCGTCGGTCTGATATCAAGCCACCATTGTTTACGGAATATCGAGATGCTATCGCGGTCTATAATGGAATGGGAGATCGACGTTACGACGATTCGAAAATCGCCCATCTCTGCTCATGATGGTATGTAATTGAATTAAGGGAAAGAATCGGGAAAGTGGCCGGCCCTCCCGGGGAATGGATTATTCACGATCGGAAAAGATTTTTTTTAGAACGCTGCTACAGCGGTAGAAAGGAAGTTTTCAAAGTTCGTGACAGTTACATCAATAGAGGCCGTTACTCGGGCAGCTTCGCGGTTGAAATAAGTGGTTAATACGATTTATAAGTTGAACTGGCGAGGGCCGGCGAGGCTGATCGATAGGCTTGTAGGCGGGAGATAAGAGAGATTCGAGCAATTTACAGCGTAGGAAATTTATTACTTGAACGGTGGGACAGGATCATGAACGCGTTCCTCAAATATGCGATTATTGGGAACAAGATGACGAGGGGCCAGACTTGGGGGATCGATAAAATCGATTTGATTGTTCGCCCCGTTTGGGTCTCGGCGACGCGGCGGCCTGCACCGTACGCGGTAGCTACGTAGCTAGCTACCTACTTAAGGAGAATATACCGCGTGGCTGGTAAACGAATTTCCGAGCCCCAACGTTTATCGCTTAACTTTCCACCTTTCCAGTTACGAACTTGCCGGGGGAAATTGTTGTATGCAACTGAGCATACTGCGCGTACCGTAAGTTGCCCGCTGCGTAATTGGTGCTCGTTAAACGGTTTCCCAAGGCGCTGCGTGGCGCGAGCACAGATTTTTCTCGGCGCCGGCAATTTTTCTTGTTTACGAGTATACGCGTAGTTTTTAAATTCGTTTCAATTGCACCGTGCTCCGCGAGTTTTTCTCACCTGCCAGCCGGTTCCGCATTAAAAAGGTGAATCGATGCGAATCAGGAGAAGTAAGCGAGAAAAAGGGGCCGCCGCGAACAAGTGGAAGTTCGATTGCGCGTCCATCGCGTTAATTGTGACCACCATGTTTTGCGAATGCAAAGGGAATATGCACCGACGTCTACGGTTACGGACGCGGACTCTCCTTATGCGGGAGCAGAGTTCTCCCATAGTTATGTTAAGCGAGACTCGCGTCGAAGCGTTACGAAGTGACGACGCAGCTCCGCGTTTAATGCCGGACGCCGGTCGTCCATGAATAATTAATTCCCGTTCGTTTCGCTGTTTGACGAACCGTCGGCCGATGCTCTCGACAACTTGGATTATCTCCAGGGAGGGCAAAGAACGCGCGCATCGAACGATTTTCCATCGAACAACTTCCCTCTCGGCTAACCGGAGAGCCTCGCACAATTGATTTGGGGGCGGTTAAACGTTGCTCGTGCCGGGAAGCGATTGGGGTAGGAGTCGGGATTAATTAAGGCTGTTCGTCGGCTGAAAACGGGCTGAAATTTTGCCGAGGACTTTCCAAGTTTCTCCTGCCACCGTACTACACCGCGAAGAACGTATTGGCTCCCCGGGTTGTAAACGGGCCCTCGGCTAACGATCGCGATTAATCGACGAATAATTCCGACGCGTCTTCGCGGCGGATCGCGCGATTAATTATCATCCCCGCTCGAAGGGGGGCCTTGTTTCCTCCGTTCCGCTTGGACACGAGGACGCGGGGCGACGCGACGAGCCCGACCGACGTTCCCAATATGGTTTTCGTGATGAACGAGGGATCCCGCGAGAAGATAAAAGCGACGCCATGTAACAGCTCACGCGATCGGCTATCGTAAAAAACGAGAGAGCGAGAGGCGCGACAAATCTAGATTAAAAGTTTTACTCTTCCCCGGAGAGTATGATCAGCCGGTGCTGCGAGGATTACGTTCGTCTCGATCCGATCCGCTGATATATGGCGCGATGATGGAATCTTTTTGCCGTCAATTAAAAAAATGCGTCGCGATCAATCTTCGCCGTCCATATGTACGGCGTCAAAGCTCGGAGTGGGTCATCTCGCCCGCCCGGAGCAGTTCATCGTTTCGCGAAGTAGCCGTAAATAAAATGATCCACGATAAACACATAAATCCGAGTCACGGTTTACGTTGAAGTATCGCTCGTTAATTAAGGTTACGAGTGAGATTAGCATTTGTAACGCGTGGACGCGGGGGCGCGCGGCAGAGAAATTTCAGATCGACCGGCTACAATTTGGACGAGCATTAAGCAGCGACGTATCATGCATAATGCACGGAACATCGCGCACCGGCTGGCCTTCCGAATATAAGTGGCTCCCGCGTTGGAAACGCAAGCGTTCCTTCCGCCCACTTCCGCTCCCGTCTCTCTTTCTCTCGTTCGCCCCGTTCCTTGTTCTCCCCCCCGTCCCCGGGCATCGTTTCCTCCGTTTCGCCCGATTCGTCGTCCCGGGTGCTAAGTACCTTGGGAGAGAACAGACGGAGGAGGCTGGAACAAGCCGGATTACGGATTAGGATCAATTTCGAGTAGTTCAGGGATATGCACTGTTTCACCCGCGACGTCGAAATTCATTCTCTCGCGCTTCCTACGCTCTCTCCGTTTTAAACGCGCGCCCACCGAGTTTAAGCTTGCTGCCTCCTTAAATCAGCTTCCAGCCTGCGAGAGAAAAGCAGGGATCGACAGAGCAATTTGATGCGCCCTGTCGGAGTTTTGATTAAGGTAACGATTAGGGAGTCGCGGATCTGTTTGTTTACTCGCGACGATTTAATTGCCCGAACCGTCTTGCATCCTGTCTTTACGATCCCGGACTTTATCTCTTCTTCGCGAAGACCAAAAATAATTCCGCAGGAAAGTCGTTTAATTGCGTTTCACTTATTTTTTTACTTACCAGTGTTCGGGATAAAGAACAAATTTATTTGTCCGGTCCGCAAGGCGAGGGCCGGCCGGTGACCAAAATCGAAGTGATTTCGTGCCGGGTAAGAGGCATCGATCCAGACGAATAAACTATCGGAATATTGAAACATTGGCTCGCTGTGCGGGCGCGGTAATCGTTTCTGGATAAACGTGCACGTGCGCAAACCAGGTTCCTCGGTCCCCGTGTGTGTGTGTGTGTGTGCGCGCTGGCCATAGTCACAGGAGAGAGACGGCCGGATAGAGAGAGAAAAGCAATCATCTCGACCGGACGCAATCAGCCTCTAACACACGTTCCCTCGCATTCCACACGTTGCTGCCCGCTTCCGTGCCCGACCTAAGTCGTCTCCTGCGGGACACCCGTTATACGGTGGGCGTTACGCGGAACCGTGGCCCGCCCGAACGAGTCGTTTCAATTCCGATCGTGTGTGAGAAAGATTGGCTTGATATGTGTCCCAGGTTGATACGTCGCGATCCTCGGTTACAAGTCAACGTTAAAGATTGAATGATTTCATTAGAGGAGTCAATAGAACGCGAACTCGGACCAGGTAATTGAACCTATTAGAAAAATTCGAGGGATCTCGTTGCACTGTAGAAAAATAGTCAATGGTCGGAGCGCGTCCAGGACGAAATTTTCTCGCTGCTTTCGTTCGCAGTTTTTTCGTTAACAACGTGTAGTTGTTACTGCGAGTCGAGCTTAAACGGTAGTTAAGAAAATTGCGTTTCGTAGTCTAAATTCCTGATGGGACCGTCCGGCTATCGAGTGGGTGCGCTGTGTATGTGTGTATAAGGAGTCATCGCGTACGCGTTCGAGCTCCTCGGGTGGAACTGCGTCAGACACGCCGCGAAATTTCATCCCTGGGGAACGCGCGCGCCTTGTGCCGCGAATTTTGTCAGAGAGGCGTGCAGGGTAAATGCGGGAACAGGCTGCGGCATCGGGACGAAACGTTTCTCTTCGCGGTGTGGTTTATGTTGTTTCGCGGGTAATGGCCGGGTTGATGTCTGACGCGGGCGCGGGATGGCTTGTTCGCAGGGTATGCGCGCCGCTAAACTTTGGATGACGGCAGTTAACCGGAATCAGGCCGAATCGATTATAACGGCCGGATCGTTGCCGCGAGCTACCGAGAATCGACAGCGGGGGGGAATTTAATAAAAAACTCGTCGCGTCGCGCTGTGCACCGCGTCGTCGTCGTGTTGCTCCGCGGAATCGAGTCCCCCTCCGATAGAGTTCCGCGCTTCGCAGAAAGGAAGGTAGAAAAACAGGAACGCGGGGTGTCGGGGGGCGAGGAGAAAGTGTCGGCGAGTATGCCGGGACTTTTGGCTCTGCTCGTTAATGTGAAATTTCTGAAGGAAGCGAGGGAGGCGCCGGGCGGATGTCACGTCACCGACTTTCAATTTCCGGAACGTAGCCGGCGTTACTTTCCTCCTTACGAATGAGAGCCGCTGCGACGATCCTCCGCAGACGGTCCACCACCCCGTACGCTCCAAATTGATTGTCACTGGCGTCGAAGGTGCAAGATGCATGCCGGCTCCTCGCGTTAAATCGATTCTGGCGGAGTCGCGGGAAGGACGCCTACGGGACGTCGATCGGGGGCCAAATATTACGACGACTCCTCCGCCTCTGCCGGCAGCGGCGACTCCGTCGGAATTTCACCCCCCCGAATCTCATCTTCTCTCTTTTTTTTCTCGCGCTCGCGACGCGGAAGCGACGTGACCGGAACGATAGTCATGTCGCTTTTGAAAGGAGAGGAGAGCCCAGGTATTAATACCGCGCGTCGAAATATGAGAAACACTCGGTTTTAATCTCGTGTCGCCGAGACGAAACGTCGATTCCCCGTTTTTCGCCCCCCCGTCGTCCTATCGCGGCGGCCCCAGCCTAGAAAAAACGAGGGAAAAATATGCATTCGAGAAAACATTTGAACGTTCCGCTCTCTGAACTCATTCGAAACTGTTGCTCCCCGGATATGTACACATTATACATATACCCGTATTATCCATACATATGTATACATATACCCGCGTGCTGGTGATGCGTGAGGTGGAGTTGAACAACGCCGGATCGGATCTTTTCGATGAAGTATTCAATGACGTAGTTAGAGACCCGTCTGTCTTGGGCATTTATCAACATCGGAAATAGCTGTCCTGCCCAAACATAGCCCCGGGTCAGAAAGGTCCAATTCCTCGTAGATCACAAATAGTCCGCAGTACAGAGAGGAAGATAGCGCGCGTCGTCCGGAAATTTGGAAGTTGACGTAGCTTTCGGGGATAGGCGGGTCGCGGCGAGCCGAGCCGCCGCCGGATCCACGGACATTGAAAAACCCAATGGGAACGTGGTAATTCACGATGGATTTGCGATAAATCCGTAGCTGATGAACGGTCCTAACGCTGTAATCATTAATGGATGAAGCGGGTCGAGCTAATTTGACGCGCCTGCCCTACCTGCGCGCTCATTTATTAGCGTGAAATGAAAATACAGCTACTGCTAAGCGATACCGAGAGATATCTCGATGGAATTCTAGTAACTGCATCGTAATGCTCGGAAGTTATTTGCAAAATGTTACTAATACCAAGGAAATACTGAATTTTATTACAGTCATTGCAGCGATACGTTCCTTCTGATAATATTGTACCGAAACACGTTTAAGTTCGCATGCTACATTTTATAACGTCGAGTTATTCAAGTATAAATTATAATTGAGACAGAGTTAAATCAGCACATGTTTAGCTCGCGCACTCGTCAAAAACATAAGCCGTGGGGATGAAGGGGTATCAAATCATGTCCTGTTCTACAAGCTTCTTATNCAATCACGTTTCAGTTCGCGTGCTACATTTTATAACGTCGAGTTATTCAATTATAAATTATAATTGAGACAGAGTTAAATCAGCACTTGTTTAGCTCGCGCACTCGTCAAGAACATAAGCCGTGGGGATGAAGGGGTATCAAATCATGTCCTGTTCTACAAGCTTCTTATCCAGTCCTCGACAATGCGGTCGTAATGCTTAATCGCGTTCGCGCGGATGTCTTTTTGTGGTTCGCTGCCCGTTCGCCGACGTGTTTGCGAGACCCGGTATGCCGTTTGCGGCAATTTTAATACAGATCCCGGACCACGCCGCCGGGACAGTATCGCGTCGCGAAATAGAGTGCCTGGTGAGTGTGCGGGGCAGATATCGTGTAAGTCGGACTTAAACCTCTCTTCGCCACTTTCGCGGGACAACTTGTACTCCCCAACGAAGGGAACGACCTGCCATGCAACGCCGACTCCGATGCACGCCCCAAAAATCGTTCCTTCATTTGTTTTGCTATAATCAATCAGAAAGCTGATCGAATATCCTGTCCGATTCGATTTGTGGATTTTGTGGCTTATATAATTTATACGAAAATAATATGCTAAGTTCTGTGACGGAATTTGTTTTAATGAGAACTTATTAGTTGTAGATAGAGGGAACGTTTAATCTTCGGCGTTGTTCGTATGATATCTGATTTTCTATTGAATATACGTAAACCGCATTCGTCGGTGAACTTTCCTGTTGACGGGTTTGACACGAACCAAGTTATAGGCAACGCATAATCACTAGCTGATCATTATTCAGCCCATTCATCGCGTTATCGTGTCCGAGCCGATCCGCGATTCGATCACGCGGTATTTGATATACCATTCGCAGTCCCGATAGTCATACCAATAATATATTCCCGATTTTTATTCGTTATTAAAACAATTTTAATCAGAATTGGAAATACGCGT
Organism: Ceratina japonica; assembly: GCA_019453355.1. Taxonomy (NCBI): domain Eukaryota; kingdom Metazoa; phylum Arthropoda; class Insecta; order Hymenoptera; family Apidae; genus Ceratina; species Ceratina japonica. The sequence goes on along the minus strand of SMSR01016063.1, from coordinate 63,507 downwards.
TTTACGGGAATACGTTGGCTCGCAGCGTTGCGATCGACTGGCATTTCCTTGTCAGATGAGAACTCATCGGAATGTAGATGATTCGAGGGTGTACGGGTCGGCATCGATGTAAACGTACGTAGTTACTGTTACGTACATATGTACGTACGTATTAAACACAAATAGAAGCTAAAATAGCGATGTACGGTGCGGAGGTTCGCATTGTTGTTGAGGTGAGCTCGCTGGTAATGAAAAGAACTCCAAACTCTGTCTCTCTGTGCTTTACCCTTTTTCTCGTTCTCTCTTGTTACACCGTCGTTCTCTCCAATTTCTGGCCTTCCCTGTTCTGCCCGTAAACCACCGGCCCTCTCGCTTCTTCGCGCCTCCGTTTCTCCTTTCGCCTCTCTCCCTCTCTCTCTCTCTCTCTCCCCCATTATCTCTGTGAAACTCGGGGAAAGAGAAGCCCGAGTGCCTGTGCGCCCGGCCCACCTCTCGTTCTCCCTGTTCGGCTCGGCCTCTTGTTTTAATCACGGCGCCACAAAGTACGCCATTGTCTTGCCAGTATCGGTCTGAGAAAGTATCTCAGGAAAGGCGCGGCCATCTGTATGCGCGGTCCGGTGAGAGGGGATTGTGGAAAAATCCGTCTGGGAAACCGCTTGGCTCATCGCCGAGGGTGCACCTGTTTTCATGCGGACCGCTAATTCGGCCAGATCAAATATAAAACGGGGTTGCCGTTGCCGCTGCTCTTGTTACTGCCAGTGTTGTTTCATTAAGAGTTTTTGCCCGATCTCTGTCGATTCGACGACGTTGATGATCGGCCGTGTTCGTTTCGTGATCGGGATACGTGTCGCGAATCATTGATACGACGTTGTCGGGGTCTCGCGTTTCAAAATCAACGAACGCGAAATCGGAGGGGGCGACGTAAATCGCACGGCAAATAGACGCGGGTACGTGACGTAAAACGTAAACGAGATCGCGAAACGAGGCCGAAGAGGCGGTCGATACCGAAATTAGGGCCGTATTACAAGTCCCACTGTTTATGCAAATTTCGGTGTAAAATTTTCTTTATGAATCTCGCGTATACGTCTCGCTCGGCGGGGAAAGTAACGAGTTTAGTTCGCCCGAATCGTTTCCGACTGATAGCATGACGGACAAAGTTTTCTTCACGTGTAAAGATACCAAGTTGGCTGGTAGCGTTCGATTATGTATTGGCAGGGTAACGGGGGGACGCAGTGAGATGCAAGATTCGGAGACAAACACCCTTAAAGGAAGTATCCCGATAGCTCGGGGGTCGAAGCGACGGTTGCGACGCCGTGGGCTCGGATTGGGGGTGGAGGCAGGAGAGGACAAGTAATTTCCTTGGCGGAGGCGTGAGAAGCATGCCGAAGGGGGCGCGGGCGGAACGCGAGAAGGTGGTCCAAACTAAACTAAATAATATTGATGGCCAACGGAAATTGAAAGCCGTTAAGGTCTTCAGCGTTGCGGTGCGAAACGGCGTTGCTGCATAAATAAGACGGGTGTGCGTTAGGATTAGAGCTACGTTTCTCAAACCCTCATTTTTCCTATCGGTGATTGAACAGATTTATCGGCTCCATTAAATGTAGCCACTCGAGTCTAGCTGCCAGCTTCTAATAACTCGGTATTAATGGCTTTACCGCTTATTAAAATCGATGCTGTATAAGGGATGTAAAACAAATTCTTAAAAATCTCGCGTACCGAGCTCTCGTAAACCATCGGCCGCGGTTATTGGACGCGTGCCAGTTTTCATGCACGCCGCCCGCAAATTATATTCTCTTCCGCCGAAAATACGGAAGATGTAATATTAATTCGCACCGACCGCGATTACGGAAATATATATCCGCACGCGAGGGGCGGCGAGGGTCAGTAAGCTGGAGAGCGCGAGGGTATTAGCCGAGATTATAATCCTGACGAAATAGACGGTCAATCACGACGGACGTGTTACGAGACGAAGATGAAGAGCGGAGGGGAGAACGGAAAGCGACTTTCGAGCGGTGTCGGGGCAGAAACGCCGAAAGTTTCCCTGGGAACAAGGCCTGGGGATCGTTGGTTCATGCAAATTCGACGTAGACGTATAGCGTAAGTAAATGCTGAAAAATGGCCGGCTTAAAATATGCGAGAGTGTACGGCCGGCGATAGGTGAAACTGTGGGTTGCAACACGCGTAATAAGTCGGCCGATGTTTCAGTCGGACTTCTTTTTCTTCGCCGAAGCGGTGTATTTCACCGTTCACACCAGTCAACACCCCCGGTAATTATTCCTGTAATATTTAGGGACACGGGAGGAGGGGGCGAGCGCGTTTCCAACTTTAGATTTTCAGATCCCCATCTATTCCAACATTTTTTAAGACATTCGTGTCTGAATTTGAAAATTTAAATATAAATTGAATGCTGCGAATTTGAATTACAATTTCCGGCGGAGAATTTGAATTTCCGAATGAAAATGTAAACCACGAACATTGCGTATCGTGACTACGTAACACCCCCGGTGCGTTTTAACGCAGGAAGATCACGTTGAAGCGAATAATTCCCGCGCTCCGCGGCGAGTTTCGATTACATCGGAAAGCATACGGGGTTTTCGGGTCATCGGCGATCTCCGCGTGACGTTCGTTAATTAAGACCCTTCGGTTAATTAGCATCAAATGTTCCGGTCACGGAGGTGGCGGCGAGTCCGGCTCGCGTTTTACCGTTTCACGCGATACCCAACCGTATTTTCGAGTTTTATAAAGATCAACAGGTTACGAGCGCGCGTTAAACCGGTCGATGCCGCCCTGCGTATGTCGTATCGCGCGGAAATCATTTCGCAATTAATATTCGATCCTCTTTATCGTACGCTATTAGCATTTAATATTAATTACAGATTCCAGGGATTTAGTCCGTATAAAATAGCAACGATTCTTCGCGAATGTCCCTTCCTTTTCGTCCTGTCTTTAACACGACATTGTCATCGTTCTACAATACAATTAATGATAACGAGTGATTAAATCGTCGCCGAACGATCTGTACGGAATTGAGTAACACAGATGGCAATGTTTCTCACATGAGAACAATATAATACTCGTACGGTATGAAAGTGGGGTAGAACAGGATGATCGTGTGCAGGCGCACAGTACGTGCACCCTCGGAGATCCAAAGGAATCTCACAATCAGTCATTCGAGATATCGTTTGGGCGCGCTGCCTTGAAAAGGGAGAAATCTCGCTTCGGCTTCATTATCCTGACAATAGTCGGGGCCGCGGCCCAAAGCACAATCATAGCTCTCTTTCGACTCCGTAGCCCGCCTAGCCGCTGCCGTTACCATCTTTCCCCTTTCCATCGATGCTTCTTCTCCACGCTTACCCCTCGAGCACTGAAAACCGTGCAGATCCCTACCATCGTGCCATTTCCAACCCCTTTTCAGCCCATCTCGACCGGGCGATGCACGCATAATAGCAGCGCCCATAAAGCGGTATCCCTTCATAAAGGCCTCCTCAATCCAAGAACGAAGAGGAAAAGGAAAATCGGAGAGAGAATGGTCCCCATTTTTCTACCTCGCTCCGTAGACTTTTCGTTTCTTTCCTCTCCTCGTTTGTCTCATATTCATCTTCGCTTTTCTCGCCCCCCTCGTTTCTTTGTACCTGCGCCTGTACGTTCGACCGCGACATGGTGCCGATGGCGCAGTTATAGTATTACCTCTGGAGCCAGCGAACGTAAGGGAAAAAAAGAGGGATAGGCGAACGTAAAAATAACGAAAGGGCAGGAAAACGGGAGAAAGGAATTCTTGATCTTTTAGCGACCTGACGCTTTTAATTCACAAGGACGCCGTCTCTTCTTAATTGTGCCCCCGCCGACGCGCTCTCCGCCGCCGCCGCCGCCTCGCGGCACGGCCCTCTCTCTAAGCCTATGTTTTGAAGTTTCTCCTCGGCGCAACGGAGCAGCTGCTCCTGTAGTTTCTCATCTGAAAATTTTCTATTTTCCGCCGACCGCGGTTCTTTTTTTTACGATACCATTTCGCTTTATCTCACTCGGGCCCGGTACGGTTTCCACCGGGATCTCGCATCTCGTTTCGCGCGCGTCTCACGTTACGTTTTAATTCCGCGCAATAAAACCGTTTGGAGCTGGCCGCGACGACGCGCCGAAAGTCGGTGGTGAACGATCCCCGCCGGACCGTGCGATTCTTTTCAACGATATTATATTCGCCGGCGGTGATAAATTTTTATGCAACGAGATGACCGGGGGGGAGACAGATTCGGATTTCGATCGGGATCGGTATTTCCCCGATATCTCACGCGTGTAGATAACTCGGCGTAAATGCCGCGACCTCGTCTTTGTCGTGTTCGCGGGACGTAATAAAAGATCCGGGGAGGAAATTCATGAAGGAAAGACGAATAGGTGGGTCGCGTATTGCGACGCGGATCGCGAGGGGAAAATGACGGGACGGGCGGGAGCGAGGGAGAAGGAGAGGGCAGGGTGAAAAGAAGCGGGCCGTAGATAGGGACTGACTTACGAGCGGCTTATGTTTCAATTTGTTCAACCTCGAATAAAATCGCGTTTTACGAGGCATCGGGACACCATCGTCCGACCAGGTGTCCCTCTCTCCTCCCTCTTCCCTCGGTGAACCATCGAGACCATTTTTTCCTCGTTAATAGAACCCCGTTACCGGTGACTATATCGCCGGAATCCGCGGGGCTTCTTGTAAACTCGCTCACCCGTCGCGATGCCCCGGCGAATTAATCCGCGCAGATACTTTCGCAACGGCGAGATACAAATTTGTACGTTCGCCCGTGAAATGTTCATTCTCCCGCCGGAGGACCGTAACAGCTTCTTGGAAACTTTAAACTGGAACAATGAGATCGCTTTTTCGAAATACCCCGGCGTGGTATTTTCGACCTCACCACTTGGCTAAGAAGGTTACTGGGCTGTTCAAATTTCCTGATTAATATTTAACCTAATTCCGAGGGTCCTTTACGATACGATTTTCAATTCGAGGAAAATGTTATTTTTATAAGAAGTAGGAAAGTTGTCTCGAATTCTTTTGTACAGTTTCGACTGTTCGTGCTGGTAAATCGTCGCAGTATCGGAAAGTTGGGCCATCGAACCGTATCTCGTGGTAGCAATCAGCAACGGGACAGGATAAAATGCTCCAACGTGTCCGTACGCAAAATGGTGTGGGGGGGCTACGTGGCGGTGAAGATCGTTCGCAGCCTAGAGGCATCTCCGACGATCGGTCTCGAGTACTTCCGCGTTCATGGGCTCGATTCGTCGTGAAATCTATTCGCTGTCCTATCAGAGCGGCACTTTCACGTTTCGAGAGATTCAGACGCGCGTGGAGAAGCAGTCAATCAATGTGTCCGCCCCCTACTACCCGGCTCTATCGTTTCCGCTGTCTTTTTGACTGCGCCCTATCTCGGGTAGGCATCCGGGAAACGCGTGTACGGGAAACGCGAATGTGAAACGGACATAAGGCGATGAATACACGAGACCGAAATCGGCGGAGAAAATATTAGGCCGACGACGAGATCGTACTCGTTTCGGATTTCGGGAACTAGGCATTGTCTCAATTCCGTTGAAATCGGCTTAATTTTTTTTATCACCGATCCCGATTACTCGCGTACCATTTGCCCGGTGATTTAATCGATCGTGCGTTCCGAAGTGCACGTTCCACGAGATCGACGATACGAGGACGAAGTCGTAAGCGGTTTTCAACAGGTTCCTACCGCGACTGTTGACTAACGTGGGTTTCAAACGAGCGGAGAGGATTCATAGAGTTATTTAACAGCGAAAGAATGAATGGCTAAACAAAACGACGTCCGTCGAGACAGAATGCTCGTATACTGGTGTACTTACTTTATTCTAAGAGGATGTATCATGTTTTGGGTACTGATAAGATGATACTACGTCTTCGCCGCGGGGAAAAAGTAATTCGCACGTTGTGGGTAATTTGTGTCTCCTTCTTCTAGAATTAATTCAATCGGGATGGAATTTATTAAGCCGGGAGATACGATCCGCCGCGAATATAACGGCCTGGCTTCGGGTGTGGGAAAGTAAAACGGGGATGATAATGTGGAAGGAAGGAAGCTGTAGCAGGTATGGTTCGTAGCGCGACCGGTGTGAAAACGGAAAGTTTATGGAGAGGAAGCCGGGGAAAAAGTCGCGGCGGCTATGAGGAGAGGAAAGTGTCGCAATATTGCCGCTCGCAATTTCCTTGTTTAGGTGACAATCTATTTTATCAGGGCAGTATTAACGGTCATTATTTAAAGACTGGCTTGAACGGCGCGGCGTACGCGAGGTGATAACGGGGATCGAGGATGAACGGGGAATTTTTATTCAATGGAAATTATTCTCGTTGATAGTACGGTTCGACAACAATCGATCCTTGTATTACGTTAACGAAGATAATTAGAGACATGTATGAATGATGATCTCTTCATTGATTCTTTTGTACGATCGCAGAGAATGAATATAACAAACCAAATGGAATACCGGAAGCTAGCGCGGTGTTNCTTCGCCGCGGGGAAAAAGTAATTCGCACGTTGTGGGTAATTTGTGTCTCCTTCTTCTAGAATTAATTCAATCGGGATGGAATTTATTAAGCCGGGAGATACGATCCGCCGCGAATATAACGGCCTGGCTTCGGGTGTGGGAAAGTAAAACGGGGATGATAATGTGGAAGGAAGGAAGCTGTAGCAGGTATGGTTCGTAGCGCGACCGGTGTGAAAACGGAAAGTTTATGGAGAGGAAGCCGGGGAAAAAGTCGCGGCGGCTATGAGGAGAGGAAAGTGTCGCAATATTGCCGCTCGCAATTTCCTTGTTTAGGTGACAATCTATTTTATCAGGGCAGTATTAACGGTCATTATTTAAAGACTGGCTTGAACGGCGCGGCGTACGCGAGGTGATAACGGGGATCGAGGATGAACGGGGAATTTTTATTCAATGGAAATTATTCTCGTTGATAGTACGGTTCGACAACAATCGATCCTTGTATTACGTTAACGAAGATAATTAGAGACATGTATGAATGATGATCTCTTCATTGATTCTTTTGTACGATCGCAGAGAATGAATATAACAAACCAAATGGAATACCGGAAGCTAGCGCGGTGTTGCTTCATTAAGCGGCGTGTGTATTTAATCAGACAATATTTGGAGAGAATTTACAAACAAAGTCGATACCCTGGAATTAATGCAANATTATTCTCGTTGATAGTACGGTTCGACAACAATCGATCCTTGTATTACGTTAACGAAGATAATTAGAGACATGTATGAATGATGATCTCTTCATTGATTCTTTTGTACGATCGCAGAGAATGAATATAACAAACCAAATGGAATACCGGAAGCTAGCGCGGTGTTGCTTCATTAAGCGGCGTGTGTATTTAATCAGACAATATTTGGAGAGAATTTACAAACAAAGTCGATACCCTGGAATTAATGCAAAATTTAATGAAAAACTGTACTATGTACGCGTCCGCGAAATTTGAAACGTACAATGGGACGGCGAATCACAAAGGGAACACGGCAAACGTTCCTGACCCCCGGAGCTGATTTGCCCCGTCGTCGTCGCGTCGCGTCGTCGTATGCCCTTGGCCAACGAAACGCTCACCAAATTATCTCTAGAGAAACCGACGGCGACGTTTACCCGTGATGTTTATCGCGGCCACCCTTTCTTCGTCAATCTAGTCGAATTTACTTGGCGAAATACCCGCCGAAGTTCCATGCCAAGCTGGACTAACACTAGATACTTGTCGCTTGCATGATGCCATCCGGAGGAGCTTATCCGGACGAGGGAGAGAAAGGACCGAGGGGTTGGAAGGGCGCGGGTGCAGCGCAGTTCGAGGGAAAAGAACAGCGAGAGGCCACGATAAGAGATAGGACGGGGGTGGCGGAACGGGACGGAGAGCGTTTAACGGAGCAAGGAAAAGAGAAAGACGGCAGTAACGGCGGGAGGGTGAAGAGAGATCGGTCGGCGAAGGAAAGAGGGGAATTTGGAAGGGAGGAAGGCGTCGGTGCATGCGCAAGAATTTCACACGTGAGCCCGCGAATCCGCGAGAGGCTCACCTCGAGCGGTAGACGTCCTGGTGGCTCAGTGTCGTGCGCGAATTCGTACGCGGCGCTTGCCAACCTCCGGCTGTGTCGGGCTTCCACGTACAGAGTCGATCGTTTCGATTTATAGACGAGCACGATAGTAGATACAAGAGTAGATGGTCGTAAAATCTTGTCGTTTGTCGAGGTGCAAAAATCGAGCCGTCGGTGAATCATGAACGGGGGACGAAACGAGGCACCGTTTTTCTGTTTTAACCATTATTTTTAAGCTCCACTTTTTCTCCGTCGATTATGAATGATTTTCAAATGACGAATTGAGCAACGTGCACCGCATCGATGACGGCTCGACAGGTTTACGTAGCATCAAACGACGACGACCGGTTCGACGCGAGTGGGTTGAGAAAAAACGGTACAGGAACCGGGAAAAAGGGAGCGAGAGAGAAGTAAATTCACCCTGGGGGATTGATGGTAACGCGTTGGTATAATTAAAATCGGTAGCCGGCGTTGTATTTGCGGGGATAGCAGAATAAATTTTCTGACAGATTAAACCGAGTCGTGGTAGTAATTTTCCCATTAACGGGGGAACAATGATAATCGTGATTCCGTTGGTAAATTGGTACTCCGTTCAGGCGGGGGTATATTAAAATCAAACTGAAGTTTTCGGCTGTCCAAAACAATATCGCTGTCGGTCCGCCGTTGAAATTCGGCAACGAAATTCGCGATCGGCGATGCGCCTTTGACGTCGATTAGGGGGACCGTAAAATATTCTGGCTTTCATCGGCGTCGCCGTCGGTCGTTTCTACCGATCGTCATTATCCTCGTCGTCGCGCGGTCCGCTCGTCGATGGTCCGCAAATAGCTGGACGTCGAGCCGCGCCGGTATCAGCAACAAAAGCATCCTGTGTGTGATACGAGGCTACAAGGTGGAATCCCGATCGTAATGACTCGTAATTGCGCGAAGGAGGAGCGAACGTCGTGCTGGAACGATTTAAGGAACACCTAGCGGCCACCCTCCCCTAGCTAGAATGATTAGGTGCACGCGACTTCAAGGATTACACTCGGTTGAAGTGCGCCGCGGCGGGTGATAAGGGATCGCGGGGTGAACGTATCCGAAACTCGTCGACGACGTCCCGAGCACAGACACAGAGATTATCCCCGAGTGTAACCAGGTCGCACGGTGTCCCCTCGCGTAAATTGCAAATCGTCCGAGACGTTCGTCGGCCGCGATCCTCCCTGCCCGCCAACTGGATCCAGCGAGATTTAATTAACGGGTACGTGTCAGTTTTGCGAGAGCATCTTATAAACCCTCGGGCCTCGACTGGCGCTAGATTTTGTTTCCCGCCGTCTTCTTCGCGCCTCGAGCTTTCGTTTCCGTCGCCCCTTTATTCGACCCACCCCTTTTTACATCGCACACTTTCGCGTCGCGTGTCTGGCCGGGTCGTGGCCGCGCATCATTCTCTTTAATGCCCGTCGACGACTCGTAAATCCCACTGAAAAACGTACTACCTACCCACCTACTCGCCGACCATCTCGTCTCCGTTCGTCTTCGTTCGCCGATGGCCGCCCTCTCTCTCACTCGGTCCTTAGCGCGGCCCTCTCCGTTCGCCCGCTTTCCGCGTTTCCCGCGGCACGATGAGCTTTCATCCTCGAGCTAACGAGCTCGATTACGCTCGCCGGATTTCTTTCATGGAAGACGCGACAGCCGTGCCTCTCGAATCGCGGAGCCTCGAACGACGAGTCGATCCTTTCACGGCAATTTTTAGCCCCGGCGCTGATTTACCGGTGGAAATTTTCGCCGGAAGAGATTGTTTTCTTTCGGTCGTCTAGCGTCGGCGGGCAACGGGAACAGAGGAAGCGAACGAAGAAGAGGGCGAGGAGGAGTAGGACGAGGAACATGAACCGAGCCGCATTGTGCCCCGCGTCGAACCATTGTAATACCGTCGTTAACCGTAATTTCGCAAGCGAGCGATAACAAGTTCCGCTAGTAAAACCAATATACATCATATATATGCATAATATTCCAGCGTGCTCGCAATTGCAATTAATTATATTATAGATTACGTAGGAATTATCGAAACATGAAGCTCTCAAAATTTCAACGAACCTACCCGGCTCGAGTATTATCTTTACCGTAATTATGCGCTCTAGGAGTGCTCGTTTCTTTCATCCGCTAACGGAGAAATTACTGCCAAACTAGTCTAATATTCCTCGAAATTACTCGCGCACCGGAAGCCGGATGAATAAAAAGAGTGAAGGGTATCTCGTCTATATAGTTGAAAGATGCGCGCACTTCCTACAGGCCTCCTTCAAGAGTATTCATCTTACATATAACAGGCTTCATTAAACCGGTTGAATTTATTTGAATCGTGTTTCATTCACGTGGTGAAAACATCCCGAGATCGATTCAAAACTCGCCCGAGCAATTTTTACCATATTTACTCCGGACACATCGAATCGATTTTCGTGAAAGATCGATCTTGTCCCGCTCTAATAAAACGCAACGATACGTCTAATATCTCGGATTTAATTTCGGTTCCAGGCTAACATGGACACGTCGCCGACGTTGAGTATCGGTGGCTCCAGGGCCAGAGCAGCGCTTTTGACAACCACCGGCGCCGGAACCGGAAGCACCGATAGGCGCGTCGTCTTCTTAGCGAGTCAACCGAACGTCGGCAGCAGTCACGAGACGAAGACCTGGCCCCATCATTGGTCACCGCACACGGTGAGTCTTATTTCAAGTTTCACTAAACTATTCCGACAAATAAGATCGTTTCGTCGCTAATTATCGATCATCAAATCTCGTCCCGTGGTCATTTAACGTCGAGGAAATTAACTGACGGCTTCCGATTTGCTAAATATTTGGCAGTATGCAACAATAGGATCGGCTATAAATTTGGATTCTCTAAAATATTTAGATACGAGCTCGCGGAGCGGATTGAGGACGATCTCGACCGGTTTTAGGCAAGTTTTACGCGACACAGATTTACGGTCGGTGACTGCCAGATCGAAATTAGAACGATTGACCTATCGACACGGTTCGGTCGGCGTAAGCACTCGAATGCGCCACGCCGAGTGGAAATATGAGGTGTGCGTATGTAACGGATGACATTGCTAGATGGATGGCGGGTCAAGGTATAATTGATGTGCTGACACTCGAGATCATACGCATTCAGAGGCCAATTCGCACTACGTGTGTTTCGAACAGTTACTGCCTTATGTTTGCAAGCAAAACTTGTTCTCACACGTGTTATTCCATAAAACGCCAATCAGAATAGCCCCCATTCACGGCGTGTTTCCATAAATTAACTTGTTGGCAGTCGAATTAGGAAAGGAATTCGTAAAAAACGTTTATTCGTACGGTTGATAGGCGGAGAAACTGAATTAGAGAATGACACGATTGCACATACGGGTAGAGCCGACAGGCACCTGACGTGCTTCAATTTCTTTGTCAGAATCATTAGCTTGATTAGACAATGTCTAGTAACGCGTAATTGGATCAGGGAATTCGATTAGATCGCAGTTAATCTCTACTCTATTATCACTCGCGTAATCCAACGACGATACGGGCTACGAGTCTATCAGCGCGATTTCTGTTTGCCGATCTCTCGTACATTCTAAGCGTCATCGAGTCCTATTACATGTGGGACGCGTACGTCGATCGCATGCGGGATGCACGGGAGGAAGCCGAAAATTTGCGACCGCTTCGAAAACGCGTGGACAGTTTGGTGCGAGGGCGGTCAATCTTGACCGTGACGGCTTCACGGCATTCTCTCGGAACTCGGGAGTAACGCTTCAACGTGTCATCAAAAGTCTCCGCTTAATCTATAGGGAAATTTGCATAGTTATTCGCCGCGCAGATCGTTACCGGTCAGGCCAGGAGAATTCTGACGGCAGAATTACCTGGTTCCCGTTAACCTGTCCCTACCCCATTTTCGCGCGCCGCCCGACCGAACTTTCGCTCGAAGTTTTAATGGTAAATTGAGACCGGGCATCGATATTATTGATTACAGCTGCACTTTTTGCGTACCGAGGGTTAGTCACAATTCGACGCACGTAAAACGAATATTTCGGACGTTATTGAATGCGAGCGCGGTTCGCTTTCATTGCGCATGTAACGCCTTGAAATGGACGAAATATAAAATTGAAAATTCGTCCGTCCAAAACATCGACGCGGTCTGCGATAATGCCGGCTCCTTTGACACAGATCGGCTCCATTTCCCTTGGCACCGTGTTAGAGGATTATACGCCGTGTTTCGTTGCTTGTTAAAATAAATATGTTCGCAATAGGTTCGAGTAATTGGAACAAACAATAGAGGAAGGCGTGTAGGTAGCGAGAGCAAAGGGTAAAAGTAGTCGGGTACTTGTTCCACGGGTGTATAGCGGGCCTCGCGTTCTCAATGGAAGGTGGGTCGCGGTATTATTTACACAGTTACGCAAACACCGGCATGATAATCAAAGACAAACGTTGTTTGCCGGATATATTGTGTTATCAAGGGGTGAAGCTCTTTAAAGTGATACGTGCAACCTTGTTTTGCTAATCGTTCGTTAATCTACGCGCGTTCCGTTCCGGTCTATCTATCCTCGGGCGCAGGGTCATTAATAAAAGACACGTCCCGTCGGCTCGTCCCTTCGCCCGGACCAATTTCAGCCCGGCGGAATAATTCCGATCACACTCTCTCTCGATCCCCGGTCGTAGTTTCGTCTTCGCGGAAATCGTCGGCGAAACTATCCGGCGGTTCCCGGTCGGTCGCGCCCGCGCGCGCTCCACGCTCCATTTCCCTCTCTCACAGTTTTATTTCTCTCGTTGTACGCGCACGAGAAATTCACCGCGGACGTCAATGAAAGTTCCGATTCCCACGAGCAAAAATTTCTGACTTTTCGCGAGCGCGCGGACACCGAAGTTCGCCGCCACCGATTTCCCTACCGCTGTAAATCAGGATCGCTCGATGACATTTTTCCACGTACCGCCGCCGCCTAACCGAGCTTCCCAGCCTCCCCGTCCGCCTTCCCCATTCGCGATTCCCTCCCGTTCTTTCTACTCGGCGATATTTTTTTTTTTTTCCTTTTTACAATCCTCTCATATCTCTTTTCGTTCGTCCCTCCTCCCCGCCGTTTCCTTTTTTCACCCTGCACCCTGCGCTCAAGACTTCTCCAGAGCTCGCTATTCGCGGCCGTCTCGTATATCCGCCGACGTCCATTCGTATTCCGCGGCACGCTATATCTGGCCGTATCAACTGTTTTGTCAGTTTTTGGCGCCGCCGCCGGATGAATGGGACTTCTTAAACTTCTTTCGCTGCCGCGCGCTCCTTCGTTAGAAATTATCGGCTGCCGGATGGTAGACGAATATGTACGGACACCCAGCCGGCGCCCCGGTAATGTAAAAATAATAACGCTGTTTTCGCGTGGACTCTTCATCCGATATTCAATACTCTTCTATGTTTTGCCAACTTTCACGTCTCCCACGCCACGATATTAATTGAGTTTGCATTACTTTCGCGTTTATTATCGATCCCACGTGTCCCAATATTTCGCGACTGCTAGTAGCTAGTTTAAATCCACGCTGGCCGCACGCGGAACAAATTAGGAAGTCGGGACGAGAACTTAGTGAACTCGCGGCGACGGCAGCCTATTACGGATTTTATTTCCGCGTCGGTGCAACCCGGGAGTGTATATATATCTATAGCGGAGAAGGAGGAAGTTGGACGTAACCAACTTGGAGAGACAATGTAAGGTGCACCTACTCAGGGTGATCGAGCTGCTGCGATTTCTGAGGCATTGATCTACGGACGGCCATTTATTTGATTCCTGACCGAACGAAAGGCACGGCCGGCCCTGTCTTCCCGTGCGACGCTGCTTAAGTGACGGAGGTACACGAAGTTTAGGGGACCCTCGACAAGGAGATCGGGGCGCTGAATTAGTGCCACTCGAGTACAACTCGGCGAGATTGATGATTGCCCCTCGTCTCTGTCCCCCGCCCCCGTGTTTCGCCCGGATTCCCGTCTCGGGGAATCGAAGGGAATCGACGTTACGCGCGACGATCAAACGTCACGGCTAGGCGTTATTGAACGTTTTAGAGATGTACAATTGGCCATTTAATGGCCGTCGATCAAACGAAACGGCGTCTCGGATATTATCACATCGGTGGCTATAGTCGTCGCGACGCGGTGTTCCTTTTACGCCGAGAATTGTCCACCGGATCAAACTACTCTCAACGGTTCAGTTTGCCAGAAAGCGAATGGTACCGTGACGGGGAATATTTCTACTCAAGCCTTTCTCGCGCTGACTGGATGAGTGATCACGTTTGAGGGAAAAGCCGGAAATTATTTGGATACGATGATCTATTGTGGTGACAAACTTGCGGTATCATTATTATCATGTCCTGTCTTTTTCATAAACGCTCACATACGTTTTATTGATCGTTCACCGTCTCGAGTTATAATTTCATATGGGACTCTTATACGCCAGATAATTTCGCACAGCAAAAATTGCATACTTGTTTTTCTCCCATTATATCAGATATTTCAGATTTTATCTATTTATTGCGCGAGTATCATTTGGGTTTAGAAAGTATCGATAAGTCCGAATGGATCTCGGCTCTTTCTTCGATGCGTTTGACCGAATAGGATCGAATACATTTTACCATCGCCGTCATAAAAACCCGTGGTCAGGGAGATAGATTTTTCGAGCGGAGTCGCGAGTTTTCGTAAGGGCAGAAGCTAGTCTTGAAATGGAATTCTTGGGCGGCGCACGGGAGAACCTGCAGATCTTGAACGGAGGCAAGGATCTAGCCGGTGGAACGGAGTTGGCTTTGACCCCCACCAGAAGCACCTGAAGCAAATTGAAAATGGGAATTGGTCCTTTGAAGTTCGAGCAACGACCCGTCCATAATCTTCTTAATAACTTTCCCTCTTCCTCTTTCTCTCATTCGCCGCCGGATCATCTTGATTCCGCGCGCCGACTATCTCTCTCTCAGAGATTGCTCACTACACGCTTTTCTTAGCTTACATATACCTACGGCGAACACCCCAGACCGCCGTAGCCCTGGATAAAAATCGTGATTCGCCGCGAGAGACTCCGGTCCGTGATAAGGGTAGTCGAGCGGATTTAAATGGATCCGATATTTTCTCTCTGAATGATTTATAAGTTTACTCGAGTACGCAAATGGGAGTGCTCCGAAGGAAGTTAGCGGCGACCGAAAAATACCTAGAAATTCGTTTGATTAGGAACCGCGCCGTCCCGTTGGCCCGGGAATGGACGTTAACCGCGACAAACGCTCCAAAGTGATTTATTAATGGGTGTAACGCGCGTGTACGCGGACCAGGCCCTCTGGCCCGCTCATGAGCCACATGCGCGCGTGCTCGAAGAAGTATTTTTTAACGAGCGCAACATTTCCTTTTTACCGTTCCGCTAACGACTCGGCCACGCGCAGACCGTGATGAAATTAAAAATGATTTTACCTAAGGTCTCGGCGGAAGGAAACGTGCGACCGACGCAGAAATAATGCGCGCGAGAAACGAAATATAACCGAGTTCTCCAAATATATATTTCCTCCCGGAGAGCATCGAGCACGGCGGTCACTGATAAATCTGGAAGAACCCCGGAATTCCCGTGAAATTAGACCCCCTAATGGTTTGACCTACGATCCTACTGGGAATCTCGCGGGTTTTTTTTCAACTCTCCGTCTATATTTTATTTAATCAAACGTCAGAGGAACAGACAGTGGTGCACGTCCCCGTGGAGTTCCTCATTTTGGGATCGTGCGGTCGATCCCTTTTCTTCGTGGCGGATAAAAAAATTCTCGGCGGAGGGTAACCAGTGCAGGTCCCTCGATGCGATACGACAATAATAAAGTGTCCGAGGTTAGCTGGGGGCCCGGGAAAATAGGCATCGTAAAGCGAATTCATCGTCCGGGTATTATCGCGGACTCGCCGTTAACGCGATGGTATGCCCTCCA
Source organism: Ceratina japonica (assembly GCA_019453355.1). NCBI lineage: Eukaryota > Metazoa > Arthropoda > Insecta > Hymenoptera > Apidae > Ceratina > Ceratina japonica. Next base: position 47,535 of record SMSR01016063.1, on the reverse strand, counting down.
TTATTGGGGCTACCTTTTCCGTCCGCGTGCACGCATCAAACTCACCATCGCAGTTCACCAGCTCGAAATCGACTTCGAATTTACTTCGCTCAATCAGGAATTTCGCATGCCGTTTAATTCAATCGGGAGCTCGATGTTCGCGCGCGGTGTGTAAAATACCGCGCGGTTTCGATTTACATTGCGGTTCTTATTACGAATTTCTCGCGTAGCAAACACTCGTTTCCTGTTGTTGTTTTCGATTAGTGTCGGTTTTGCAAAACATGTTTTCAAGGGGAATATTTTCGCGGGTAAAGAAGGTCGGTCGATGAAAATATCGCGGATTCTTCGCTAGGTTCGTTTATTGTAACTGTTCGTCTATCAATTGGGAAAGAAGAACGACGGGGAGCATCCGATGTTCCTGTATCGCGGCAGGGTAGGAACGGAACGGAGCGGAATCGTTAATTTCATTTAACGCGAACCACGAATTCGATTAACGTCGCAGCTGACAATCGAAATGATGGTCGACACCTCGAACATTGGCTTTCATCGAACGAGTTTCTGCTTTCCATTCCAGCTGCGTTGTCTCCGAAGCTCCCCGAATATTCCTCTAAAACGATCACCGTAGATGCAGGCGCACATATAAAATTGACGAGCTCTCTCGCCGGGCGTGTTTAGACGATGAAAAGCTTAATCGACGATTAAAGTGTAACGCCGCAAATTGCCGAGAAATTGTAAGAGGCGATTACAAGTGGGTATTAATCTCGTGACCGGTTAATACGGGTGGTACTTTAGGAAATTTTAATTCCGCTGTTGTGGAAACTTCCACCCCTTTCAGCGGCACTTTATTCGTAATTAGAAACATGATATACGGCCGCGGGAGGTGGTTGTAATTTTTCCGCCCGCCTTTCTCTCCGCCGAGACAATGAGAACGCCACCGCTCGAACGGGACTTAAACAAGCCGCAACAGGAATGCACAACGCGCGAACCAGCTATTTGCACGAGGAGCGTGCTCGTATCCGCTCGAGCCACCTCGGGAGAGAGCAGCGGGTGTGTCGATCGACGCCGTGCTTGACCCCGGAAGACAGCTCGTTAATTTTTTACACGGCCCGGCAACGAGGGCCGCGCGATGCAAGCCGGCCCGGGCTTCTTTCACCTGCCGTGAACCGGAGTGATTAAAGATGCACACGCAAAGTCTTGCACGGCGGCGTCGTGGCCCCCGCCCGCTCGGACGCTTCTCGTGTCTCTCGTCGAAGAATTCCACGGCGGGAACTTTATCCGGGCGGGTAATCGCGCCTCGATACCGTCGCATAAATCATTCGACGATTCGAGACAGGTCTGAAAAGAAACTCAACCCCTCTCCGGGCCCGTGATTAATTCCATTCGTTAAACACGGATGGGCCTTCCTCTTTCGCCCTTTCTCTCTCGGCTGTTGCGAATGCACGTCGGTCAATTTCACCGCGAAACGGTCCGAGTCACGATAGAGGGGTTGGTAACCGGAGATAACCGCAGCGCGGGGGATGGCGGCGGTATCGCGAAATACCGGGGTACGATTCCCTCTCGTTCCGCTCGGCTCGCGATTCCAATTTCGCGCAGCCTCATCCGTCCCCCCTCGCCCGTCGCTCTCCCCCGATCGCTTCTTCGTTCGCGTGGCTCGTTCATTTCTTCAAGCTCGTCAAGCGAAACTGAAACTTCGTTTGTTCGTTCATCCGTGGGGGTTGATCGGACATTGGGTCGGATCGGTTTGGTCCGGTGGTCGGCTGCAATTCCGTAACCGAGCGGGCTCGCCGCGAGCTGAAAATGTTCGCCGCGATCACGACGGGGAGAAGGGTAGATCGAGTTCCGATAGCGAAGGGTTAAACGGCAGCGAAGAGTAAGGGTAGTCAGGTTTAAGCGCCACCTGTGCTCGTCAATTAAGTTTACGCGTTGCTCGACGTTGTGCACCCCGCGTACAGCCTCCGCCGTCGGCCTTTTAGTCATTCTCGTCTCTGCCGAGCGGTTACATCTCCGCGTTATCGTCCCCCGCCCCCGTTTGTTCGCGTCCCCCTTCTTCCGCGCTGTTACCCTTTCGTTCCGCTCCTCTGCGCTGGATCGTCTCGCTTTTCTCGCTGTTTTCCCTCGCAGGCGTCGCGATCTCTGTTATGAATTATTCTCCTCCGCCGCGGAGGTAAAAATGTCTCTATCCGCGGCGGAGTTTGGCCAACGCGGTTCGCGGTTTTTACCCGGATATCTGATGAACGTGACGCGAAAGCGAACCTAAGGAGCCGGCGGAGAAGTTATTTGAAACTCGTAGATAGTAGATCATCGCGGGCCACGGTATTAACCGCGAAAACGTAGTCGCGTTTCCTTTCCAGTTAACGTTCGGTTCGTGTTCCGCGCGTTCCGAGGATAAGCGCCGCGGCGCCGCCGTGAGTACGGTGCATTTCGACTCGGTCTCTTTGGTCAGCCACCTTCCAATTCCATTTGCGTTACCTCCGCTGAAAATTTCACGCTCTCAGGAGTATACGCGGTTACGCCACTTTTTTTTATTAGGAAAATACCCGGCGACTCCTCGTTTTTCGCGATCCTCGCGATTTTTGCAATTTCCCCGTTGTTTCCGGCAGACGCGCCGACGGCGGCCCGGCGTGATTGACGGCAACTAGTATATTAAAACATGATGTCCGCCTCGATGAACAACGAATCTTTTTGCCGTAGAAAAAGAAAGACACGCGCGTCCACCGGAAATGTTACTTACATATCTGGTAACTCGTTCCGCGCGCGCTGTTCTCTCGCCGGAGCTTTAAACACTATCCATCGTAAAGATTATGAGCGCCGAGGTGATTCCTGCCATCTCTCGTGCCTGTCTCTCTCTCGAAGTGTACTACACGTGATTGTAAAACCTGCCATTTCCCGCGGTCCGACCCGAGGCCAAATCGGAAGATACGACCCTTTTACGATGCAAGGAATCTTGTGTATCACCCGGCCACACCCTCCGAGTAAGTACAGACTGCTCGGTTACGTGTCGTTTCGCGGCTCGTACGCCTCGTGTAATTTTTCGCCACCTGAAATATGATCGTTCACGGTCTAGTACTCGACCGCGTTACCACTAACGCTCTTCTTTATAATATATAACGTCACTCGTACAATTAATTTGTCACAAAATAGTTCACCTCGATTCTCATTAAACGAATTATTCATTGAAATCGATGTTTAGGCATCTTTATGAATACGTACAAATATGTTCGCGGTGAAACGGGATTAAAAGTAATTAATTAATTAATTAATTAGAAACGTTGAACGTTGTGCGCGATATATTATTCAGCCAGCGAAAACAGCGTCTATCTCGTTACAATGAGCAGAGCGTGGATTGATTGAGAAGTTGGCTATTTTTCCGGAACCCGAAATGGTGTACGTACATATATGTATAACGGCACGGCGGCGGCGGTGCGTATTGTAGCAGGCGTATAATGGCCCGAGTCCTGTTTTAGTTTTCGTTCGCGCACGTTGACTGGTCGGCTTGGTTGCTTGCACGTTCGAAAAATCGGTATTTGTTATTGCTGAGCGCGCGAGCATGTACGTATGCGCGTTCTCCCCTATCCGGTCGCCTGTGGTCTGCCCCGATATCCGGAAAAATGCACTCACAGATATTGCGCCGACACGAAAGCAGTGTTCGCCTCTCCGTTGCTCGGCTCCTCCACGGCTGAGTGNGTGTCATAAAACAGTTCACCTCAATTCTCATTAAACGAATTATTAATTGAAATCGATGTTTAGGCATCTTTATGAATACGTACAAATATGTTCGGGGTGAAACGGGATTAAAAGTAATTAATTAATTAATTAATTAGAAACGTTAAACGTTGTGCGCGATATATTATTCAGCCAGCGAAAACAGCGTCTATCTCGTTACAATGAGCAGAGCGTGGATTGATTGAGAAGTTGGCTATTTTTCCGGAACCCGAAATGGTGTACGTACATACATAACGGCACGGCGGCGGCGGTGCGTATTGTAGCAGGCGTATAATGGCCCGAGTCCTGTTTTAGTTTTCGTTCGCGCACGTTGACTGGTCGGCTTGGTTGCTTGCACGTTCGAAAAATCGGTATTTGTTATTGCTGAGCGCGCGAGCATGTACGTATGCGCGTTCTCCCCTATCCGGTCGCCTGTGGTCTGCCCCGATATCCGGAAAAATGCACTCACAGATATTGCGCCGACACGAAAGCAGTGTTCGCCTCTCCGTTGCTCGGCTCCTCCACGGCTGAGTGCACCGAATTGTTATTGCCGAACAATCGATTTCTGATTCCGGCAGCCGCCGAAAGTCTTCTTACCCCGGATCGTTCCTCCCCCTCTTTTGTTTCCACTGTTCGGCCTCCTCTCGTTGTTTTCTAATATCCCTAACTCTCCGGTTGCAGAAGCCTCGTCCTTGACAATTGATGAGCATTGTTCCTGTATCCCCGTTTTTACATTCCTCAATTCTTACATATCGTTTCGTCGTCTTGGTTCTTTGATTTCGCTCGAATTTCGTATCATACGCTGAACGATATTCGATCGATGTTGGCCCGCGTCGAAGTTCGGTTGACGTACGACGGAGAAACGTGGAAATCGGAGGCGAACGATTCTCGCGTTGCTTAAATTTCCATTTCCGGGCCGGTGTTGCTGTCAGAAATCAATGTTTTGCTAGTAATTGGTATCAACAATTCTGAAACGGGGCGCGGCACTGGCGACAGTCTCGCGAAACGCGACGAAATGGAATTCTCGCTAACGCGCAGACGACGAAGGATTGCACGTGAAAGGACTCTGCCCGTCGACCCGAAAATAATTACGTACAAATAATTAATTAATAAATGGACTTTAGTGCCTTTGATTAACAACCGGCCCATTCTGTTCGCGTGTCCGTCTCGAGAAGCCCGGCGATTCTTTCCGAGTGAAAGGACGAAGAAATTGCGTACTGCCAACCGGAAAACGACGACACGTGTGCCCCGGCTCCCGGCCGCCTTTTGTGAGCTTCCATTATGAACTACCCGCGCTAATTGAAATTATCAATATTAATTGAACGCGCCCTCAGTGTACCAACCATTAGAGACATTTGCGCAGTACAGATTTCTTTAATTTAATAACCTGCTGTTTATCTTGCGACATTGGGTGATATAATATAAAATAAGTGGTTCGTTCACAAAGAACTCATTCGGCCAGGTGCGCTCGTTCCAGCGCAGAAATTCCCGACAGAATTAATTATGCATTAACCGTGAGTAACATTGCGTCGCAGGAAATCTGATGATTTCTACCGTCGCCGGTACACGGCTCCAAATTGGCAGGTTCCCTAAGACACGATTTTCCCTTTGCGTTTAATCGAGTTACGTGTAAACAAGCACTCGACTTATCCGGCGACGCGGATGGCGAGCGTATCGCACGCGAGAAATCGAAACTAAATTCGCGCTCGGTGGAACACGGCAAACTCGTTTTGCCCCGATCAACCCCGCCGTCTCTCCTCCCGCACCTCCGCCGTGCCCGACTCTTCTCTCCGTTCCTCTTTCGTTCTGTGAGTTTAGAGTTTTAGATCCACCGCCGCGTCTCCACCCCGCCAGGGTCCGTCCCTTTTTTGGACCAACTCGACAATCTGATTTATTTACGTTTGAGTAACGAGCACGCGGTGCCGGCGGCTCGCCCTTAATCGATACCGTATGAGCAAGTACGCCGGCATGTACGTACCACGTACGCCGCCGCTGCACCGCCCCGTACGTGTACATAATCGTATTTGTAACGGTAACGTGATACGGCGCGCGGGGCTTAGTAATTACACGGGAGCGCACGGAGGAATTATTCATAATATTTGTGGAATCCGGCGTCCTACCTACCGGCTGCAATTTCGTTTTATCATGAACCGGCCGCGTTGGAATCGCGAAGTTTCAGCAGTTGAGCCGCGCCGAATGTGCCCGCGCAGCCGTCCGCGCGGCCGTAAAAGCCGGATAAAAGTTGCGTCCCGTTACCATTTCAGGTAAAACGGTATGTACTCCGCGCCCCGGCTACGTGACGCATTCGATTCGACGCTGACTAATGACGTGCGCGCGCGTTTCGTCCTTAGATTTTCGTTAATTTATTATACCGGTTACGGTAGTCGTAAATGGGATATCGAGTATGACTCGTGGGACGTGTTTTTTGAAACACATTTTTAAATATGATCCTCAGTAATTTTACCGCGAGAGGGAAAAATAGAGGATTATGAGGTTTGTTAGTCAGATGTACTTCGTTCCGGGTGAAACTCGGTTTCCCGAGCAAATATGCGCATATCCGTCGGCGGCGTCCGTTGTGTTCGTTACATATCCAGCACTTTAGGGTACGATCAGCATCAAACTCGATTTCGGTCGGATATAAATCTCGGTGGCCCCAGCGGCAAGGTGTATCGTGTGCCTTCGCAGAAGGTTATACGGAGTCTTCGTGCCGGTAACACAGTGGTAGTTGTGGCGTCGAAACGACACGAGGCGAGGGGGAGAGCGGGGGGGGCGAAGGGGGGTTCGAACGTTGGGAGTCGGGTGACGCGGACAGGGGATGGTTTCGGGGCTCGGGGGGAGAGCGAGGGCACGAATATAGATGGCAGGTACGTGTTGTCCTGGGCGACCAACCCCCGAGCTGCATTCGACTGATTTACTACCCTCGTCCTTCGCTCTCGGAGTATCGGATTCGTCGAAGGTCCAGCCGAGGGTGCCAATCGAAAGTTGTATTAAAACGACGATGCCTTACAACGAGATACTGCCGCCGCAGCCATGGAAATCCGTCTTCCGTTGTCGCTTGTCGAGATCCCCATAACGAAATCGGCGGACTAGTGGAGAGCGAGGGGGGTGGAAGTTATTCACGAGGGGGAAGTTTTTCTGGTTACGACGATACGTCGTCGACGCGGTCTCCGCGTCGGTTTTATTGTGGCCGGAACGGATATGTCAAGCGGTCAGGAACGATTCCGCGGGAAATCGGGAAGCTTTGCGAGGACGAGTGGCCTTTTGACGCGTGCCCGATGAAACGTTCCCGCGGACGCCCGATGATTTACGACGCCCAGGGAAAGATACTTTTTCGGGGAAACTTCCCCGACCGCGGGTGACTTGCCACCTTATGCAATACATTCTCGAAATCATGAGACGGAAGGGGAGAGGAAGTGTCGCAAACTTTAAAAGGTTTTCGTTGGGAATATAATGAATAAAGAATATCTTCTTTGCTATACTTTTATTGAAAACGAAGTTTTACATCCGGTCTGTCTCTATCAACTTCTTGGAATATTAGAATTCGCGGTTTCCCTCCGGCGCCAGTTATTTCATCAGCGCTGTATATCTTCAACGAAACAGCGGCCTTGGAAAAATTCATAACGACCCATCGCGGTCCGTCTACCGCAAAATTGTAAAATCAAAAGTAACTCTAGCCTGGAATTGTCGAAAAAAACATGTACACGCACGTACACGTGTACGTATAATATATCTGGAGAGTCGCGAGGGAGTACAAGCGTGCCGAAATAATTCGCGGCCGGTTCCCTTTTCAGCTTGTCCGAGCGGAAAAATATTCGCGTTGGAACAAGGTAGTACAGCCGGCGCGCGTACTACAGAAATATCGTAGCCCGAGCGCGAAAGAATATTTTCCCAGGCGAAGAATGCGAATACCGGGGCCGAGTGCTTCTGAAAAGATAATTAAATCGTTTGAGACGATATCATCCCTGGGAGATCGATAAACGGAGAGGAGAGAATAGGCGTTATTCGTCTGAAATGGGTCTGAGGTATAGCGCGAGGGTGTTTGAAAAGCCGGGCGAGGGGGCGAGGCGTCGGCGTGTCGTTAAAAATTTGCGAGCACTCCGGCAGACAAATGGCGGCGATCCTTATCGTCGCTTGTACAGGCCGCTATTAACAACCGACCGCAAAAACCTGCAATCTGAGGTCGAAGACAAATCGCTCCTTGTTCCGCACCGATCTTCTATGTAACTTGACGTAACCGCCATTTGTTCGTCGTTCTACGCAGCGAAAGAATTCGCACTCCTCCAGTTCTTATCGTCCCTTCACCGTCGACGAGATCGCTATGCTGCCTCCAACGTTGGAAGAAAGATATCGCGCGTAGCGGGACAATAAAATTAGCCGAGAGTCGGAACCCAGTTTTTCTCCCATTTCTATCCAGTCTCGTCGACAGCCGAGAGGGCAATTTATCTCTTATCGTTATCTTGTTAAAGCAATTCCAGATTCTATCATTACGTCCTTTGTAATAGTTAGATTCATTTGATTTAATACCGCGAATGGCTCTCGAAGTGGCTCGCGGAGGTTATGCGTTTCAATCCGTTTCAGTGCGTCAAGTCCGTTTTGAATATTATAGCCAGCCCCATAAATAAACCTCGAGAAGGGACCGACAGCGGTATCCCGTTGCGACGAAATATCGCCTTCGGATAGCTCCTGCCAGGGAATCCAGATTAGGATTCGGATGCAGTCGCGACCTTACGTCCCGCGGGACGGTTTCCCCGGCGGGGTAGGTAGGCCGTCGGAAAAGGTTCCGTGAATAAGGTCAGGCGTATTATACAATTTCCACGGAGCCGTGGGGAGGAAACATTCGCGCCCGTGTTGACCTTTTCGGAGGGATCGTAAATAAATCTGGATTTATTTTTCGCCGATCCGGGCGTGATCGATGAGAATAAAACGTCGAACGCGTCGTAAAACAAAAAAAGCCACGACGACAGACAGTCCTGAAATCTTCGTTCGCCCCTCGCGACCCCCTAAACGCGAGATGAGATGTCTCGCGTGCGCGGACCGCCGTATGCAAGGCAACGATTTTCGTCAAAGATTCAGAAAGTAAAATTCGCCCGATTCCGACTCCGATGAAATCGAATATTAAACCCGGACTCTTCCTCCTGTTCCTCCCGTGTGTCTTCCCGTGTCTCTTTGTTCCTGTTCCTCGTTGGCGGTAATCTCCCGCAGAAGTTTCGGCGACGGACTATCCCCAGGGATGAAAAGCGACGCTCGTCCTCGTAGTCGTGCAAACAAACCGGGAGTTGTACGTAGGTACACGTTTTGCCCGCTGACACGATTCGGCGAGACCGAGTGGAGAAATAATTTGAGGACGACCAGGTAGGACGGTCTTCCCTCCGATGGCGAGTTCATCTATAATTTAGATTATGGAACCTGTGGTCTGGCAGTTACTAATTGAAAAGCATATCCAGCGTAATTTATAATCAAATCGCATAATTGCCTCCTCCTATTTAAAATTAACTGGAAACTAGGGAACCTAATTTGATAGAAAGTTATTTCATTCTGTTCTGTATGCATGGAGCGTGGGCTGACTAATGATTGATTTGTTCTACTGAAGAACTGGGAGGAATTGTTTCAAGAGTAAATTCGATCGGTCAATGAAAAGGGTAATGACACGAGTTAGGGGCAGGTCGAGTGGACACGGCAATCGACACGAAGTTAGAGAAAAACCACGGTCGGGGCGAGTTTGTCTGGTGTGTACCTTTGGGAAGCGTCGTCGAACATGGTGTGAAAGTAAGCCAAGAAGGATGCTCGTTGGTCGGTAACTCTTTGCAAGGGCGTGCTGCCATGTCAGGAGTCCGGTCACGTCCCGGGATCCCGGCGTGAGACACGAGTGTGCCTCAACCTTTGACTCTTCTTTTTTCTTTCCTCCCTCTCTCCGTTCTGGTTTCGACCCTTTCAAAGTAGTTCGGTGTCTGGCGGCGGTGTACGCCTCGGCCTCTGATAGTTGCTGCATCCCTGATGCCGGAGTAGCTGCGCCGCGACTCCACACGCCCGCCTTCCCAGGATTTCCTTGACAACTTCGCGATACGTTAAGTTTCAGTTTCGTCAGGTCGGACTTCGACGACGCGACGACGCGGTCTGCGCGGCGGCGGTCGTAAACTTTTCGCTGATAAGGATCGAGGGGGCTCTCGTTCTAAATAAAATGGAATCACATCTCGTTTCTGAATGTACGAAGTATTGTGTCTCTCGAAAAAGAGCCGATTGCTACATATTCTATCATACCTTTTATAGTAGTTTTTATTCAAAATTAACTTTCGTGTCGTAATAAACTTCTTCTAATAATAATTAGCTGTCCGAGTAATAAACTCTCTTCAAACGGTGTTTTGCCAGCGGATGCATATGCGAAATACGCAAAAACTAAAAAAATACAGGGCCAAAGCATCGGGACATAAAAACACGCGTCATTGTAAAGTTTCATGGAAACAAAAGCGAATGCGAAATTAGTGTTCAGAATGGATTCATACGTGGGACGAGGGAAATAACGTTTTAGCCTCAGGCGGGTGACGAGGGGGCGCGGCGTTAATTCAGAAATCCGGGGGAAATAGACGTCGGGCCGTGGGGAGGCAGCCGGGAAAAGTCGAACGGGTTAGGTTTTTCGGCGGGGTGGAAACAAGGCCGGACTGCTTGTTCCGGCGGTTATTTAGTGACGCTGGTCGGCCACGTTATTTGAACGGACACCCTCGGTTTGTTTAGCATTTTACAACTGACGGCTTCGCTGCTCGCCGCAAATATATACGTTAGCGCCGGCAAATTTTGCAATCGTTTCGCCCCATTCCCCGCACCCCGGCTACGGGTGGGAGGGTGAGGGGCGGCAGGTTTTACGACGGCCTCATTTACAAAACTTGTGATCGCGGTTAACGAACGATTAATAAACCGGCCGCATTGATAATTAGCCGCCGTTCTACGTTTTTCAATTGGCCTCCAATCGCTTCGCTTTGTGAGCAACAAGAACAAAAAGCGGTTTTTTTCCCTGTTGTTTCTACTAATACACGGTTGACTGAAAGAACACGGTCAGAGATGGATGTCATGCCTCGTATAACTCATTGTACGCGAAATAATATTTTTCATTCAATTTAACGAGACCGAACGCACACTAGAACGTCCGAATTCAGCGTAACAAATTTTCCGCTGTTCCGCCGTACAGGAAAATGCAAAACTCGAAAGAATACAGTTACGTTGTACGCGTTTCGCGTTTTTCCCTCTCTGTTCATATACGAGATGGATGTACATATTCGTGTACCGATCGTGCGCTAAAGTAATTAATTATTGCCGAGGAATTATGTTTGTCGATGTATGTCTTGCGGATTGATTACATTAATTNGAAACAAGGCCGGACTGCTTGTTCCGGCGGTTATTTAGTGACGCTGGTCGGCCACGTTATTTGAACGGACACCCTCGGTTTGTTTAGCATTTTACAACTGACGGCTTCGCTGCTCGCCGCAAATATATACGTTAGCGCCGGCAAATTTTGCAATCGTTTCGCCCCATTCCCCGCACCCCGGCTACGGGTGGGAGGGTGAGGGGCGGCAGGTTTTACGACGGCCTCATTTACAAAACTTGTGATCGCGGTTAACGAACGATTAATAAACCGGCCGCATTGATAATTAGCCGCCGTTCTACGTTTTTCAATTGGCCTCCAATCGCTTCGCTTTGTGAGCAACAAGAACAAAAAGCGGTTTTTTTCCCTGTTGTTTCTACTAATACACGGTTGACTGAAAGAACACGGTCAGAGATGGATGTCATGCCTCGTATAACTCATTGTACGCGAAATAATATTTTTCATTCAATTTAACGAGACCGAACGCACACTAGAACGTCCGAATTCAGCGTAACAAATTTTCCGCTGTTCCGCCGTACAGGAAAATGCAAAACTCGAAAGAATACAGTTACGTTGTACGCGTTTCGCGTTTTTCCCTCTCTGTTCATATACGAGATGGATGTACATATTCGTGTACCGATCGTGCGCTAAAGTAATTAATTATTGCCGAGGAATTATGTTTGTCGATGTATGTCTTGCGGATTGATTACATTAATTGCATTCTAGACATGATTGTTTAATCTTTGCTGTGCATCCACCCGGTGATCCATCTAGGAATTATACAACTACGGATTAAACGTTTCGTTAATGGAATCGCCAATAGCATTAGAATAATTACCATGATTAGTTTAAACAGTGGACAATGTTAAACGATCATCATTTTTGGACTGTAACATTGGAAATATTGATAGTTTCTCCGGCTGACGAAACTTTTGAATAGTTGGTATTTTAAGGACACGAGATTGTTCGTCTACCGTTTCATTCCATTGAATTAAAGACGACACAGGTGTTCGTTACTTTGCTCTAAACTTAGAAATGCACTTAGCAAGATCGAGAAGCACGTTCCAAACTTCGCGACTTCTTCCATCGCGTTCCCCGTTCTTCGCTTTTTCTACGATTCGCCTGATAACCGGCGTGTTAAGAATGTCGATACGTCGTGAAATATTGCAGCCAGAGTTGAATTATCCACGAGACAGTCTCGATCTGTCTCGTTCACTTCTCTCAAGAATATACTTTTAAGCCTCACTGTACGTTCGATACGTGACGAGTCCTCGTGACAAAAAACAGATAAAGATTCATAAGTAAATAATATGACGTGTGATTTGCGGTCGAACAAGTAGTAATTTCTTTTCCTACGTAAACGTAATCTGGTTTCCCCGGAACTGAATGGGCATGACAGAAAATTTATGAAATTCATTCAACTTGTTTGGAATTTTCCAATCGTATGAAGTAGCCACGTTTTTCACGTAGCCTTGGAAAATGCTGCTTGCAGGCAAATGCGATTGCGTAAAATCGTTAACGTAGAATGGCCATTCTGACAATGGGTTTGTAGTATAAACGATTCCCTTGATCGGCTGTAAACAACATACGTCTGCCGGGGGAGGAAAAGTTTGACGTTCTATTTTATTCTGATCGCTTTTGCAATAGGCAACGTTTTACGATTTTTCTATTTTTTTTCCCCTTGAAAANATTTGTAGTATAAACGATTCCCTTGATCGGCTGTAAACAACATACGTCTGCCGGGGGAGAAAAAGTTTGACGTTCTATTTTATTCTGATCGCTGCTGCAATAGGCAACGTTTTACGATTTTTCTATTTTTTTTCCCCTTGAAAATTGGGAAAAAGCTAGCGAGGGAATAGAAAGGGGTACGTCGATTCCATCAAAGGGCAGAGGGAGTCGCGGCCGCTCTTTCCAAATCGGAAACTATATCGCGTTCGCCGGAAAATTNATGGGGAAAAAGCTAGCGAGGGAATAGAAAGGGGTACGTCGATTCCATCAAAGGGCAGAGGGAGTCGCGGCCGCTCTTTCCAAATCGGAAACTATATCGCGTTCGCCGGAAAATTCGTACCGGGAACTGGTAGGGGCGTCGCGTCGCAGTTGTTGCATGGAGGACACCGGCGAAACAAGAAGGTGAAAGGGAAGAAGACACGACACGCAGCCGGACGAATGAAGCTAACCTGGGCATAGGTGGAATAGGGAGGGAAAGATGAGTTCGCTGGAACTACGTCGAAAACGGGAAAAAAAAAAGAGATATCGCCTCGCGGTGAACGACGAGGAGATTGGCATTCACGGTTAGTGAAGCTTCGCTGGCTGCGAATGGAGAACGAGGTTTTCGACCGTGTACACGGCGGACGGAAGGGTGGGAGGGGGGAAAGCACCTATCGGGCACGGTCGGTCAATTTAAACGGAAAATACAAAAAGTAAATTAGCCGGACAGAACGAGCGTTCGGTGGTTTGGCCCGGGCCGGCCCCGACGCGGCGCGGTGCGGCGCGCACTACCGCTGCTACCTCCGAATGCTAGTTGCGCGTCACGTGTGTCGGATCGTGCGGTGCCTGCGGTTCGTGGATTTTACGGACACCCGGTATATTATTAGAAGCTGCACGCCGCCGCCGGCCCGCAGTGTACGCACGTGTGCGTGCCAGATCGAATCGCCATATGTCCCAACGATGTGCCATTATGCTGTAGTTAATGTGGCTTTGCTCGATATTAGCGAAAAATCGGCCGTCGGCTCGATTTATATCCGCCTAACAATCCCCGGTTCTTCAAAACTGCAGACACCGGTTTAACAATAATCGCTTATCTTGTTTGAAATTTTTCTATTCCCAAGNATCGGCTCGATTTATATCCGCCTAACAATCCCCGGTTCTTCAAAACTGCAGACGCCGGTTTAACAATAATCGCTTATCTTGTTTGAAATTTTTCTATTCCCAAGAGAAATCGGCGTGGTCGTATCGAAAACGTGCAACGCAGATTTTACCCAGTAACCGTATCTTCGAAGCTTTTCTTTTTGTCCTGAAAACGCTTGGCGAGAGTTAATTTTCCTCTCGATATCGATATCGGTCTCGCAGCAGGAAACATGCGATCAAAACACGTTCCGCGGAACTTTTACGTCACGTCGCGCCGGATCGATGCGGGTGAATTTATGAATATACAAAAAATTGCGCAAAATTTACCGTTGCAATACGGATGGACACGAAATTCTGTTTGCTTTCCTTGCGTCTCTTGTCGCGCGACCGACTCCTGGTTCACGGCTGTTTGTATAAACAAAGCTAATTTTTATTTTAAACATCCCCATTGCCGGACCGCGGCAACGAACTCGGTAAAAAATAGTCGTTCCTTCGTGCGTCCGCTTGTTTTATACCGTTTCCGCTTTTCTCGCCCCTCTGTTCCTCGAGTCATCGCGCGACGCGGACCCCTTCAATGGAACCGCACCGTCACGCCGGGTTTTTCGTCGTCCTCGCGGCGATTAATCGTCGACGCGGTCAGCCAGCGAGTTAATAATTCGTTCAGCTCCGGCTCGAATCTTTGGCATGTTTGTCCCCGTTCTCATCGGATCGTCGGTTCCCCGTTAAGTACCAGCACTCCGGGAACTTCCCATTCAGGATGTTTCTTGGAGCGCGAGGGATTTTATTAAGAGGCTACCAGACATTAAACATACCTCTGGTTTCCCCCTTTCTTTCTTTGTTCCTTAAGCGCACTTTGTTTCCAGACGGAAACTCTCCTCTCCCGAGTTTCCTCTTCTCCCCCTCCGGCCTCCGTCCCTGCCATCCGGTCGAATTTCGCGCTACTTACGTTGCAAAGATAAATTGCCGCTCGCCAACCTGCAACGAGTTTTCGGCATTTCTTTATTGCTGTTATCATCAATCGGGGCGCGCGCTCGCGCGGGGACTATCGGTTCGGCATTTTCGTTATTAAATCTCGTTTTGGTCAACGGGTCGCGAGCAATATACGACTCGGACAAACGGTCCTAGGGCCGGCCGGACATCGTTCCCAAATTTTTCCCACACATTTTTTTCCTCTCTCTTTCTGTCTATAAACGAAATTTAATATTTGCAATGGGAATATTATCCCGTTGTTTTTCAGTTGTCAAACGTACGGATTATGTTGACTACATGGGTACTCGGTTAAAATTCAATAATCATCGCTCTATTCCGTAACGCACAGGTGTTTTTCCATTTCGCGTCTCTCCCTTTTCGATCTTTGTTTTTTCCCCAAAATGCGAATTACCGATCGGTCGTTAGCGGCCTGAAATTCCCTCAGGTGGATATGCCGAGCGGGGCATCGCAAAATACCTTCAGTCCTCGTTTACTGCGGTTATACGGCGGCCAGCCGTGATTAACAGTTGCTCCCGTGCGCCATTTCGCCTGTGGTTTGCTCGTTATACGGCTGCCATATTTATATTAAAATTCCCGAACCGTTATGCGGTTCAATTTCAAGACGAAATTCTAAGCAGGAACAGCGGAACAGATTTGCTAAACATCACTGGAGATGTAAATCCACGGCGAGTCTTAAAGTTATGCCGTACCGTTTAACAGAGAAACCCTGTTCTTGGCCCGGTGCTTATTCCCCCCGCGATTCTCGCCGATATGAAGCGGAGAATCAATGAAATTGCCATATCTGGCGGTATGACGTTTCCATTGGTATTTTATCGTTTCATTCTTCTGGTTTCGATTAACGTAAGGAACGGACGCCGATAATAATCGGGAGGGTCTGAATAAAAAGGGGAATGAGGCACTTTTTGAAAATTTATTACGCCGCTCCTTAAGCATCGGTAACCGCGGCGATGCTGTGGCGGCCGGGAGGACGCACGCCGCTCTCCCGGAACATCGCTGATTCATCGATATCCTAAATAGAAGTTTAATTAATTCGCCGGTCGGTTAACCCGGCTGACAGGCAGACGCAAAGGAGAGAAGATTGGGATTACGCAGACAGTATAACGGCTTGCTTTAAGCTGGCTGTAATATAGCCCGCGTCTCTTATCTTACGTTCGTTCGAGCCGGGTCAGCAGATGGAAACCGGGACGGCTAGGTTTGACGGATCATCCTGCTGTTTTTCAGCGGTACCGAGATCACCGGGAAACCAGCCGACAGCGCGCGAAACACGATAATTAGGTTTCTCAAATTAAGTTTGTAAACTGGACACTCCGATATGGATGATTACGTCCCGGTCGAATTTATGTAGTTTGATT
>SMSR01016063.1:0-30678 GCA_019453355.1 Ceratina japonica | reverse complement strand
CGGTATGACGTTTCCATTGGTATTTTATCGTTTCATTCTTCTGGTTTCGATTAACGTAAGGAACGGACGCCGATAATAATCGGGAGGGTCTGAATAAAAAGGGGAATGAGGCACTTTTTGAAAATTTATTACGCCGCTCCTTAAGCATCGGTAACCGCGGCGATGCTGTGGCGGCCGGGAGGACGCACGCCGCTCTCCCGGAACATCGCTGATTCATCGATATCCTAAATAGAAGTTTAATTAATTCGCCGGTCGGTTAACCCGGCTGACAGGCAGACGCAAAGGAGAGAAGATTGGGATTACGCAGACAGTATAACGGCTTGCTTTAAGCTGGCTGTAATATAGCCCGCGTCTCTTATCTTACGTTCGTTCGAGCCGGGTCAGCAGATGGAAACCGGGACGGCTAGGTATGACGGATCCTCCTGCTGTTTTTCAGCGGTACCGAGATCACCGGGAAACCAGCCGACAGCGCGCGAAACACGATAATTAGGTTTCTCAAATTAAGTTTGTAAACTGGACACTCCGATATGGATGATTACGTCCCGGCCGAATTTATGTAGTTTGATTTCAGTTTTGCGAGCAAAAATAAACTACGTCAATGATTCCAATTAGAAATTAAAAGATCGACCTGGAAACTAGTTGTAATTAGGGATGACGAGTTCGAATTTAACATTGATTTCCCAGTTACCATTATTCACGGNAATAAAAAGGGGAATGAGGCACTTTTTGAAAATTTATTACGCCGCTCCTTAAGCATCGGTAACCGCGGCGATGCTGTGGCGGCCGGGAGGACGCACGCCGCTCTCCCGGAACATCGCTGATTCATCGATATCCTAAATAGAAGTTTAATTAATTCGCCGGTCGGTTAACCCGGCTGACAGGCAGACGCAAAGGAGAGAAGATTGGGATTACGCAGACAGTATAACGGCTTGCTTTAAGCTGGCTGTAATATAGCCCGCGTCTCTTATCTTACGTTCGTTCGAGCCGGGTCAGCAGATGGAAACCGGGACGGCTAGGTTTGACGGATCATCCTGCTGTTTTTCAGCGGTACCGAGATCACCGGGAAACCAGCCGACAGCGCGCGAAACACGATAATTAGGTTTCTCAAATTAAGTTTGTAAACTGGACACTCCGATATGGATGATTACGTCCCGGTNTTTTTCGATCTTTGTTTTTTCCCCAAAATGCGAATTACCGATCGGTCGTTAGCGGCCTGAAAATCCCTCAGGTGGATATGCCGAGCGGGGCATCGCAAAATACCTTCAGTCCTCGTTTACTGCGGTTATACGGCGGCCGGCCGTGATTAACAGTTGCTCCCGTGCGCCATTTCGCCTGTGGTTTGCTCGTTATACGGCTGCCATATTTATATTAAAATTCCCGAACCGTTATGCGGTTCAATTTCAAGACGAAATTCTAAGCAGGAACAGCGGAACAGATTTGCTAAACATCACTGGAGATGTAAATCCACGGCGAGTCTTAAAGTTATGCCGTACCGTTTAACAGAGAAACCCTGTTCTTGGCCCGGTGCTTATTCCCCCCGCGGTTCTCGCCGATATGAAGCGGAGAATCAATGAAATTGCCATATCTGACGGTATGACGTTTCCATTGGTATTTTATCGTTTCATTCTTCTGGTTTCGATTAACGTAAGGAACGGACGCCGATAATAATCGGGAGGGTCTGAATAAAAAGGGGAATGAGGCACTTTTTGAAAATTTATTACGCCGCTCCTTAAGCATCGGTAACCGCGGCGATGCTGTGGCGGCCGGGAGGACGCACGCCGCTCTCCCGGAACATCGCTGATTCATCGATATCCTAAATAGAAGTTTAATTAATTCGCCGGTCGGTTAACCCGGCTGACAGGCAGACGCAAAGGAGAGAAGATTGGGATTACGCAGACAGTATAACGGCTTGCTTTAAGCTGGCTGTAATATAGCCCGCGTCTCTTATCTTACGTTCGTTCGAGCCGGGTCAGCAGATGGAAACCGGGACGGCTAGGTTTGACGGATCATCCTGCTGTTTTTCAGCGGTACCGAGATCACCGGGAAACCAGCCGACAGCGCGCGAAACACGATAATTAGGTTTCTCAAATTAAGTTTGTAAACTGGACACTCCGATATGGATGATTACGTCCCGGTCGAATTTATGTAGTTTGATTTCAGTTTTGCGAGCAAAAATAAAGTACGTCAATGATTCCAATTAGAAATTAAAAGATCGACCTGGAAACTAGTTGTAATTGATGACGAGTTCGAATTTAACATTGATTTCCCAGTTACCATTATTCACGGCCCGGCCCCATTGCGATCTAATTTTACGTTTCGCTTTTTCGCCGGGTAATGTGCCAATATATACTTTTCGCATATCCATTGCCGACGATAAAATCGATAAGGACTTTTCGACCTGTTCATCTCACCGTGACCCTCTTCTGTCGAGTCTAATTTATCGCGTCGGTCGGGGTTTAACGAAGCCATGAATCAGTGAAATTTTTAGCGAGACCCGTACCACGGGGGAAGATGAATTAAAATTAAATATTGGCAAGCGCCGGTGACGGTGGCGGTGTCGGTGGTAGTGGCAGTGTCTCCGACGGTGCCGGTTGTACCAGCACGTATACTATAAGTTCGGTCATTTTACCTTCTGATGTTTGTAGAGAGCGTCCAATTATTCGACGGCTATCAGCGGAATTGCTAACGCTACAAAAGATTTGACAAGATTAAATCAAAATTAAATTTAACGGGTGCACTCCTGAATCCTCGGCCTGTTTGCACCCCCGCGTACGTATAGCAGATACATATGTACGCGCGGCACGATTTCGCGACGGCTGTCTGTTTCTATTATAAACCAGCGATCCTTTTTTCCCTCTGTGACGCAACGCGTTCATGAAAATTCGAATGGAACCTAGCGTACGTGTATAGACAGTTTGCACCGCGCCCCGTCGAAAAGAGCGTTGTCAGTTTTTGTTCCGTTCGACGAGAGCCATCGGGCAATTATTTAATGGCAACGCGACGGTATGAACAAAACCCGGTCAAGAATCATATATCCGCGCCGCCGCCGCCGCCGCCGCCTGGACGAAACGGTTCTTCCTTACTTACCTCCATCAAATAAATCGTTCGCCGTGAAACTCGGGGCTCCATCATTTGTCGTTTATTCGATAACAGTATCCTTCGCAGACGTACGGATAAGTATGAAATTCTTTTATTTATCAGCCAATACTCTTAACGGGACGCTCCGTACGAGGCCACGGCTCTCGGATCCAATCGACTTAGGAGAGGCCGCTTTAATAATAAGATAAGTTTAGATAGCGACGAACGAAACGAATCACTTGATATCTCGTATTTTATTATCGGACCGGAACGTGAAATAACTAAACGGATGCCTTTCATTTTTCTAATGGACTTATCAAGCTTAGTTGCGATAACCCCGGGACGATGGGAAATTTAACAGCCGAGTTTGTTAGTATTTGTTAAATAGACGCCTCGTCGCGCGTTTCGAATTAAATAAACAAACATTCCGGCGCAATGAAAAATGCGGTGGAGTAATAAAACCGTGGACGAGAAATGCGAATTGATTAGTTTGTTCTGGTCGTGCTCCGTCCTAATTCGCACGCATACCGCGTCAAGTGGAAATTGTTCGCGCAGGAAAACTAATTAATTTGAACAGAAAATTTGATTAAACCTCATATTACTAAAGATCATTGACGGTTAAATGGATTTTCAAAATATCCAGCGCTCGCGTTACTCGTTGCGCGCTGCTGGTATTTTTTTAATTGTTCAAAACTTTTCATGTTTCCCCGGGAAAGCCGGGGCAAAAATTGAGTCCCGCGATCCTCGCCACTCGTGTTATTTTCCTGAAACAAATTCGTGGCGTCCGTGAAGTTTGCAAAAAAGCGAGTCGGTGCGGGGGTCGTCGCACGATTACATTGTTATGAAAGGGAATTATCGACAAGTATCGTTGGCATTCTTTTTTTTTTAATCGACGGCGATAAGTCATGACAAGATTGCTGACAATATCCGCGAACGTGGACGGTGCGGCACGGCGCAGCAACTCCATTCTTTACTATCTCCGGGCGTTCTCCTCGAATTTACGGTGCGAGTCGGTGTCACGCGTAAATCTCCGCAGACGTGGGTCGCGGGAAATTGGAAAAGCGGCATCCGCGATTGGTGATTCATCCGGGCGAGCGCGTACACATCGATGCATATTTTAATGACGAATGGAAAGACGCGATCGTTGGTGGTTGCGCGACAAATCCATCCGGTCGCTGTCCCGCCGCCGCGCCGCGCTCTGATTCCTCCCTATCTTTTGCATTATATTCTTTTTTTTACTTTCGCCTCGATTCCCGTTCTCTCTTTTTATCGCCGGATGGCTACTAATTTCGCTTTCCATCGGTCTTCGCTCATTTGCACCTAAATCAGCTTCCGTTTGAATAACGTTAATAAAAGGCGGCGCGGCACAATTAATGTTTGTCCAGCAAATCGATCGGTCCGCGATTCGATTCTTCTGGAATTCGAGACGCGCCCCGGGAAATGGATTAAAAATAGAAATTTCCGAAAATGCCGATGATTAACGATCCGGATTGATTCCCGTTGACTGGACGTTATGAATGTTTTGAACGACGGGAAAATCGCCGATTATTTAACGAAAGAACGATGACGCCGTTTTTAGCAGCGCCGGCAACGGCCGGGAGAGGCAAATGCACAATTACGCGGAAATTGTGCGCGAAATAGTTGCCCATAGAAATTCGGTAACGACGCCGCGGGCGCTTTTCGGCCGGGGAGAGAAATGGGAATTAAATTTTCAAGGATCGTTATTGCGGTTAACGTCCATCGCAGATTTGCCCATCCGACCTCTCCTTCGTCCGCCATTGTGTACTCGTTTGACTCTTTCGTCGTTGTTGTATAAGCTAACGGAACAAACGTTACAACGCGAAGCTTGTCTTTCGATCTGATCGCGCGGGTCGGCGGCTTACTCGTCGAAGACGATAAATTCGTTAACATGGTCATTTACGTGGAGAGAGCACCGGTAATACTGGGAATCGCCGATCGAGCACATATCCCCGGCCACTGTTTCACGCCGGCTTATTGTCACCGCGGAACGCTCGAGTTAATCGATAACTGTACGAACCCGTGTTCAGGGAGCATCCCCTAATATTCCCATTGTCTTCGAACAGACGTTTCCGGCTGGTCTCTCGCTGCCAGCCGGCTTTCTGTCGGACGGAGAAAAGACAAGGTCGGAAGTGGGAAGTTGGCATCTCGGTTGAAGTTCGGTCTCGCCTAATTTCGCGTTCGCATCGCAGCAGCGGCGGCGGCAAGGGTTGCCGCCGGGGATGGTGGTGGTACCAGNGCCATCCGACCTCTCCTTCGTCCGCCATTGTGTACTCGTTTGACTCTTTCGTCGTTGTTGTATAAGCTAACGGAACAAACGGCACAACGCGAAGCTTGTCTTTCGATCCGATCGCGCGGGTCGGCGGCTTACTCGTCGAAGACGATAAATTCGTTAACATGGTCATTTACGTGGAGAGAGCACCGGTAATACTGGGAATCGCCGATCGAGCACATATCCCCGGCCACTGTTTCACGCCGGCTTATTGTCACCGCGGAACGCTCGAGTTAATCGATAACTGTACGAACCCGTGTTCAGGGAGCATCCCCTAATATTCCCATTGTCTTCGAACAGACGTTTCCGGCTGGTCTCTCGCTGCCAGCCGGCTTTCTGTCGGACGGAGAAAAGACAAGGTCGGAAGTGGGAAGTTGGCATCTCGGTTGAAGTTCGGTCTCGCCTAATTTCGCGTTCGCATCGCAGCAGCGGCGGCGGCAAGGGTTGCCGCCGGGGATGGTGGTGGTACCAGCCTCGTTTCCGTGCGGATTTATCTGTGCACGGCCATATAACATAATACAACTCGATACCCGTCTTAACCTAAGTTTGTAGCCGCATAGCGTGCTCATGATTAATCCCAGTTACGCTACGGGAGTCGTGAAATCATCGCGCGCGAGGCTTCGCCTCAAACTTCCGGTCTGGATGTATTGGTGGAAGAACCGATACAACCGGCGAGACGCAACCGTCACGTTGGTAAACTCGGGAGTTAACCGACGAATCTGATTTCGAGGGACGACATTAGTCGCCTGATGCCGCGATTAAGCGTCGCAATAAGCGCCTATTTGCGCGGACCGTCTTTGAATGCCGGGACCGAGGAACGCCGACACGATGACAGATATTTCGACCGTTTCCGAATCGGAATGCATCCCCAGTTTCGGGACTATTTTTATTCTCTCAAGCAAACGGAATTCGATGAGTCGTCAAGCAGTCACGTGACGCAATATATGTATATTTAATTCTTTACTTCATAATACGGATATTAGTATTAAAAACTATTGGAACAGTGGCAAGAGGAAATGTTGGTACATTGAAAAGATAATCGACGTGGGACCAAGGATTGGAAACGAGCGTTCCGTAAAGTTGTCGCGTGCAATCTGGAGATCGCGAGGCGCGGCGAAGGAAGGATGGAAAAGAAGGGGGGCTACGAAAGTGCGATAAGGCGGGAGCGTTAAGAAGGCGGAGGGAGACCAGGAGTCTATCCGTAGGAACGTGCGACTAAATGAAAGGAATGTAAATCATAAAAAGTTACGAGCTTTTAAATCTCCTACAAGGTGGTGCACGTTCGCTTTAATTACCTTACATCTCTCATTCCCCCCTGGCCACCATCCCCCGTCGTTGTCGGGAGGGTGGTTCAGCCCCCCTCGTAGTAGAAGTCCCTTCGAAAGCGGATGCCAGACAGAGTCGGACGCATTCCTTCCTTTCCGTTCGGTCTCGGTCTCTCCCACCTCGACCTCTCATTTGCATTCCTCGAAAACGAGTATCTTTCCCCTTCTCCTTAGCTCCCCTATCTCGTCCGTCTGGTTTACCATCTACCGGGGGCATCTCTCCCTCTCTCGTGCACTCGTAGAAATTTCCTACCGCGAATAGATCACCTTCAGGGCCGTAAGCTCTCGGGGATAATTAGCTACGTGCCCGTGGAAGTATTCACGTTCTGATATGCGGTGTGTACCATAGAGGAAAAGGAAATAGAAGGAACGCGGTCTGGGCCCGGAGGGCGGCGGAGGAAGGCCAAGTAAGGATGAAATGGACAGGGCGCCGGTCGCGAGTGAACCAGGGGTGGGAAACGGACCGAGAAGAAAACGGAAGGTCTCGGAAAAACCATATGTACACGTTCCAGGCACGTTATTAACGCCACCGCGGAGGGATTTGCCCGCAAATGCTGTGCCGCGAAGATATGCAATCTCCCCAGACAGGGGTTGCAACGAGAACATGGAGGATTGCTTTCTAAGTGATCGCGAGATAAGTGAAACGCTCCTTTCCATCACGATGTCTCTCCCCCGCGGCGGAGGAGGAGCACGAATTCCGGCGAGACTTCCCGTTCGTTATCCATTTGCCGTCGAGAAAAAGATAATTGCTCCGGCATCTGGGTTAAACGCGGGACAAAGGGAGACACTTTTAGCCGGGCGAACACAGGCCGGGACTTTTGCCGCTGCCCGGGCGAAAGGCTGATCGTTGCCAAACGTTATTTGGACAGCACTCGTGTAGTAGGGTTANGACACAGCCGGGACTTTTGCAGCGCTGCCCGGGCGAACGGCTGATCGTTGCCAAACGTTATTTGGACAGCACTCGTGTAGTAGGGTTAATTAACGATGTTTGGCGAGGTCGTCCGTAGGACTCTACACTCGCCGAACACTGTACACTCGCCCCTTGTACGGTGTCTGCGAAGTCTTCGGGGACCTTTGTTTACGTTAGGGATGTTTGGAGGGCCGGTGGTGTCTTCAGTCGAACATCGCCGAAATTTCATTATGCCCTCCGATCTGCTGGAACTGCTTCGGTCTCTCGGAAATTCATTTAAATGTAAGAATCCCTTCGTGGATCTCCTTTTTCTCAGGTGTCCGTTCCCTCGTATTTGCACCGCCGCGAGTATCGAATGAAATGGAATCGCGGAGAAAAATTTCAGGCGATATCTCGGTACGTCCGGTCGCGCGCGCGCGCGCGCGCGTTCACGTGGATTCCCGTTCACGCGAGGGGGGCGAGCTTCCAGCACGAACCGNTCTTCAGTCGAACATCGCCGAAATTTCATTATGCCCTCCGATCTGCTGGAACAGCTTCGGTCTCTCGGAAATTCATTTAAATGTAAGAATCCCTTCGTGGATCTCCTTTTTCTCAGGTGTCCGTTCCCTCGTATTTGCACCGCCGCGAGTATCGAATGAAATGGAATCGCGGAGAAAAATTTCAGGCGATATCTCGGTACGTCCGGTCGCGCTCGCGCGCGCGCGCGCTCACGTGGATTCCCGTTCACGCGAGGGGGGCGAGCTTCCAGCACGAACCGTTCGCGTGTAATACGTGTAATATATAAAGCGTTGTAATACGTTATGGAAAGGGTGGAAGCGAACGTCGAGCTGGATGGGACATACGTCATGAAGTGACAGGCGGAACAAATGGAATCTGAACCAGCAATCCTCCGGTGTAAACTGCTTATGTATTGAAATCCGCTAGACGTCATATACCGATGATCTAATAACACTATAAGTATTGAGTGATATAGTACGGCCCCGCGGTATTCCATCAGATTTATCGATCCCGGCCGGAACGGTAATATCTTTGGAAATAATGCTTATGCTTTCTGCGATCTCTCCCGGATCCCCTTCGAAATTCTGTCGAGGCTCTTTTGTGATCCTGGACACTCGGAGGGAACCGGCTTCTGTATCGGCTCCTTTGTTAACGCAAACCAAAGTCAAACGCTCCGACGTCCTCGAATTGCGAACGTCGCGTCGTCGCGATCCGTCCGAACTCGATTTAAAAACTTGCTCTGGGTTCTCAAATTCCGCGCGGGCGGACTGGGAGAAAAAATTTCGTCGAGTTTTTACGGCGTTTCGCGCGTAGTCAAAGAACGATGGATATCTAATGCGACTGTCGAAAAGGAAGCTGAATCTCAACGAGGCTGAGTTGAAATCAAAGCTGTAGCAGGGGCCGGAAGTGACCTGATTCTCGGATCATTCTCGTATCTGGGTTATCCGAGGCTTCGAGAGTCAAGACCCATCGAAGTACGCCGCGGCTATATTATTCAATCTTCTCTCAGTGTCTTCGGCTGTCCTCATATCCGACTCGTATCACAGATTCTGACCTGTCCTCCTCTCTTCTCGTTCCGCCGGAGTTCGTGATAGCGTCGCGTAACCAAACGTACAATACCTAAACGAAACACGTTGGAGAACGACGATCCACGGTTGTATTGAAAAAGCGTTTGCACGTTACAAATTCATTCATAAAAGCTTCATTCGCTTGTAAAAGGGAATTAAAAAGCACGGTGAAGTTTTGTATTTATCGCATGTTTCACTCGTTGTTAGATTAAAATTGATATAAGCCGGTATAAAATGTAATTGTCAAATTCGTGTTCCGCCGTGTTGTGTTACACGCGAATTCGATAACGGTGTATGGAACTGTTGAAATGCGCCGCGAACGCGAAACGATGAATAGCTTAGATACGAGCAGTTATTTATTATAATCGCATTCGAAATCAATGTCTCTGAAGGTAATTCTGTTAAAATACAAGCTGCAGCTGTGTTAACCCGTGTAAAAATGCATAGTTTAATTTTATAAGCAGAAGTAATACAGTATAAGATCTTGGAAATTCTTAGTATGCATATTCACTTTGCTTCAGAATTTTAATAGAACCACCTTAATAACGCGTTGCCGAATGGAGAGAGCCTCGCCTTTGAGATTTCCCTCCTGTATTGTGAAACGAATGGATAATTTTGCAATTTATATGATCGCGTATGAGTGCGTGAATAGGGAATTTTTAGATTCGGATATCTGAATGCAAATTTCAATCGTATTTCAACCCGAACAATAATGCATCCGATCCTATATAGCGTGAATGCGAAATATTCGCGTCATACGGGATATTAAAAGAAAACAATAATCGGGATCGGGCAATTAGTCAGCGAGTAACTTGTTGACGCTTATGGGACAACAAA
Source organism: Ceratina japonica (assembly GCA_019453355.1). Classification (NCBI taxonomy): domain Eukaryota; kingdom Metazoa; phylum Arthropoda; class Insecta; order Hymenoptera; family Apidae; genus Ceratina; species Ceratina japonica. The sequence goes on along the minus strand of SMSR01016063.1, from coordinate 20,673 downwards.
AAAGGGTATCACGCGACGGGAAGAATATGTAACTTGTTGACACGGCCCATCCCCACGGGCCGAAATGTAATTATGCAGTCAAATGAGATTGTGGCATATGCATGAGCCTGTTCCTCTGGATCCTCCCTTCGTTCCGCAGCCTCGATTTCGGTCAACGCGCGTTCGCTGATGTCACCGTGACCCTCCTATCTATCCTTTACCGCTCGTTTGCGGGATATTCGGACGCGAACGACGCGCTTAGGTATCGTTAAAATCTATGCGCCGATCCGAATCCGAAGGGCACTAACTTCGGTTTTAACGGACGGGGATCGAGGGAAGTTCATTACTGTCGCGTGCCCGGTGTACTATTGTGTCGAATCGGGGTTAATCAAATCAGGAAAGATTTAGAGTTTCGAACGGATGAATCCGTTCCGCCGTTACCGCTGAAACTTCGCCAAAGTTGATCCGGCGAATAGAATTTCCATCGGCCGATCTGATTGGATCCCGTCTACCTCCCCGCGGAAACAAAGGTAAACCATGATTTATAAGACACATGGAGAACGTGAACTCTCGGAAACGTAGCCCGGCCAGAATGTAACGGCCGGGTCGAAGGAGCGAGCGGGAATATATCGCGAGTAGGAAATTACGTTCGCGGGGGAAGAAATGGAAGGTAGACGGAAAGGGAGAGGGTCTTGTCACCTCGCGGTTTCATTACGGTGATGTATCATTGCGATCTCAGGCTCGCGCCGCGAGCACGCACGGATGCCTATATTTACGGCTTCCGTTCGCTGTTATTTTATATCGAAACATCCGAAAGTTGATAATTCATGGAATTCGCAATTAGCCGTAGATTTCATACTTCGCGTCTAGAACAACGCTTGACGTGTTCGATATTTTTAATAACCAATTAAAATTTAATCTTGTTTTATGAATACTGATATAAAAGGAATAACATTATGACCTATATCATAAGTTCTTATGAAAATTGTCATCGGCATCGTTGATTATTCATTTCGATATAAAAAGTTTGAACGAATTCGCGTTAATCCGCGTGTCGCCGGAACAAGGGTTTAGCCTTTGCCGAATATAGAGGGATTGATCGGTCACTTTCTGCGACTGTCACGCTCTTATTCCGGCGATATATTTTGGGAAAGGTTAGGAGGTCAGGTAATGGGCGCAGTTCTTGCGATGTAACACGTCCGGATTATTTTTGGAATGCTATAGGACGGCTTCCAAAGGCGAACGCTTATTAGACGTTTGACACGCGGTAATAAAGGCAAATGTCGAAGACTGGATCGTCATTAAATATTAAACGATTCTATCGTATTTAAGGACTTGTCGGAAAATTTGTAGGTTGCGTTCCAGTTACAGTTGACCCAGATGATAAAAGGAGCGTGGTTTATATTTTAGATTAATTAGACAATTTGGAAATAGTAATTTAGATTTCATTACGTGAAAGAGAATGAAAGCAAGACACAGATATTAGAAGAAGTCCTTCTCGTAATTAAAATGAATTTCGAAACAGCTTTCGATCCGACGGTGTACACTGTACAAATTAAGATATGTAGGATTGGGTGGGATGAATCATAGAGGATGTCGCGTTGTCTCCGAGGACGATTTCGTTCCGGGAAAATCGATACTTCGGTCGGTGGGGTAAGACAGCGCGCGTCTTTGTTCGTAGTAATGCTGGCAATTTTGGGAATTCGTAGTGAGATGGGAGCGCGGGAGAACGAGCGCAGGAACTTGGCCAGAGATTCTCTCCGACCATAGCAGCAGGATGCACAGCCGGCATTATCTGGCCGGACGAGTCTAAAGTCTTCGGAAGCCGGGAACCGATTCTCGGCCACCCGATGACTTCGGGATTTCTACGCGACGCCTTTAGTATCCATTCGCCAACTTGATTCTGCCATACCCGGCCCGGGATTCGTCCCTCGACCGGTCGTCCATCGAAAACCCTTCGTTCGAAAACGGGACCGAGTTCCTCGTCCGCTGATCCGTCGTGCTCCGCTCTACTCGATCATGAATCACCGCGTTTCTTCGGAACTTCGTCGACGCCGTTCCGTCATTCGCACTGATTAGATAGGTTTCGAGAGCCCTTCGCAGAAGGATAAGTCGTTAGACTCGCCCGCTTCACGGTTCAGGTAAAACTCGATGGAAGAGTCGAGTGTTCTTAGCACGGTTTTTAATACGGCCCGCATTTGTCTCTCGCTACCATAATGCTCGAAAGTACCACGCGAATTATCGGGAAGCGCGAGTTGGAACGACGTCAAGAATATACACTGAAGCGATTAATTAGTTGTTTCCCTAATTGCGACGGGATTCGAGAACTGCAAACTGTCAGTTATGTACCTGTCACGCTCCCGATACTTAACCTACATTGGCTTCTCCCATTTTCGAAATGTCACGAGATGTATTGAATTAATTGGCCAATACGTTCGCGCAGTATAAGAAAGAATAGTAGGTTCACGCGGGCACAAAAATAACGCACAACAAACAATATCACGCCTTAATTGAATATCCGTCACTCTACCACTGGTTATCGTTTTTCTATTAAAGAACACCTCTTTTTTCAAAATTTTGATAAATGTTTTCGATGAAAGTTACAGGTACTAGTATTACCTACAGTTTTGTTCTATCTCGAATATTTCAGGAGTAATCGATTAATTATTTCGTCCATCGCCAATTATTCCTTAATGAATAGAGTTAGATGGACATTACACCTTTTTTCTTATCTGACGACTAAAGTTATGTATAAATTACAACTGTTTAACTCACATGATTTTTTACTACTCAAATTAAGAAATTAGAGGAGCTGACATTGTGAGTGAGCCTACTTTATTCTTATACCGTCGCTTATACTTATCGCTATGCTATTGGCCTAGGCTAACGGGAGCGCCGTAGGTCGACGTAATGGTTGGGAAAACTTTGGAAAACAGAATTTAATCAATATACGCGGATCCGGCCTGATTGTCACGTTACAACGGTCGAAGCAGGGCATTTTCCGTCCGGCTCGTAGGCAAATTGATCCGTGCGCCGGACAAATAGAAGCGCGCGTTTATTCCCTTTCACGATTTACGGTCCTGCGGTTTCCGATNTTCAAATTAAGAAATTATAGGAGCTGACATTGTGAGTGAGCCTACTTTATTCTTATACCGTCGCTTATACTTATCGCCATGCTATTGGCCTAGGCTAACGGGAGCGCCGTAGGTCGACGTAATGGTTGGGAAAACTTTGGAAAACGGAATTTAATCAATATACGCGGATCCGGCCTGATTGTCACGTTACAACGGTCGAAGCAGGGCATTTTCCGTCCGGCTCGTAGGCAAATTGATCCGTGCGCCGGACAAATAGAAGCGCGCGTTTATTCCCTTTCACGATTTACGGTCCTGCGGTTTCCGATCCGCTAGTAAATTCTCGCCGAAGAATACATTACGTCGCGATTCGGTCTAATCAGAAGACCTAGCTGCGAGAACACGAATCCCTCTAGAGATTAAAAAGTGAGAGAGTTTCCGAGGGGCGAGGAAGCCGCAACGTACGATCGCGAGAGTCATTGAAATGTGGAGCCCGAGGAATATGGCGCGGTACGCGCATATATGAAAGTAAGAGAGTGGATAGAGTACGTCGGTTTTGGATCTAACACCTGGAGAATACCAATCGCGGCTTAATCGAAGCTAACTATTCCGAGATAGTGAATTTACGGCCACCGTCCAACGACGTAAATTACACATATGTATGTGTATGTGTAGGTGTAATGAAATTTTGAGCGCGTCCTCGCCGGAGTTTTGTCTTTTTACCTTCGGCACGGGTCGTTTCGCAGTTTTTATTATGTCCCACACGTGTATCGTTACCGTCGAAACCCAGACGCGTGTCGTCGCGACAAAGATTGGATGCGTCGAAACGCGAGAGCGCCGGTCGGAACTCCGAGAAGAGATCCATCGGGGAAAAAAGGGGAAAAGCATTTCTCTCTGCCAGGCTCTTTTCCCTCGCGTTCCCTTTCCAACTGTAATTTAAATAATTGAGAGAGACAAGAGAACAGTGTGCGGGAACTTGACCTGTTCTTTGAATACCGCGTGCAAAGTCATACGGAGCCGGGAAATGTTTGTCGGAGGTAATTAAAAAATGAAAGCGATCGGAGTTCTAGTAATTTAAAATCTCCGGACGCGAGCCGAACGAAAATAACGTTTATCCATTTGGAAATAGCGATTCAGCCGGGATCGGTGTGTCTATCGTTCGGTTTATTTGCACGCGTGATTTGTTGAAATTTGTGCGAGCGATCCTCTCGAGCCGCGCCGCCCGTGTCACGGCAGGAAAAATACGGCGGAGACGGTGGATGATCCCCGGAGAGACGAGTCATTTCGTGCGCACACAGGACCCTTGGAGCCCAGAAGCTGGGGATGAATACGAGCGATATATCGCTAGTGCCAGTTTACATCGCGATCCGCAAACGACGCGCATTACTTATGCAGCGACGTGTTCCGTCTCTTTGATTTGCTCCCGGCCGGCGCGCACGGCCACGTTCACCCTATCAAAGCGTTCAAATGAATTTCCTCTGGTTAAGAACAAACCGTTTTTCCCTACTCCAGTTGTAGAACGGCCTCCGGTAAATTGGATGAATGAACGGATCGAGGATCGATACCGACGCCGTTTCACGGATACCTCGACGGGGTTTTTCGAGATTCAGATGTGATTACAGCTTTGACTAAAACGTGGCTGTGAAATCGCGCGAACTACGACGGATTAGATATTTCTGTGCGGCACAGGGCCGACGTGTGTGTCTCTGAGTTGATGAGTTACTTTGATTTCCCGGTTTTCTACTTACCAAACTGTTCGCAAATAATTCGCCGTCAAACATTTCAGCACTTTTTTCGGTATTAGAGGTCTCAGTTCTTGAAGCGGGAAAAAATTCCTCGCGATCTCTGCTCTTTTTCAAGCATTTTTTTTCACAGAGGGAGTGAAAGGGGGGGGGGGAGAAGCAAAGTACGTTATAAAGTGGATCGCTTTAGAATTCGTAGGAAATCCGAGCTCTCAAAAACAGAATTTCAGCCGCGGAACGAACGCCGGGAAAGAAAGCAGGGATCGTTTCCGTTAAACGAAAGTCCCGGGCGAAAATTGATACCGTCGGACGTTTCGACACACGGCATAATTTGTCGCCGCCGATCAAAAAGAAAAAGGTATGACCGGGAGCGTGGAGAACGCACGCGACGATAAATTAGGCGGTTGAATAATATATAAGCGTTCGTGAAGTAATAAAGCGGTATCGGTGTCGCGTACGGTTCGTTCCGCTGCGAAAGCTGCCAGTCGATTTCGTTGGAATCGATTATCGATATATCCTTTCGCGACACTCGTCCCACCGTCCTGCATCCTTCTCTGTCACTGCACCTTTTTCTTCCTCCTCCCTCGGCAACTTCTCCTTTCCTCTGTTGATTTTTCCGGCTATTTCATTATTCTAATGAACAATAATAATCTCGATGTTGGCAATTTTCTTCCTTCCCTCTATTTCCTCTTTTCATTATCAAAATTTATATAACTGTGTCTTAATTTGCCAACAAAAATTCAGTATTTTGGGTCAGGCGACGTGCATTTCTCAGGACTTGTGATCCTTTTACTACAAAAGGTTACGCTATTGATATAGCATTAGCAATGGGTAGTCTGAGCGTATCGGTCAATGTGCGAANACCGTCCTGCATCCTTCTCTGTCACTGCACCTTTTTCTTCCTCCTCCCTCGGCAACTTCTCCTTTCCTCTGTTGATTTTTCCGGCTATTTCATTATTCTAATGAACAATAATAATCTCGATGTTGGCAATTTTCTTCCTTCCCTCCATTTCCTCTTTTCATTATCAAAATTTATATAAATGTGTCTTAATTTGCCAACAAAAATTCAGTATTTTGGGTCAGGCGACGTGCATTTCTCAGGACTTCTGATCCTTTTACTACAAAAGGTTACGCTATTGATATAGCATTAGCAATGGGTAGTCTGAGCGTATCGGTCAATGTGCGAACGGCATTTCGAAAGTACGCAGAAGTTTACTGCTGATGGAGTAGCGCATTCTTCGATTCCGGGTTTACGGTCAAACGAAGAAGCAGCTACGCTCGGCCCTCGGGATCTCAGCGCGCTTGCCATTTCTCGAATACTGCCATTCTTCTCGTGCCACAGCGTCACTGTGACGCGAGACGAACCCTTTCTCCCGACGACGACGGTCCGACCCGTGAACCGAGCGGGATCGTGCGACTTTTCCTACGGATAGAACAACTATCGCGTTGTCTCCTCGCCTTTGCCCGGTTTATTCGAGTTCTCAATTTACAAAGTTGGAATCTTTATTTAGAATCGTCTACGAACGTTCGCCAAAAATAACTACGAAGGATTTGTCGCTCCTACATTGATTTTATTAAAAACCTAGCAAAATTTCGTTACGATCAATGTTACGGTTGAATCCGTCTCCGTTCTAAGTATACAGCTAGCAAAAATAGTCTTCATTTTTAGAATTGTGGTCACATATGTACATATGCTTCGATCCGTTCTGGGATCTCTAATCGATTAACATGCAAACGCGAAAATAGACGCGCGCGTCTTTTGTAATTGGAAGTAGTACACGCGGACACGTGTTTTACCGACTCCATAACTATGTGTAACGCGGACGCAACGATATGGAATGATTTTCCGATAAAGATACTTACCGAATTGTTTTCCGAATAGTTTCGCTTGTACGAATCGGCGCGGCGAGAGAGACGGAAATAGGAAAGGGGGAGGCGGGGTCGATAAGTGCAACCGTGTAATCGTTAATTTTATCGATGTTGCCGCGTAATCGACGCGGCAGGGTAAGCCGCGCCAGCTTGGCAATAATTCGACGATGTAAACCGGGCCATCGTGCCAGCCGGCCGGTCGCTATCGTGGCCGCGAACGAACCCGTCGATTTTACACGGTGGAGGCAGTCGCACACGCGCGCGCCCGTGTAACCGGTGAAATATTAAAACGGCGACAACAAACGGGGGTATGCGCGGAAAGTACGTCTGATGTGGCCGTGCCATTAGCGTCACGGGGGAAACGGTGGCCGTTTCAATGCGATCCACTTGATGCCCGCGTATTAAGCGCTAAACAACCGGGTGACAGATTTCCCGAAATGCGATTATCATCGAGTTTAGTGTTCGCGCCCGGCAGGTGCGAATCGCGCCGTGCTCGATGCAGATTCAGAAACAGTTTTATATTTGTGTAAAAAATTATATTATTGTTCACGGGATTGCTTTGAGAATTGAAACACGCGGAGGAATTGTTTCGTATGAAGAAGCAGCGGTCGAGCGAGTTCCTGAAGCTATGCGAAATCCGCGAAAATGGGTTTGCCATATTTCACTGGGGTCAGTATTCGCGGAGGAGGTGCCGGTTCGTACAGTTTTTATAAAGGCATCAATTGATTTCGATACGGCCGGTGGCATCTCTGTTCCCCTCGCCGGAAACGGCGCGCGACCAACTTTTCACCCCCGGTGTTTTATTCACCTCCGATTACCCGGCCTCCAATATTTATGAATTTAATATCGAGCCGCGTACCGCGCGAAAACAGTATAAAAATATACGTATATATACAATTCGGCCGCAACAACAACGGGCGGGAGAATGGCAAAGACAAATAAACGATAAAAATAATAAACGATAACCATCATGCGGGCCGAACGAGTTCAACGTGCGCGCCCGCGTTGTTTCGGCGGTTGAACTTAAAAATCGCAACCAGCAACGTTGCGCGATGATCAATCTGTCAGGAGCGAAAATATCTACGGTAACAAGTCATAATGCCCGGTTATAAATCCCGGTTCTGATTCCATTTCGTTTATCGCCTTTATAGAAATAGAAATTATCATGAAAATCCGTTGGCGCTCGATTATTTGCACGCGTGGGAAAAGTCGGCTACCGAGCGCGGGGTGATTAACGCGGTTAATTTGTTGCAATTTGACCCGGCTGGGTCTCTCGTTCCGCATTCCCTCTTTTGTATTACCCCATTCGTCGCTCCTCACCCCTGACGACCGCGCAACTCGCATCACCAGCCGTGTTCGTAAATAATTTACGATCCGCGATTGTAATTTCGTATCGTCCTGTCGTTTACCGGTCGTCCGGACCGGTCGATGGTTCCTCGGCGTCGGCCGCCGCGGCCAGTGAAAAAGGGAAGTAGACCCGGTCGAGGGTGAAAACGATCCGGCCGATCCGAGCGGACGTCTCAATTTTTAAACGTACCGGGCGCAGGACGGCGCCGATTCCGCCGATCGATGGCCCGAGATAAAAACGATCGTCGGGAGAGCGGAGAGCGATAGGCGTTAAACGCGCGATCGAGTCGAAACCGATGCCCGGGGATCGATGCAACGCGAGGGACTAATAGAGTTTGGATCTCTGCAACTCAATTCTATTTAACCTCGTCGGCTAATAGATTATCGAACGATTGGCCCTCCTGGAAAATTTGTTTCGCGGTTGTCCGATGATACACTGATTACGAAAATTTGCATGCATATCTTTTAATACGGCGCTTGATCAGATTTTCCATTTACATATTCCGCGTACGTTATTATTACATATAATTAGCTTATGAATAAAAAGTGGTACCGTCCGCCACCGGTGTGTCTAGTACATCTCCCGAGATTTTGATAAATGCTTTATGAAGATCGACCGATTTCGGAGGAGGATTCTCAGACAAATTGAACACGTCGGGGACACCGGACGCCGAATGTCACTCGGGATTCGTTAAATATTCGTCGACCGAGATATCGAAGAGTTCACGGGGTCGGACCTCTAATTACGAAACATTAATCTCCGCTTTTTTTACGTCCGGGGCTGAACGAGAGCGGGAGATAACCTGTGGGAATCTGTTCCCGGGACTCTCGAGCGCGGCGCAGGTCCTAAGTAATTTCTCGGGGACGTTGGAATCGGCCGAAAGACAAAGACGAGATAAAAGTGGAATCTTCTCACGTAGTCGAACGTAGATGAGGAAGGGGACACGAGGGCGAGGAATAACGGGGGAGTGGGAAACGATCGTAAGGAGGTAGCGAGGGAGGTCCGAAACCCGGGATCATCGTCTGCATTCTTCCCGTTTAAAATTAACTATCAAAACGTGCCTCCCCGTTCTTTTATCTCGCTGGCTAAATACCGTTGCCGTTTCGTTATTAATAACGTGAACAACGGCGTAGTAAAAGTACGTGCACTATCTCAAAGCGAAATTCATGGAATCGTTTTCGTAATAAATTTTCACGGCGTAATCTCGCATACTTTAACGCCGCACCCTTTCGTCCCCTCGGCGGCGGTACGTATTCAACCGTACGTATCTGCATACAATAAACATCGCGTTATAGATTCGCCGCACCTATCATCGAGCACGGTTATCTCCCGCCCGGTTAGCGGCCCCCGATTTATCTGTAAATTAACCCTTTCGCTACGGGCGGGTTCTCCGCCGCGGTACTTCTGCTGAACGGAGCGCCGCGACATCACTGCACGCTACGCAACGCCGATCGTCAGCGAGAATGCTGCGGCGGAGAACCCATGCTGCTTGAATGTTTTCGGACGAACAAATTTTTCTCCAAAGGGTATTTATAAATAAAGAGTATTCCAGGGTATTTTTAACGTCTTAGAAATAATTGTTCCATTCGTCAATAAGTCTTTTTCTGTTGCTTGTCGTCATTTTAGGGGCAAGATGAAATCTATTCAGAAATAATAATTAATCTAAATGAAATTAAAAAGAAATTGAAAAACGATAAGGCATATTTGTTTTATATAATTTATATTATTATACCTATTTTTAGGCGGAGAGCCACTATAGTGGCCCGTAGTACCTCAGTGGCGTATGGCGGAGAGCCACTATAGTGGCCCGTAGTAGCGAAAGGGTTAAAACCAGCCGACCTGAAACGAATGTCTGATACCTGTCTGACCCGCTGTTTCTTGTGTTTTTGCTTCTGTCCAACCAGTTCTCAGTCTCGCTAACGCCCGCCTGGATGTAAGAACCGGGCCGGTCCTTAGCGTGTGTAACTCGAAACCCCGTGCGTGAGCTTAAGGAACCATCCGGGACGAGGAAACGACGGCCGTTTAATCCGATTTAAGCCGGCTTACGAGAATACGACTAGTTATCGTGAACCAGGCCCCCTCTTCGCATTACTTATACCACGGTATCCAGCCGTTTCGAATATTCGCTACCAACCCGTGTACTTCCGCTCGGTACTGCGGTACGAGGAACGACGTGGAACAAGGTAACACGAATCTATGCTCCGCTATCGATCAAGTGCCTCCTCACTAGCTAGTTTGACCACACTGTCGCACCATAGAAATAGCGAGAACGATGCAAAACCCCGAAACTCTTTCCACGAACGACGCATGACTTTCTAATACCCCCTCACGAAATTAGCATTTTTTACTTCTCACGATTGTTAAATATTTAATATGTCAAATACAGGATATAATATTTATGACGTTTAATATAAGAAAGGACAATACTATATGTGATATCTTCGTTATTATATTAATTCCAGCGAACTGTGGGAACAAACAGTATAATGTAATGAACGTTTTAATTTTGAGATATCAGTATAATGTAATAGTGTGTTTCTATTGCGATTAGCGTTTCTATTGGTAATTATTACGGGAGCCGATACGTGAACCAATGTCGGTGCGGTTGTTTTATGCAAATGACCGACGTCCAATATCACCGCAGCACACCGTGGAGGGTTGAAACGTTGGTGCTTCTTTGACCATCAAAGAGACCGGGAACTATCGTAGTCTGGTCGGGCCGGGGACGGGGCAGAGGGGTAGGATTGAAGAGGGTGAAACGATTCGATCGGTCGCGGACTGAAGATCCACAGGTTCAGGTGTCGTAAAGCTCGCAAGCCCGTAAGATAGGCATTAGCATGCATAGGTTGGCTCGACGCATTTAGCAAACTCATCCCACCGGGGCACCGGGCGTCGTCGTTCCCTTTCCTCGGCCCTCTTGGCCCGTTCTGGAGGGTTGCCCGGCTCCTCGTTCAACGGTGTAAGTTCACTCGAACGAGGAGCAAGGAGGAACCGAGAGATGAGCCACGCGCGCCTTCGCCCGCGACGCGGCCTCTCTCTCTTTTCTACGCTTTTTCCATCCCCCGTCGAGCTAGCTGGCTGGTTACTTGCTCGAGTATGCATAAATTTCACGCTCTCGCACACGTACAAGCGACGACTATTCCTCCTTCTCGCCTTCCTCCGCCGAGGACTGTGTTTATTAAAGGTGAAACATTTTGGCAGTTCAGACCGTTTACCCTCTGTCCCTTTTCCGACGACGACGGCGACGACTTTAAGACAGTTAAACGTGTTCCGTCTTTGTAGATTAATCATATTTGTAATTGCCAGTGTGCGAGTAGTTAGGGATCAGAGGGAATTGTTCCAAATTCATGAGATAGGATATCGGAGGTACTCGAAATCGTGGGAGTCGAACTCAAAGGACTAGGCGAGCGCGATACGAGACACAGTATACTTAGAGAATGCAGCATTAACCATACTAAATTCAAGCCAGTTCGAACGCGTGGAACTACACACGGGACATTACGATTCCGTCGAGCGCGGTATAAATCACGTCGATTCCTGGGGCACTCCACTGTTTCCCTCTCTGGTCTCACAATATCTACCTTTGCCGGTTTCGTAAATTCAAAACGATTTGTGTATATGAAGCCACGAAGACGCTGCCTCGCGCGGCGGTCCACATATTACAAACGGTCCACGTCTGCGTATCGCCGCTTCGAGCTGCGTATTCCTGCGTATCGCCCGACTCAATTTCGCATTCCTTTAGAGTTCATTGATTTACTGAACTGATGCGTCGTGAACCGTTCACGAAATTGCATGTCGCATGTTTCATTCGGGGACTTCCGTTTGTTTTCACATTCGTCCGAAACGAACGACGACGTCGCCTGTTAATTACCGGACAAAACGGGTCCCGGTCGCGTCGTATTTTTTCGCCGAGCAAGGCGAAGAAACGAGGAATAAAACAGAAAGNGGGCCTCACAATATCTACCTTTGCCGGTTTCGTAAATTCAAAACGATTTGTGTATATGAAGCCACGAAGACGCTGCCTCGCGTGGCGGTCCACATATTACAAACGGTCCACGTCTGCGTATCGCCGCTTCGAGCTGCTGCGTATTCCTGCATATCGCCCGACTCAATTTCGCATTCCTTTAGAGTTCATTGATTTACTGAACTGATGCGTCGTGAACCGTTCACGAAATTGCGTCGCATGTTTCATTCGGGGACTTCCGTTTGTTTTCACGTTCGTCCGAAACGAACGACGACGTCGCCTGTTAATTACCGGACAAAACGGGTCCCGGTCGCGTCGTATTTTTTCGCCGAGCAAGGCGAAGAAACGAGGAATAAAACAGAAAGAGCGTGGCAGCGGCGGCGATAAATCAAATCCCGGCGATAAATCAAAAAATTTCTTTCGGCCCCGTTTGCCGGCTGCCACCGAGCCACGCCGCGCGCCGCGCAACGTCGCGTCGCGTCGCGTCGTATCCCGGCGGATGTCATCCGGCGAGTTATTCGCGAGATCGATCGTGAATATTCGAGCGTCGGTGGCGGCGAACGAGAGCAACGGGCTCATAAGGTTCCAGGAAATGTGGCCCGGGTAACATGTGCAAGATAATCCGAAACTGTTCCCCGCGGTGCCGTCTTAACCCAATTTCTCTACCCTTACATCGGCTCGGTTATTCTCCACTTCCGCCACCAGCTATACACCTTGCCCGTTTCACTTGCTACTCGATAACCCGGCAGCCATTGAACTATTGAATGGAACAAACGCTTACCCGCTCGCAACTTTCCCGTTTTATCGAAAGGTCGCCCGACCTCCGAACCGTTCAATCCGAACCGACGACGCGCGATCGTTATAATTATTATTATTCGTTGACTGGTCGCTGTTTAGTTTCGGCATCGGTGTTACCCATTAACGTTCGCTGTAATGCACGTTCATTCGGAAAGATTCCCGCGGCCAACACGGTTAATTACCGGTGATACAAAGTTTCGAGATTGTCGCGGCCGAGTGGTGATATAAGGAACGAGACGTTATTAGGCAGTTATGGGTCTCCATAGACTCCATAGGTGCGTGTTTCAGCAAGTTGAGACGTGTGCTGGTGGCGTTTTCTATGGTGGTGTGGGTACGTGCTCGCACGGGCAGCCGTACACGCGGAACTAAGCTAGTATGCTAATAACCTCCTGGCTCCGAGTGGACCGCCCTCTCTACACAGAATCGCACTCCCATTCCAAACTTCGAGCTTGAATAATTTTCCTATTTACGCTTTGTATCCGATTCAACGCGATCACCTTTTTCTCGGAATCGCCCGTTCGACCATTTAATACGAGTCAAAAATCTGATTATAGCCACGCAGCTGAAAGTAGTTAGTTTAATTAACCGATAAATTCATCTACGCGTATCCGAACACTTGATCGATTAATCGCAGGAATTACCGTGTAATTCATGCAAATTATTTGGCCGTCGAAGGCCGGCGATTTAAAGATATGTCAGCGAAATTTTAGTTAGGGAATTTTCAGCGGTCAGAAGCTGCACGCGCTCTCGAGACTATATTTTTGTGGCGCGGGGATCGGGGAACTTCCGTGGATTGCGTATTTTAAGTTTAAAGAGTAATTACGCATACAACTGATTAAATAATCCACTCGCGGGTGAAAGTTCGCCGCGAGGAACCTTCGGTTCCCACGAGTGTTTTTTGAACTTGTCACCCCTTTTCGTGTGGTTCCACGAAACTTGCCCGGGGAAACTTTCCAAAATAATTTGTTCGATCGTTCTCACTGTTCATACCGAATCCGTGAGAAGCGAAACGTGTCGCCGCGGCGTCCCTCGCGTGCTACACGATCTTCGCGCGGATCGACACCGAATTTCGAGCCCTCGCCGCCACCGACGCGAGACCGTCGGTTTATTTTTTGCATTAATAATCGAACGCTCGACCGTCCCTATGACATTTCGAATTTCCGGCTCCGTCGGAGGGTTTTGAAATTTTGATTCGTACTCGTTAGACTCGAATCCAGTTTCAAAGCGACAATTAATGCATATCGTAGCGGGCGACATGAATAATCGAACGGTTCTGGCGAACAACCGACTATGAAATTTGTAGACTAGTTTCGATATCGAAGTTATGCACAGTCCTCTGCGCGTCGGCGTGATACGGTTACCTCAAATATTTTTTCACCTACGTGTGTAATAAATTGACACGCGCAGGACGATGGAACGTGGAAAGATCAGAGGGAGAGACGATTTCGAGCCTCGATAGGTGCGACCTTTAGAGCCGTGATAACCGTTCCGAAATTAAAATTCTACGCCCGCGCTGTCATCGCGAATGGAACTGGAACGTTGTTTGCCGGTCGGGTGTTTCGTAATAAAAGTCGCCGGCAGAAGTGGTTAGAAGAGTCGGCGACGGAAGCCGTTAATCTAGTCCGGCAAGATGATGGATCGACGCGGTGATGAATGCGAACGGCCGATCGACGGAAACGTTCGCGATCGGAAATTGTCACTTCCGGCCGGACTAATACCCTTCCGGGGAGGATAACGCAGCCGAGGCTGTTACCTAACTGCGATTGCAATCGAGTTCAAATTTGCCCATGACTTTTCTCGACCCTTATTGCCGGCGAACGTTCGTTTAACGGGGTGGATTTGTGACGATAATTTGCGCCGCGGTTCGCTCCTCGTACACCCCGGTTACCGACGTTAAATATTCATCGCGCAGGAGGAGATCTGGAAACCCACTACCCCAGAACTTCGGTGTTTGCAGTCTGGGTTACGCCGTGCGAGAATTATATCTTCGGAATGTTTCAATTTCCGCTCGGAGGAGCTGTCTATAAACGGTCTGACTGCGCATTGGAAGCCCTCAAATCAGGCACAATTTGCAATCCTCTTCCACTCGCGCGTCTGCACAGGAGCTCGATAGAAGATTATGAAAGTAATTTCGTAAAAACACTGCCGACGCACTCGTTAGCAGAATTGTTTGTTGTTCGAACGAGTCGTAAATCAATGGCGACGACAATTATAAAACTAGAATGCGCTGACCAGCGTTGAGCTCGTTTCCGATGATTCTTTGTACGAAGAGAGAAACGCTTTACGCGCGCCTAGGTAGACACCTATGTGTACGCGAAGGGGAAACGCGTTTCGCGAGGCGAATTCGACAAATTGTTTCTCGCCTTTGATGGCGGGGCTGGCTGGTAACGCTCGAGGAAGCGGGACAAGAACGGGGAACAGGTGAAAAAAGAGCGGCAAAGGTAACAAGCAAAGAAAAAAAGGACGAGAGGAAGGAAGAAACGAGAAAAAGAAACAAGATTTACTAACGGCCATGCATAAGCGGGTAAGTCGGACCGAGTCGTAATTAAGGCAATTACCGGACTCTCGAGCGTAGAAGGTGGCCGAGGGGCCCTTTAAGCACTTCTCGCGTGTACCGACAGCCGCGCACACCTTACAATGTTGCAATTATGCGAACCGCCACCGTAAACTCTTCGCCACTATTAAAACGTCGGCAATTAGTTTGACGATTCCGCGACACGTGTGTGTATTTACGACGCGTGCACGTACGTGTACGCACCGTCGCGATCCGCAATTTATTGAAGAACCGTGGGACTTCAACAGAGGCTTCAACTACCGACGAGTTCGTCGAACAACCCTGTCGATGGAGTCTTGAAACAAACGGCGAGACTCCACGCGTCTTATGCCAAACGTCGTTCCCTGTTTTCTGACGGACTGTCAATTTTGCAAACGCGAGGTATAACGATTTCCTCAATTATTAAATCCAGATCATTTATTTATCACTCTGTTATAAAAATTACAAAATAAAGTTACGAAGTTCAGCTAATTACTGAGGATTAAGCGATAAATGAACAGACGTGCAACTAGGAGTTGAATTTGATTTTCTAACCGAGTTATCACAAAATCGGATTTCGAATAGTATGCTAGGATGATTCGACTAAACTCACTTTTCTTGGAAACATTTATCATACATACACTGAACTTGTTATCAGAACAGTTTTGAATTTACGGGAAGCAAACATGATCTCTAACCGAAGCGGTTTTAAAAGCACTCAACGCGCGCACAGCTGCCTTGCCTTGTAATCAATTTGGAACAATCCTGGATAATTTTCGTACCCGAGTAAGCACGCCGCGGCGGAAACGCGTTTGTTTACTTTAATCCTAGCGGCGAAGCGGCAGCAGGTGCAGGTTCTGTGTCATTCCTGGGAGAAAGAATACCGCGGCGGCCGCGCTCTGATAATGCGACGGGACCGGTAGCTAATTGTCAAACGCGCCACGCGATGGAAAACGAGAAATTAACTCTTTGAACGTCACGCTAGAGGTGACAACGCGCGTCCACGTTAAAATCGAGTTCAAAGAATTAAACATGATTGCGACGAAGGGGGGAGTCGTCGTTCGCTAACATATGAATTCACCTCGGCTGAATTTTACAACTGTGTGACTACTGTACGTTCGTACGCCTCGTATTCGACGGCTAACGAGCTAATTGCTAAAGTTTATCTCAACGAAGACAGCAAAAATTAATTACAGAGAGATTCGCCGACGTTTGCGCCCGTGCTTGCCGCTCCTCCCAATCTTAGCTTTGTTCCGAGGCGCGCGTTTACGGTGCAGCGTAACGAAACACTTCACGTACTGTCTTCAACTTTCTTGTACGTTGTGACAGACAACGTACACGCGTAATACAAGTTGAACAATTTCCGGCGAAAAACAAACTTGGGTCTCAACGCTGGACCCTGCTAGGATTCGCGTTCGTTTAGGTCATAGGAAGTGTCAGTTTCTTCTGTTTAATTCGTTTAAAAAAAAAAATTAATATATGGTGCCACTTAGAATTAGAGTATACGAAAAGGGGGTATCGTTTCTTCATTGCCACTGCGAGACGTAATTTCGCCTGAAGTTCCTGTCGGGATAGAGTTAAAAGGGTTAAACCTCGCGCGACGTGTAGAGTTAAATTGTAATCGGGCTGGGTTATCCTTGGCGCGCAACGGGAATTAATTATTGGCGGTATAACTGGCTACTCTTGCCGGCGTATTCCGCAAAGGCAGCCCCTGTGCTCCAGTTCCCATCGAGTTCTTTGTACGTACGCATTTACCTTCGAAACTACTTTCCGACCTGCCCGTTTCCCATCCCGTTGTCTTTGTCTTGTCGCGATGCGTGCCTCGTTCATTGTCTTTGTCTTCCGAGCCTCGTGCCTCTAAGCCGTCTATTCTGGCTCTATTCTCTCGTTGTCTTGCTCCCTTCCGCCTTTCACCGGCCGGCCTCTTCTGGCTCCGTCCCCGGCCCAGGCCCTCATTTTCCCCTACAGATGTATGTATGCTTACATGCACCTTTTTTCACTTCCCTTTTAGCAGCGTCGCCGGTCCTTCTTTGTACTTCTCTCTGTTCTCGTCGCCGCGGGCATTATTTTCATCGCTTATTTCCGCACAAATAACCAGCAGCTTGACGTGAACGCAAAGAGAACGCGGATAGGAAAAGGGAAAAAGAAAGAAGGGTGGGGGGTGAAATATACCTGAGCAAAAGGCGAGGGGACGCGGCGGAGAGCAGAGAGGATGCGTTATAATTACGTCTAATTGCCCGCCCTGTCGAGGTCTAAGCCATAATGAAAAAGTTACGTCGCTGACTACAAGTGTTACGTAATTTCTGTGTATCCGACGTTCCGCCATGCGTCAGCCGGCTCGGAACGGGACCGGATAGGTATTGAGGACCGAGGATTTATGATCACCGTCTTCCCTAATCTCGTGACGTACGATTGGCGATTAAGCAATTGTATACTTATCATGTGTATAATTTATTGGCGCGATTCGACGACGGGTCACGTTCGTCGGGTAGACATGTCTTTTTGCGCAGCTCGTTTGTTTAGATTCAGCTGTCGATCATTATGAGGGGAGCGTAGAATCGCGCGAACGATTAACATCGACGATTGCCAATTTGGCTTATCGGGTTGTTATCTCCCTGGCTGCGTGCACTGTTTTCATTTGCGGAACGTTAAATGTCGCGCGGCGCATCTATATTCTTGCGGCGTAATTGTATTAATTACATTTACTTGCGTTTCAATTAGTAGGAGAGCGCAACTAATTATTTCACGGCGGCGCAGCGAGTCGCGGGCACGGAAACACGGTTTAATACTCCATGCCGAATCGATAATTAAACGTCAGCCGTAACTCTATTGTCTACTTCCGACCCCCCCGCCGCCCCCGCGCGCGTCGTCCCCCCTTATTTATTCGACCGTTCGCCAGATTATTTCCCCGAACCTCTTACGAACTCTGAGAGATGCTCGATTAAAGAGTCTCGACCGAGGCTCAGAAACGAGGCGCGTCAATGTTGGATTAAAAAGTACCGGTAGATATAGGCGCCGGGGAAGAAAACGATCGGCGAAATAATTTCCCTTTAATTAATCGCGTCACGCGCCGGTGGAGCGAATTTTCTTGCACGATCGACCGTTCGCGGGCGGAGTTTGCCTCGTTTGCGCGAGTTTCGACGTCCCTGCTACCGGGTCGCATTAACTATTCGTTGGTAGCGCGCGGCACGCTCTGTAGCCTCATTAGCGAGCGCTACGTACAGCCGCGCACCGAATTACCGAGTACTCGCGGCTGTAATACAAATTGCATGAAAACTGCTAGGGCAGCGCGCTTTGCAACCGACACTTTGTCTGTCCCGCGACGAAACACGGCGATGGCGATGGCTGCCGGTCTGACGCGGCGCTGTTCCGCGCCGGCGATACGGTAAACGCCGTTCGCCGGACAAGTTAACGACCCAGACCGGCCAAAAATTTGCATAGCGCTCGATTTTTCGGGCTCCTGAAATTGCCCAGCCGTGGCGGCTCGCTCCAAAGAGAATGCCACCGCTTGTTTGCGTCGGGTATCCGACGCGAGGGGAAATCGTACAGCGATCACGATTCGCTCGACATCGAGCCCGGCGTATTACAGACAGATGCGTATATAATCGCCGCCGTCGACCACCAGTTGATTTCGCACGCCGCCGCCTCGCGTAATTAATAATACCGCCTTTAATCCGTCGGATCGCGACGCGGCGCCGAAGCGAACGGGGTACGTGACGTGTAAAAACTTTTTCCGGAAGAAGGAAGTAGGGAGGACGAGGACCGACGACGAAGACGACGACGTTAGCGAATAAAATATGTAAGGGACAGTTTTATCGGGGCAAAAGTTTTCGGTACGTTTGTCGGTGGCGGCGTAGCCGTGGTCGGCATTAATTCGACGGGCCACGAGTTTATGGAGAAAGGAGCGGTTGCTCGTGAAACCGTGGCCTTTGAATCTTGGATGTTCCCGGCTCCAGGACCCCTCTTCGCTAAACCATTTAGCTTTTACCTGGGAAAGCAGGAATAGTCGGCAAGTAGTGCGGGATGGGAGAGAAAAAGAGTCGCGTAAAGGGATGGCGGCGGGTAGCATTCTCGTCGTCGCTGGGAAAAGAGCTCTCGGTCGAGAAAACTCAAACCCTCGAGCTCATTTGGATCCGCTCTGTCCTCTGCTATCTGCCCCGCCGTGTCTCCTCCTCTCTCCCTCGTCCTCGTTCCTCCTTCGACGACTCCGGCATAGCATAGAGGCGCGCCACACCGAGATTCGGCTCCTTTGCATATCGGGCGACGCTAAATCATAGCTCTTCGCTTTCCGAACTTACAGCTAACATGTAAAAGCAACAACCAGCGCGATATGGAAAGCACGGAGCACCGCCGCATCACGAAAGAATGTTCTCGCGCTTATACTCTTTTGATACGCTCTTTTTATAACACGCACCGTGGACGATGAATATTTGCAATTTTATTAACTCAGCCATTTGCCTAAAAGAATTATAAAGAAACCCGACAGGGAAAAAACGTCGTCCTTTTATGTTTGCGTTATTCTCACTTTGCTGAAAGTTGGTAAAAGATTATCTCCGCGTGTGAGAGATTCTTGCCACATCTTTTACCCCCGTCCAACGCGTGGTTACCCCCGAGCGCGGGTGGGGGGCGGGGGTGAAATTCGCGGGGATTGTCACGGCAAACCGTTTCGATAGCGCAACTTCTACAGCCGCAACAGCGGAGCGTGTCTCAGCACGAGCCAAGGTGTCGGTTGTTTGGCCAGGGAGGTATTAGGTGCTATCTAACGGCTGTGCGGGAGTTTGCCGAGGCGGTGGTTGCTCCACTCGCGTGTTTCCTCGAGCAACCACGTACCGTACCGCGTACGTGTGTACGAGCGCGCGCGCGCGTGTATACAAGACGACGCGGATCGTCGGGACGCCGGCGGTGTGCGAGCGATTGGCGAACGCGTATCCATCGCGCACGTGCGCCTCTGTACACGTACACGGCAAAGCGTCCCCGTGTGTCTGGCAATTTCCACCGTCGTTGTGTGTACATCGATGGCAACGGGGGTCGCAGTAGCGTGCACCCCGTTATAGCCGGGCCGGCGTGTGTACCCGTGTGCGGATGCACGTACAAAGCCGGCAGCGGTTAACCTATCTGGTGGGGCGTGAATAGAGTGTGCCATTGAGGGCTACACGATGTCGGACAGCGGCTCTTACTCGGCCGACACGAAGACGGAAGGGGGATTCGACGGTGAAAGGCGGCGCAGAATGCGGGAAGACGTCTTGAAAAGCTCGTGCGACGAACAATCGACCACCGCACACGGGAGTCATCGGTCGTTCGACGAGGGGGGAACCGGTTTGGCGTCATCGCCCGATGATTCCTCCTTTCAACGGACCCCGGATCACACA
>SMSR01016062.1:42704-58771 GCA_019453355.1 Ceratina japonica | reverse complement strand
ATTTTCCAAAACTATTACTTGCATACACATAAATGTTCAACTGTAAACGCGTGTAAATGTTCAAGTGTAAATATATCACTGGGGAACGCACATTCCGAAATAATTCCCTACGATGTCACTACGCGTAAGAGACGTAAAGTTGCCGGGACTTCGCTTGGAAAACAGTCCACAGGGGGCAGCGATTTAAATTTCAAAACTTGCCTCATCCGCTTTGATCCCCAACGGTCGGTGATGGTTGCTCGTAGTAGAATCGCGTAGAATCTGCTATGGTGTTCAACAAGCGGGATTTAGCGAAAGCGTTTTCGCCGAGCAAAGTGAAACAGTTTGCGAAGAAGCGATTTTCGAACAATGGAGCGAAACCGAGCACGAGCGGAGGAGTATCGACGTCGACGTCGCAGACGAACGAGACCGGCTCGCAGACGAGTATCAAGGTAATCGTAAGGGTACGCCCGCCGAACGAGAGCGAACAACAGGCCAACTGCAGGACGGTCGTAAAGGTCGTCGACGACAAGATGTTGATATTCGACCCGAAGGAAGAGGATAACCCGTTCTTTTACCACGGCGTCGCCCAGAAGAGCCGCGACCTGCTCAAGAAACAAAACAAAGAGCTACAGTTCATTTTCGATAGGATCTTCGACAGGTCGTCGAACAATTGCGACGTGTTCGAGGGTAGCACGAAAGATCTGATCAACAGCCTTTTGGACGGCTACAACTGCTCCGTGTTTGCGTACGGAGCCACGGGCGCCGGGAAGACTCACACGATGCTTGGCAGCAACGACGACCCCGGTATCACGTATAGGACGGTGGCGGAGCTGTTTGCCCAGATCGAGAACCAAAGCGAGCATCGCGATTTCAATTTGGGGGTAACGTACCTTGAGATATACAATGAAAACGTGCAGGATTTGTTACACAAGTCTGGGCCCTTGCACTTGAGAGACGACGGGAGGTGCGGAGTGATCGTCGCGGGTCTCAAAGTGATCACTATTCATAACGCGGAGGAGCTGTTGACCCTCTTGTCCAAAGGTAACAAGAATCGTACTCAGCATCCCACCGATGCCAATGCGGAGAGCAGCCGAAGTCACGCGGTCTTTCAAGTCTACATTAACATCACTAACAAGCTGGACGGTCAAGTGCGACAAGTGAAACTGTCCATGATCGACTTGGCCGGTTCCGAGAGAGCCTCTGCCACGGGCTGCAAAGGGCCGAGGTTCAAGGAGGGTGCAAACATCAACAAATCCTTGTTAGCTCTGGGCAACTGCATCAACAATTTGGCAGACGGTGCCAAACACGTAACTTACAGGGACTCTAAATTGACGCGTCTTCTGAAGGACTCTTTGGGCGGGAACTGTCAGACGGTCATGATAGCCAACGTGGCTCCTTCCAGTTTCAGTTACGAAGACACCTACAACACGCTGAGGTACGCGAACAGAGCGAAGAAGATCAAGACCCACGTGAAGAAGAACATTATATCTTGCGAGATGCACGTGACTGCTTACATAAAGATGGTCGATGAACAGAAGAAGGAGATCAATTATTTGAAACAAAAATTGTTGGCGCTCGAGAATGGGACGAATATTTTACCTGAGTCGAAGAGCGCGGGGATCGACGAAGAGGCGGACGAACAAGCCACGGCCGTCTATAACAAGTTGATCGAGTTGCTGGAGAGAAAGAAGAACTTGAACAAAAAGGTTCTCTCGCTGGAGAGCGCCGACAAAATACTGTGCTGCAGAATTCAATATAAGAAGGCAGCGGACGAGAGACTGCACCATTTGACGACGGTGGTCGACGGTCTGCCGCCCGAGCAACAGAACGCGAGCGGCAAGTCGAGAGTCAATAAGTCGTTGAATTATTTCGAACGGCAAAGGGATTCTCTGAAGGCGCAGATGGAAGCGGCGTGGGACGAACTCTGTTCGACAGAGACGGAAATTGGAAAATTGAACGCACAAGTCGAACTGAAGAAGCACGACAAATTACAGAGCGCGATCGCGTTGAAGACTTGCGAGATAGAGAAGTGCAGGATACAGCAGCAGTACGAGCACACGAAGAAAATGAGCAATCTCCAACAGTGCGAGATGCAGTCGCTGTATTCGATGGTGAAAATGATGAGCACGACGTTGCAACATTACTACAACATGATGAAAGGCTACGGCACGCTGACGGACCCCATGATGGACGAGTTCAAACAGCTGGTCAAACTGTTGGAAGGCGTGAGGAACATCAAGTGGTCGGACATGGAAATAGTGAATCACGGCGAGCGTTTTTATAGTTTGACGTGCCTCAGCGTGAACAACGTAACGGATCCGCTGGAAAACGAGATACCTGTATACGTATTAAACCCTTCTGAAGAGCAGAGTCAAGACGATTGTGTCAGAGATACGTTGAACGCTACTTTTAATACGTCCTGTCCGGAGACAGGCAAATCGTCTGAGCCTCACGAAACGACCATCACGTTGCACGAGGATGCAAGTGTGAATAACGACGGTATGGAGATGGCGAGAAAGCGTACAGAAGAAGGTAAAAACACGGTCGAAAGACACGGCAGTGTTCGTTTACCAGAGAGGGCTAAGAAACGTGTTCTCTCTGACAAGAACAACGTAAACGTGAGTAAAACTCCTACGAAACAAATGAGGAAGACGTCTCCGAAGCACAAGGATTCCGCGCCGACCTCGGTAGGAATAAAAGGTAAAGAGAACAAACAGCAAGCGTCGAGGCATCCGGTGGTGATGAGCGCGAAGAGCATAGCTATACTGAACAAATTGAAAGCGGACAAAATGAAGAAGGCGAGCCCCAGTAGCCCCAACACCTCCGACAGAGGACTGAAAGTGATGAGAGAGAAAGAGAGGAGAGGACTGATGATGTCGACGCATCCGTACCACAAGCCGGACGGCAAAAAGTGAGTACGATCGACGCCCGGAGCCCGGCCGGAGAGAATCGATCAGCGAGGAATAACGCTGATGTATATATGTAATTGATGTATGTCATTGCAGATACGTAGCGGTTCAACCCTCGTCGCGGACAGCGTGGTAGAGGATATAGTTTAAGCAGCGATGTCATAGTTAAGGAAATGTGTAATTGTATACGTACGTTCGGAGTCAGTAAGAACATGACACAGAGAACTGACTGGACATTTTTATTTCTTACATTTAAATATAACGACAGAGTCTAGTATAAACTTACGCGATGTTGATGTATTTTGTACAAAAATGATGTGATTATGGTGAGGAAGAAGATGGTCGTACAAATTTTATTTATAAGCAAAGACGTAGGAGTACGAATGTACCTTTTAATATATTTTTCCAAAAGGTGTTTATTCGTCATACTGGCATTTATTTGATGTTCTGTACTGCTGTGTGCAATAATCAGTAAACGAAACATTCTCAAGACGAACTATATATATAGAGAGATTTTGATACTACTTGTGCCAATTAACAACTTACACGATTACGTTATCTTCTCGTCTGTCTCGCGTCCGATAACTTCCCGTTACCGCTTCTCTCCTATAGCGCATATTTTGCAGAATCGTCAAATAAACGTGTGTGTATATTACGATGTATTTATTATAAGACGTAACTATTTACGTGTTCGTCCAGTGCGTCGAGTATCTCCGTTAACGTTCTGAGCTCCGTAAATTGACGCGACATCGCGGGTGCGCTCGATCGTGAACGATCGAACAACGACACCAGTGATTGGAATAGAAACGCTAGAAAAGCTAGAGACGCCATAATGCTCAAAGGATCAAATCCACTGCAAGACAAGATACCATATGATATTCTATAATAAACTTTATATAATAAACTTATGTTCTGATACGACTTACGAATAATACGGAGTAACGGCAGTCGTTCTGTGTCCGTCGTAATAATTCCGTGTTTCGATCTCGACGGGTGCTCGACGACAGCATTCCGAAGTCTGTCGAAGAAGCGAGCCGTGAGAAATTAGTTTGCGCACGAAATTTCGATTTACTTACCGTCCTAGGCAGGACCGGATAAGCTTCGTGAACCTCCAAACTGTTTTCCGCGCAAGTTCGACGTACAACGACTAATCCGATCAATGTGCAAGTCTTCAACATTCTTCCGGAGTGATTCGTTCTCGCGTAAGAAAGGTCGGTCTCCGTACTTCTTTACCTCGCCAACATTCTTATAACTTTTTCCATGCTCTTATTACCTTTTCGCTCTACTTGTTTCGAGTTACGAAATCATCAACTGTTGTTCCTTTAATCTTCCGGAATAAAGTGTGCGTCAAATTGAGCGTATAATCGCAAATATGTATGTAGTACGTGCAGAAGAAATGCGTAATTTTAACATTATAAAATAAACAATTTAATGACGTAATTAAACTACATTATCGGCAATTATTTTAAAAAAAGGACCAACTACACGATCGTGTACGCGACGCTTTCAACAGGATTTATTCCAAATTGCCCGTGTGCTTCAGATTCAACAAATTCTTAACAGCTTCTTTGTACTTGTTGAGAGAACACTGATCTTCCCCTTTGTTTATCAGATCCGAAACCGCGGCCTTGTACTCGGTCGAATTCGGAATGTACTCGTAGCTCGAATCGGTCGGAGTTTTCGGCCAGCTGTACAACTTTGCCAAGGACTCCCTGCTCTTACTCTTGTCCCAGTCGTAGTACTCCATGTCCGCTTCGGACTTCTCGTGCTCCCAAGGTTCGACGCGCTACGACACGTCGTAAAATTACGTTAAACTCTCTTCGATCAATTTAAAAAAGTGGCGAAACGATAAAGTATTTACCCAAGACACATGGTACAACGCCGTTAAAAGGTACTTTACGTAATCCAGATTCTGCACCTTACTCGGGCATCTGTCTGCAGTTATCGTTACGACGTCCGTCTCGGGATTGTATCTGTCGCCCACCAGCCTGAGCATTTTGTCCTTGGCACGAGCGTCCAAGTCCAGCGAGGACAGTTTCACTCTCAGAGTCACTACCCTGGCGAGAGGCTCTCTTATCGTGGGAGAGGAATAACAGTAATCGGACGTAATTATTTCTACCGGAAAATGCTCCTGGCACGCTTCTTCCGTCTCCAATTCTTTCGGCCACTGCGTACAGAATTGTTTCAAAGCGTCACAATGCCTTTTGACTATCGGCGGGGTGAGGTGCAAGAAATTTGGGATCTTCATTAATTCGGCGTTCGCGTATTTATCCGGGTGCATGCCCTTTGTATTTTTGTATCCCTGTTTCAAAGGG
Organism: Ceratina japonica; assembly: GCA_019453355.1. NCBI lineage: Eukaryota > Metazoa > Arthropoda > Insecta > Hymenoptera > Apidae > Ceratina > Ceratina japonica. The sequence continues at coordinate 53,565 of SMSR01016062.1, read as the reverse complement.
AGGGGTACGATGTCCGGGTGAAATGTACGAGCCGCGGGCCAAACCGCTTGCCAGTCTTGAGTGGGCGACATCGTCTTAGCTTTGGACGGTGCGGGCTTCGTTACATTACCTAGGTCCGTCCTCTTTACACTTTTCTTCTGCCCCGGCATTAACTCTAGTATTCGAAATTCTATAAAAAACGAGAGTGTACGTATACAAATAGAAATAAAGGACATCAGAAAAATCGTTTCGAACGAGAATCGTTAATACCAATTTCATTTTCCTTCGTTCCAACGTACGTAGAGGACGAAACCGAGAGTCTCATAGTTTTTAGTATCGTTACGACAGTGCTGGTTTCATAACGTCTCACCAACGAGAACATGTTGACGATTTTTGACAAACTTTTAATTCCAACTTGTAAACACCGATTTATGCAGTAAATATACTCTGCACGAATCGGACCCGAATAGTAGCGTATCCGTGTACCGGTGGCCCGGGCCCGGGTGTTCACGATTTTACTCCAGATCTAGACGATCTAGACCACATCTAGACCTAGACAATAAGACACATTATATACCATGTGACTCGGAAAACGGAACGTGAACGAACCCGTGAATACAACACGACACGTATGGAAAGTTCTCGCGCATGGACAGATTACGGCACGTACTTCTACAATCTTCTGTGCACGAGCAAGAGTTTCCCCGAACTTCCCCTACACGAGTCACGACGTTGAATTTGTGGCTTCGTGTCCACGTCCCGTTTTCCGAGTCACCGGGTGGCCACTATAATATCCAGACCAGACGTTCGCCTATATCACCGAGATTATAAGATCGCGAGCGTGAGTCGTCTGAAGTCGCTGGAAGTCGCTCCGAGAGCAGCTTTGAGAACGTGGGTGATCGACGTCAGTGGACGGTGGCAATGTTTTCCAAACTGCTGTCATTGTGCCGAGCGCGGCTACGTCGAAATAAAGTGTAGTCTCTCCTGCTCGTGAATAAACTTGATCAAAATACTGGTAGTGCTCGTGATTTAGCGTAATTTTACGTCGGCTAAGACGAGAAAATACAGGAACGGTCGACTGATATTTGTAGCTGTGTTCAAGCAGTGCACGCGACGAGCCCGCGTGGCACGAATCGAACCCGACTGCTCTCGTCGATGTTCTTCGTTCTCTACGTATAGTTCTGCGTTCCGTTTAATTCGTAACAAGCGATAACAGTGACGGGAAGTAATCGCAAGTGCTGGTCCGTGTACATCGGAAACTGGCAAACAAGAATTCGGGCTGTCACTGTCTGGAATTGGAAGGTGAAAGGTAAGTCACGGTTGCCTTATCGAGTTAATTAACACTTTCTAGTCCGTTAGTCTTAATTAACCGTGCAACGAACGTTGCAACGTTCCTCGATTTCGTAGATCGATTTATAGTACACGGACACTGATCGATTCTATCTTGAATCGTTGATTACCGATAATAATGGTGATTCTACTTTATTTCAGTTTGATGTTTTCCGATAACTCTTCAAGAGTAATGATCGATTATGTAACGTATCACTGAGTTAACGTTGTTAAGCTTATAATGCGCTCTTTTTGAAGAGAACATATATATCCTATATCTCGAACGATTATCTCGATTTACTTTCTTTTAAGAATAAGGAATTGTGCACACACAGACAGAGATAACGGGTAGAATTAAATGAACAGGGACTGAAATCGAGACGTATTGTTACGCAGAATTTTATTTTCAAACAACAAGGGATAATATTTATATCAAAAGTGCGAGCGCTGCATTAAAATACCGCAACGCGTTCTTGAAATAGGACACCGAATGATCGATCACTTTATTCTCCGATAAATAAACTGTACATCTCTCCCCTGCTCTAATCCGAGTTTCACACGAAACCGCTACCGCTATTCTATTTTAATATACCGTGTTCAACGCGAGTGCACAGCGAGGGAATTATGTACATACTTGTACATAAAACTTGAACAGCGTCGCTTTAAAAAGGTTTAAAAAAAAATTATTTTCCTTTATCCATGACATAGATTTTAGTAATTCCATCGTGAAATAAATCGTTATTCAGTGTAGAATTTCAACGATTAGAACACCGATGTGCACGAAAGATAGTCGAGCGAAGCGGTCAGACATATACATATATAGTTACATCGTACTTTCATTTTTAACACAGGCGTCGTAGAAGTATGAAGTAGCGTAATCGGAAATCGGCAGCGTCGCTAAGAATGGTTCACGACGAGAAGCAATCATCGACTCCTGGAGGTCCCGCTGACGCGAACCTGGACGCGAGCGAGGGGACCAAGGTCGGCTCGAGCGAGAGCGTCGTTTCCCCGACGGCGACGACCTCGCCGTCGGACTCGCGGATCCCGCGGCCCTCGCCCACGGGTCTGCGACGCTCGGCGAGCTTCCGCATGCGCGGCGAACGATCCCCGTCGAATCCTTACCACCCCCAATCGGCCAGTACCGCGGTCACCGCGGCCCCGGCGAGAACACCCTGCCGACGTTCGAACCTTCTGCACCGTCACCTAGACCATTGCGCCTTCCCGGTCATCACGGAGAATGGAACTGAATCGCCCCGCCAACGATCCCTCGTGAGTCATTCTCTACGCGAGTCCGAGCAAGTATTCTCTTCGCACTGGCGCGGAGACGAAACGCGTCGAACTCCGATTTTCGTATATACGTGTAGATACGCGGTACTACGCCGTACTTACTCTTCCGCTCGATGCAGTCGCAGATGCGTTCTAAGATCGCGTTTTATCGACTGTACTTTCAGACTAGCAGAGAAGAATGCCCGTGGATAAAATCTATTTTCTCACGAGAGACAAGCTACGAGTTTACAANGGTAGAATTAAATGAACAGGGACTGAAATCGAGACGTATTGTTACGCAGAATTTTATTTTCAAACAACAAGGGATAATATTTATATCAAAAGTGCGAGCGCTGCATTAAAATACCGCAACGCGTTCTTGAAATAGGACACCGAATGATCGATCACTTTATTCTCCGATAAATAAACTGTACATCTCTCCCCTGCTCTAATCCGAGTTTCACACGAAACCGCTACCGCTATTCTATTTTAATATACCGTGTTCAACGCGAGTGCACAGCGAGGGAATTATGTACATACTTGTACATAAAACTTGAACAGCGTCGCTTTAAAAAGGTTTAAAAAAAAATTATTTTCCTTTATCCATGACATAGATTTTAGTAATTCCATCGTGAAATAAATCGTTATTCAGTGTAGAATTTCAACGATTAGAACACCGATGTGCACGAAAGATAGTCGAGCGAAGCGGTCAGACATATACATATATAGTTACATCGTACTTTCATTTTTAACACAGGCGTCGTAGAAGTATGAAGTAGCGTAATCGGAAATCGGCAGCGTCGCTAAGAATGGTTCACGACGAGAAGCAATCATCGACTCCTGGAGGTCCCGCTGACGCGAACCTGGACGCGAGCGAGGGGACCAAGGTCGGCTCGAGCGAGAGCGTCGTTTCCCCGACGGCGACGACCTCGCCGTCGGACTCGCGGATCCCGCGGCCCTCGCCCACGGGTCTGCGACGCTCGGCGAGCTTCCGCATGCGCGGCGAACGATCCCCGTCGAATCCTTACCACCCCCAATCGGCCAGTACCGCGGTCACCGCGGCCCCGGCGAGAACACCCTGCCGACGTTCGAACCTTCTGCACCGTCACCTAGACCATTGCGCCTTCCCGGTCATCACGGAGAATGGAACTGAATCGCCCCGCCAACGATCCCTCGTGAGTCATTCTCTACGCGAGTCCGAGCAAGTATTCTCTTCGCACTGGCGCGGAGACGAAACGCGTCGAACTCCGATTTTCGTATATACGTGTAGATACGCGGTACTACGCCGTACTTACTCTTCCGCTCGATGCAGTCGCAGATGCGTTCTAAGATCGCGTTTTATCGACTGTACTTTCAGACTAGCAGAGAAGAATGCCCGTGGATAAAATCTATTTTCTCACGAGAGACAAGCTACGAGTTTACAAACTCGGTATTATGCAGTCACTATATCGTATTGCTCTTCGGCAAATAAAAATGAATTAACAATGAACTGCGTTCAAAAAATCGATATTGTACTTGGGATATCACGCCTACTTTCCTTCGATCAAAAGAACAGTTATTTTAATTACGGACTCGATATACGCGCGTGATTAAACTCGTTACATTTCGTACTGAGAAACGCAGCAGGGGTATTTGATCGTGGCGAACGTCCGCTTTCCAGAGTCTTTCATTGACCCCGGCGAGGCCGCGGCCAGGACTCGCGGCCTCCGGAGGATCGAACAGCAACGCGATCACGGACGACAGCGACGTGGACAGCGTGAAGAGCTACGGGAGCGCGTGCAGCACGGCCAGCGCGTGCGAACACGCGACCTTCGCTTTGAACGGCACCACGTGGTCCGGGAGGTCGAGGAAGTACGTCGTCCACTGCTCGAATCACACCGAGAGCGAACAGTACCTGACGCCTACCCAAAGAGCGGCCAGACAAGTCAAGAAGTTCCAGGTACGAGGAGTCGTTCGACGCGTCGGCGGACCGGGAATCGCGGGGACTGAGACGGCGTTGTTTACAGGCTCTGTTGAAGGAGGCGCGGAAGGAGATAGAAGAGAAGGACCGCGAGATCTTTCGTCTGACGAAAGAAGTGGTGGAGTTGAGACTGTACAAAGCGTCCTTGAACAGTCCCGACGAGAGGACGGACAGCAGCGATGCCCTCACGATACGCGAGAACAATCCTTTCTCGCCCGAGTCTCCCAGCAAGGATCTGCCCGACGAGGGGCCGACGGTGGCAGCGGAGAAGGTCGCCGCCAGCCCGGAGACGCCGGAGAAACGGCCCGAGCTGCCCTCGTCTCTGGCGGACTCGGGCCACTTCGAAGACGGTTCCGTCCATTCGAAAGATTCCGTGCACGTGTACGTTACGGAGCAGACTACCCCTAACATAACTATAACTTCCACGCCTAGCAAAGTAGAAGAAGACAATGTCGCGGAGACGTCGTCGTCGAGGTTCGAGGAGGAAGCGGAGAGAGACGAGGAGAGACGGATCAGGAGACTGACTAATCTTTACGAAAGTAGAATAGAGGAGATGCACCGCAGGCACGTCGACGAGCTCCAAGAATTGAAACAGAAGCATAACGACAAGGTTCGTAGCGACGGAAGCCGTTGTCTGTTGTCTTCGTTCGATTCGTTTGTTCATAAATCGTTTACGCGCGAAGGTGGAGAGCTTGCTGAATCAGCTGGCCGAGGTGAACACGCGCTACTGCGAGTGTCGGCCGGCCGTCGACGCCGCGGAAGCCAGAGCTCGCGAACTAGAGACAGAGTTAGAAACGGTGAAAGCGGAATTGAACGACCAGAAGGCGTTGGTGAACGAGCAGGAGGAGAGGAACAAACAGATGTACCTGAAAATGTATGCCAAAGGCCAAGAAGCGGCTCGTATAGAACAGGCCGACCAGGTATTCATTTCGGACTCAGGTATTCTTTCAAACAAACCTCGTTTGATTCCACGTTTTATCGCAGATAATGCAATGCGCGCAACAGACACCGCCCAAAGTCACCGTAGCTGAATTACTTCAACAGTTAACTATCACTCAGGCGGAACTGGAGAACATCAAGGTAATCATGTTCATATTTTACTGAAACCGAGTCGTCGCTAGACCAGGCTAACAGTCTTAAAATCCAGTAAAGTCCAGATATATTTTTATTGTCGACTCATATCGTTTTTTTTTATTGCAAAGAGTCGTAACGTTGAAAATAAAACATACACGTATACGAGACGTATAGGAATCCGCGTAGCTGAATTTTGCGTTCCTCGAGTTTTTACTGACTAACGTGCCGCTATTTTTCGATTGGTCGCCGCACACGCTTGCTCCAGGACACGAGCTACTCGCCCGAACCCCACGTTTCGGCCGAACGCGGCCAAACTTTATTAAGCGCTCAGGAGGCTGTTTCTCTCTGGGTTCTTGGCACGCGCAAGGTCTGTATTCTCACAGTCGAAGAGTTCACGACAAAAATTACCCCCCCGTCCTCTTAGATCTTTGCTCAAAGACGAAACTTCGCTTGTGGTTTTTGCATTTTATACTTCCGGGAAGGGTCCGTTTTTCGTTATGCAACCCGCAACCAATGTCCACCACGTGATGCAATTCCTTTATCTCTTTTCTTTTTTTATCAGCATCGTTAATTTCTTCGTAAATCCCCTGTACGAAGTTCAATTTCTTTTGAGGCATGAACGAACGAACGAATACATGTAACGACGAGAAGGATTTGTTTCACGTGAATTCTGCTGAATTAATGAATGTCCATTCTAGTAAGAGAAGAGTTGTTTGTTAGGACAGTGCTTCGCCACAGCGAATTGCATGCCGGTACGATTATTTTTCAGCACACGAGAACTTATAGTTGGTCAATGTTCGACGATAGACGAAAGAAACAGCCTCTTACCACATTTAGTTCGTTTAATTATAAGTTTGCACGTGCTTAAACCTCACTATTATTGTTGTATCATTATTTACACATGTATATACTACTGTATAANGTGGCGAACGTCCGCTTTCCAGAGTCTTTCATTGACCCCGGCGAGGCCGCGGCCAGGACTCGCGGCCTCCGGAGGATCGAACAGCAACGCGATCACGGACGACAGCGACGTGGACAGCGTGAAGAGCTACGGGAGCGCGTGCAGCACGGCCAGCGCGTGCGAACACGCGACCTTCGCTTTGAACGGCACCACGTGGTCCGGGAGGTCGAGGAAGTACGTCGTCCACTGCTCGAATCACACCGAGAGCGAACAGTACCTGACGCCTACCCAAAGAGCGGCCAGACAAGTCAAGAAGTTCCAGGTACGAGGAGTCGTTCGACGCGTCGGCGGACCGGGAATCGCGGGGACTGAGACGGCGTTGTTTACAGGCTCTGTTGAAGGAGGCGCGGAAGGAGATAGAAGAGAAGGACCGCGAGATCTTTCGTCTGACGAAAGAAGTGGTGGAGTTGAGACTGTACAAAGCGTCCTTGAACAGTCCCGACGAGAGGACGGACAGCAGCGATGCCCTCACGATACGCGAGAACAATCCTTTCTCGCCCGAGTCTCCCAGCAAGGATCTGCCCGACGAGGGGCCGACGGTGGCAGCGGAGAAGGTCGCCGCCAGCCCGGAGACGCCGGAGAAACGGCCCGAGCTGCCCTCGTCTCTGGCGGACTCGGGCCACTTCGAAGACGGTTCCGTCCATTCGAAAGATTCCGTGCACGTGTACGTTACGGAGCAGACTACCCCTAACATAACTATAACTTCCACGCCTAGCAAAGTAGAAGAAGACAATGTCGCGGAGACGTCGTCGTCGAGGTTCGAGGAGGAAGCGGAGAGAGACGAGGAGAGACGGATCAGGAGACTGACTAATCTTTACGAAAGTAGAATCGAGGAGATGCATCGCAGGCACGTCGACGAGCTCCAAGAATTGAAACAGAAGCATAACGACAAGGTTCGTATCGACGGAAGCCGTCGTCTGTCGTCTTCGTTCGATTCGTTTTTTCATAAATCGTTTACGCGCGAAGGTGGAGAGCTTGCTGAATCAGCTGGCCGAGGTGAACACGCGCTACTGCGAGTGTCGGCCGGCCGTCGACGCCGCGGAAGCCAGAGCTCGCGAACTAGAGACAGAGTTAGAAACGGTGAAAGCGGAATTGAACGACCAGAAGGCGTTGGTGAACGAGCAGGAGGAGAGGAACAAACAGATGTACCTGAAAATGTATGCCAAAGGCCAAGAAGCGGCTCGTATAGAACAGGCCGACCAGGTATTCATTTCGGACTCAGGTATTCTTTCAAACAAACCTCGTTTGATTCCACGTTTTATCGCAGATAATGCAATGCGCGCAACAGACACCGCCCAAAGTCACCGTAGCTGAATTACTTCAACAGTTAACTATCACTCAGGCGGAACTGGAGAACATCAAGGTAATCATGTTCATATTTTACTGAAACCGAGTCGTCGCTAGACCAGGCTAACAGTCTTAAAATCCAGTAAAGTCCAGATATATTTTTATTGTCGACTCATATCGTTTTTTTTTATTGCAAAGAGTCGTAACGTTGAAAATAAAACATACACGTATACGAGACGTATAGGAATCCGCGTAGCTGAATTTTGCGTTCCTCGAGTTTTTACTGACTAACGTGCCGCTATTTTTCGATTGGTCGCCGCACACGCTTGCTCCAGGACACGAGCTACTCGCCCGAACCCCACGTTTCGGCCGAACGCGGCCAAACTTTATTAAGCGCTCAGGAGGCTGTTTCTCTCTGGGTTCTTGGCACGCGCAAGGTCTGTATTCTCACAGTCGAAGAGTTCACGACAAAAATTACCCCCCCGTCCTCTTAGATCTTTGCTCAAAGACGAAACTTCGCTTGTGGTTTTTGCATTTTATACTTCCGGGAAGGGTCCGTTTTTCGTTATGCAACCCGCAACCAATGTCCACCACGTGATGCAATTCCTTTATCTCTTTTCTTTTTTTATCAGCATCGTTAATTTCTTCGTAAATCCCCTGTACGAAGTTCAATTTCTTTTGAGGCATGAACGAACGAACGAATACATGTAACGACGAGAAGGATTTGTTTCACGTGAATTCTGCTGAATTAATGAATGTCCATTCTAGTAAGAGAAGAGTTGTTTGTTAGGACAGTGCTTCGCCACAGCGAATTGCATGCCGGTACGATTATTTTTCAGCACACGAGAACTTATAGTTGGTCAATGTTCGACGATAGACGAAAGAAACAGCCTCTTACCACATTTAGTTCGTTTAATTATAAGTTTGCACGTGCTTAAACCTCACTATTATTGTTGTATCATTATTTACACATGTATATACTACTGTATAATCATATTTCGATCGTTAGATCCAGAGAGGACGGAAAGCTCGTAGGTAGACACGTGTGTGCAAGGCTGCACGATCGAATCTGTCAAGTTGTTTAATAACTCATAGTTGTACGCGATCTGTTTAAAAGGCGATGTATCGACGCATATTGGAAGCCAGAAACAATCAAGGATCCCTGGACCCGGTGATCACGCTGCAGTTCCTAAAATCGGCCATCTACTATTTTCTAACGGACAAAGAGAATCACCAAGGCCACTTGAACGCTATAGAGAGCATTCTGGGTTTCACGGAAATCGAGAAACACAACATCGACAAAGTGTATCGGACCGCGAGGAAGTAACATACGTTTTTCAATTGCTATCCTTGTTAGACTGCGATTTTTTATGCTGCTTAAGTTTTTACGAGTTCGACGCGAGTCGTGTTTGCGCTCTACTAAATACTACGACTATTATATACTATATATCGTGAATGACATTTTCTCATATAATTTTACAAGTTAAAAGACGATCTAGTTTGTTCTGAAGCTAGATATACTGTTCGTTCCTTTGGTAATATGAGAAGACGGGAAAAGACAGAGACTTTGGGTCAGGTTTTATTGAAACGGTCTTGTGGTTCGGTTTTTATAAACTTTATGAAAGAAACTCACGTAAGATACAAAACACTTGTACGTTACTTTTTTCCGGCTATAATGATACCATCATACTTCTGCTGGAACCATTTCATTGCGTCCTCTTTGGTCAATCTATGTTGGAAACCCACTGTGCCCGTTTTCCTTCTCCTGTGTGCCACGTTGAAACCTTCGCAAAACAACGAAAGATCTTCATTGATTTCTTAATTAATCAATACCGAGTACCATTAAATATGTTGAGGACGAGAACTGTAGCTCCAATTAAGTAACACGTCCAGTACAAGGAAGTGGACATGAGTTGCAAACATGAAGCCTTGCTCTAGCACATGTTAATAATAATTATAGGTACGACTTGTTGTAAAGTGGTAACTATGATACCAGTGAATGTGCATATTTTCTATTCGACAAATTGAAACTGTTACGCACCTGGTCTACCAAGTACAACGTAAAAGTCCAAACCATAGATACCAATACTTGGATCGTATTTAATTCCCAAGTCGATGTGTTCTTGTATACCGAAACCAAAGTTTCCGGTACCAGAGAAGTTCTCTTTCCTCAGTTCATATTCACGAACCTTGAAAATGAAAAGGGTAACGGTTATTAACAGATATCCTTTGCTACAGTGTCTTACGTATAGAAATTGACTGCAAAGTGATTCTTTTACCTTCAATCCACGTTCGAGGATCTCCTCGGCCTTGGCACCTCTGACAGTGCAGTGCACCGCAATCTTTTCGTTACGGCGAATACCAAAGGAACGAACAGTATATCTAGCTTTAGAGAAGACTGGCTGCTGTCCGGTCAATTGCTCCAATACCTACGACATGAATGGTTCGCCGTTATTATAGACCGCTTCGTCGTTTCAATGTAACTGGTAATGATTTTGTTAGTAATTACCTTTGCGGCTCGGGTCAGTCTATCGCCAGACTCTCCGACGCAAATATTTAAACAGAGTTTGCGAATCCTGACTTCGCGCATCACATTCTTAGAGGCGTCTTTCGGCTCTTTCCTCACTTTCTTCTCGGGCTTCGACTTCTCAATCTTTTTCTCCTCCTTCTTTTCCACCTTCTCTTCAGGTTTACTTTCCTACGATCAACAATACGAGTCCTTTCAATCATATCGTCTTTACTATATAGGCATTTCTTAATAAGAATACTCGACGATGCACACGCGACTCTCTCGCGACTGTCACTTAAAACTTTAGACAAATATCAAGATATTATTTAAAAAGAAACATACGGGTCATAAATTGACATATTTTATTTATCAACGATATACGAACGACTCTTAAATGAAGCTAGATGTATCTGATATTCAGAGATTAAGGCGTTTGTTTTCGTGAAAGAATCCACACTCACCGCCATGTCGAACGTAAAAGAACGGAACGTAGTCG
>SMSR01016062.1:12668-42328 GCA_019453355.1 Ceratina japonica | reverse complement strand
CGTTGGTATAGCAGTTTTACTTAATCGAGTAATATTTTTATCCCCTGGCACTATTAAATGCTCTGGCTTTCGCTCAAAACAATTTTCAGTGAAATGAACGGAACAGATACGAGCTATTTGAAATATTCAGTATATTAGTACATCGTTTATGAAGTCACTTTTTGTAAATGATTATGAAATTCATTATGAAATTACTGAACAAATGGGTTAGCTTGCCTTCTTTTATGTTAACTTTTTCATTTCTGCAAGCTTTAATCCATGCATGAGCAATTATGGGATCTGCAGGAAATCGATGTAATTTTACATCTTTGTTCGCCTTGTTCCCACTCCAATTTCGACATGATTTTATCGAACACGATGGCATTTTTTCAATATTATGTTTTATTTTCTACTTTTCGGTTGACAGGGTTAACAGGTTTGACAGCATTTTGACAGATGCAATATCATTTGTATCATGATTATCATGATGTACATGATTTGTATATTTAAATTTATATTACAATATGGCCGCCAGCGGGCTGCGCAGAACGAGTCGAAAACGCGTCTGTCGGAAGAGCACACCTTGTTTCCTTACATCATGCTCAAGTGCATGACTTCGAGCCACCGTCCCTACTCGGAATTTTAATTACATCGATCGTACTCGTTAACGTAACTTGATGAAACTTCGGAAACACTTAGAGAGGTCTTTTGTGAACATTCCTCTATAGTTTTGTCAAAATCGGTACGTCAAAAGCCGAGATATTTGCATTTTTTTCTAAATCGTCTCGTTTTGTCTAGCATTTGAACGTGTGGCGCCATTTAGCGGTTGAAGTCGCGAACTAAGCGCTCTAGCTATACGAAATAGATTTTTAAAGAAATACAAATATCTCAGTTTTTAACGTACCGATTTTGATAAAACTGCAGAGGCATGTTCAAAAAGGTCCTCTCTAAATATCCCCGAAGTTTCATTAAGATATGTTGACAAGTATGGTTACTTGTCAGGTAAATTATCTGTTTTTACTTCGTAATCGAGAACGCTTAGTTCGCGAATTCATTCCGCTAGATGGTGCCACGTTCGAATATCAGGATACAATGTAGAATTCATGTAGAATTAGTCTTTATATTTTGTCGCATGATTTTAAGGAAGCTGTGTATATTTCAGTTGCATAAAAATTATCGTAAACAATTGTTTCGATACAGATCATACAAATAATGAATTCTTTGTTGAGGACAAGAATTTTCTTAATGTCATGAGATACAAAAACATTAACCTGTATTTCACAGTTTAGAAATGTACACGAAGTATGCTTGAGTGTTGAAAATGGGTGAATCGTGCGAAGCGCAAAATAAGGATATCGGTCCTGCGGTGATAACAGAGCAGGAACGTGAACTGGCTCAAAATGCACTGTCCGAATTTCAAAAAGGGTCGTACGGAAGTTGTTTATCGCATTTAAACAAACTGGAGACCTTCAGGCCGAAAGATTTAAAAGTGATGCACAATAAAGTTGTCGTAGAATGTTATAAAAATGATTTGAAGAAGACAGAGCTACTTAGGAAAAGTCTAAACGCGATATGTGGCCAAATGTGTACAACTGACTCAACTGAGACCATAGACGATATCGAGAAATGTGTTATGAGGTATAATCAAGCAGTATTATTGTATCACATGAGGCAGTACAATGCCTCCCTTCAGATAATAAATAGATTATTTGCGTTTATCGAACCGATGGGTAAGCGGCACGCTTCTTACTTCTATAACTTTATAAAGTGATCTACTATCCAGTTTCATGTGTATTACTTTTTTTTCAGAGGAATCGTTGGCACACAAAGTATGCCTTCTTCTAGTAGAACTACACATAGCTACAGAACAGCCAGAGGCAGCGTTGTCTTTGATCAATTACATAGAAAGTCAGCTCGTGACTACAGACAATTCTAAGATCTCACCCGTCGACAAAGAAGGAATAATAAAATCTATAAAAGAGCAAAAGGAACCTAAGAAGGAAGTAGACACTGCTACAGACGCATTCAAAATAAAACTGTTGAAGTGTAAAGCTAGAATATACCTTATGACCCATCAATTGAAACTGTGTAAAAGGGAATGGAAAACATTGGTCTCTTTGGGTACACCTGCGGTAAGATACATTTTTTTCATACATGTATATACCAACTCAATTCTGTATTTTAATAGTTGCGATTTCACGGTTTCAGAATATATCGACTATCTACTTAAAAGCCAATCTCGAGTACTTGAGAGGGAATTATAAGAAAGCTATTAAACTGCTGAACTCCGTGACATCGGAGAACTTGGATTTCAAGTACGTTCAATATTATATGTATTATTTCATTTTCTTGATTGCTGTAAACGCGTACTTTGTGCAGGACTTGTGGAGAATCTTCTGCTGTATTGTATTATAACAATATGGCGTGCATACATCTCGCTATGGGCAAACCGAATTTGGCGTGCTTCTACTTGAAGAAAGCATTGCACGAAAATAAGTCTTCGTTGGAAAGCGTCCAAGCGAAAGACACCGGTAATTCGATTATGGACAATATTTCTTTTACAAATTAATACCTAGAGCAATGGTTTTATGCGAGTACTGGTTTTTACATAGATCCTTTGTCGTCGCAACCGTTGTACACGCTTGGCGGTAACAAGCATTATGAATTGATGTACAGCTTAGGCGTGTCGTTGCTGCATGCCGGGCAAGCATCGGTCGCATTCGATTGTTTCATGGAAGCTGCTCAGAAACTTCACAATGATCCCAAATTGTGGCTGAGAATTGCTGAATGCTGTATATATAATCACAAGCCCGTAAGCGCGCTCGTAATATCTGCAATAGTTTTCCAGAATTAGATGATAATTTTTCAGGCGAACGAGGTCGATTTCAATATTCCAAAGCGGAGAAGAGACTTGGTACAGAAAGTCATCGGTACCGGTATCAATAGAAAAATTATTTTGGCCTCTTCCCTGTCGAAAGAAGTGAAATACCATCCCGAAGGTTTCCCTTCTGCCATACCGCAATTGACATTGGAATTCGCATACTTGTGCCTGAAGAACGCTCTGTTTTTACTACCGAACAACAACGAATTTAACGTGCCGATGATGAACGGTTCACAATCCGTACCCTTGACACTGACAGGTGGACGTAATTTAAGTATTTTAAACGTGGACCCTAGAATTATATCAGCTCAATTACAATCGTAGTGTTTAAAAAAATGTTTCAGGCGCTCAGNCATGGGCAAACCGAATTTGGCGTGCTTCTACTTGAAGAAAGCGTTGCACGAAAATAAGTCTTCGTTGGAAAGCGTCCAAGCGAAAGACACCGGTAATTCGATTATGGACAATATTTCTTTTACGAATTAATACCTAAAGCAATGGTTTTATGCGAGTACTGGTTTTTACGTAGATCCTTTGTCGTCGCAACCGTTGTACACGCTTGGCGGTAACAAGCATTATGAATTGATGTATAGCTTAGGCGTGTCGTTGCTGCATGCCGGGCAAGCATCGGTCGCATTCGATTGTTTCATGGAAGCTGCTCAGAAACTTCACAATGATCCCAAATTGTGGCTGAGAATTGCTGAATGCTGTATATATAATCACAAGCCCGTAAGCGCGCTCGTAATATCTGCAATAGTTTTCCAGAATTAGATGATAATTTTTCAGGCGAACGAGGTCGATTTCAATATTCCAAAGCGGAGAAGAGACTTGGTACAGAAAGTCATCGGTACCGGTATCAATAGAAAAATTATTTTGGCCTCTTCCCTGTCGAAAGAAGTGAAATACCATCCCGAAGGTTTCCCTTCTGCCATACCGCAATTGACATTGGAATTCGCATACTTGTGCCTGAAGAACGCTCTGTTTTTACTACCGAACAACAACGAATTTAACGTGCCGATGATGAACGGTTCACAATCCGTACCCTTGACACTGACAGGTGGACGTAATTTAAGTATTTTAAACGTGGACCCTAGAATTATATCAGCTCAATTACAATCGTAGTGTTTAAAAAAATGTTTCAGGCGCTCAGTATTCGACTCTGATGTCTCAGGCTATGTCCGTCGAAACGTTGAATCTAAAGATCAGCGTGTTAGCCGCGAGCGCTTACGTGTGTTTGTGCCTCGGCGATTATACGATCGCGCTCGAACACTCGCGAGCGTTGCTCGCGATTCATAAACTACCCGGCGCGTACAAGATGCTGGGCAACCTTTACGCAGCCGAAAGTCTGATATTTATGGATAAGATCAGCGAAGCAATTGAATATCTGAAACCAGAGAATATTCCAGATTTGAATACCTGCATGGCTATTCCTGAAACTCAGGATAAGGAAAAAGAAAAGACTGACGAGGTCGTCTCGAAGCCTATAAAAAGTAAGAATCGTCACTGGGGTATTATTTCGCATTAAGATCGCATTGCATTTTAATAAACGACGCGTCGATCGTTTTACAGCGTGGTATCCAACGACGGTTCCCACGGGTATCGCCGTACTCCGCTACAATTTAGCCGTTGCTTACGCGATTCGCGGCGAACTCGATAAATCCGGAGAAACTTTGAAACAGGTAATGGAAAGGTCGTTCGTCTTTATATACGTTTTAATTAACATATACGAATGACTGTTTCAGGTTTGGATGTCGAAGGGCCCTGATTGCGATCTTCCCATACACGTGATAATGTTAGCTTTGTACATAGAATTACAATTAGGTACGGACAACGATCATTTTCGATCGTGAGCGGTATCGGGAATATTAACTAACGATTTTTTATTTTTGTGCGGCAGGACACGCGGATATCTCGAGGTCGATCATAAAACAACACTGTCCGCAATACCGTTGACGATAAACTCTGGACGGCCGAGATTCTATGTACATTCATAATAATTGTAAATTTCTACCCACGAGCGTGTGTAAATAAATATTATATCACGTATCCCCGTTTTATAATTCACGTCAGGATATAAATACGAGCTCCGGTCGTAGCGAAGTACCGGCAATGATTTCGCCAATTGTTACTGGAAGTAAGTTTAGCGGCTGGCGCGGAGGCCTCTGGCCTGTAATATGGTCATGGCCGTCTAGGCGAATCACCCCAGGGCCTTATACTGGACCTTACTCTGCCTGAGTCACACAGTTTCAGTGGTTCTCCACTCCTCGACCGGTACGCACGTGGTACACAGATTTTCTCTATTTAATATGCGCTATGATACACGAGAACCATTGTTTTCTGAGAGCGTACGCGATCACTATATGAATTTAACCACGAAGCGAACAACGATGATCGTCATTTTATTTCGATACCTTAAACATCGTGTTCGCGGTTTATTATCGATCGTCGAAATGATTGCCGATGATGATTAAGTAAGCGCGGGTAATCGCGGCCGAACAATGAGAGAAAAAGTACACGATTAAGTCGCGTCGCGTCCGAGAACAATCGCGTCGGAGATGTATGTATCTGGAAACTCGAACGATTCTCGAAGAGGTGGAGGAGGAAGGACAGTGGAAGATCCCTGATCCGGCGGTCCGCAGGTGCGATATACGTATTACGCGATTTCCTCTCGCAACTCGTTATAACGTAACGTTGAAATGATCCGCTGTCTTTAATCGCGTGGACTCCCCAATTTGCAATAAAAACGATCAATGTTGATAAATTTGATTTTGCACTTCCACGAAAGGAGTGTGGTATTAAAAATGATTTCTGAAAATAGAATTATACGAGACACGCTAAAACGGGGATCGCAGCCGAGGAGCGGCCGTACCTTCTTTACGAAGGTCCCATTTTTAATCGATCTGGAAATCCGAACTGATCACGCGTGTCCGTGCAGGCCGAAGCGGACTTGATAAATTTAAAATAAAATTGATCCGACCATTTGGCGCGCTGCCCTGACCCAGTTCGAGTTCTGCTCCCGTCTCCGGCGAAGAGAACAAGACGACGAACAACGAGAATCGCCTCAGGGAATCGCCGCCCTATGCATCGCCGGGAAATTACATCGGCGAACCGTAGGGTATCCTCGTCCAGATTCTTCTATCTCGATACACACCGCGTTCTGCAAACGATCAACGATTCGTTAACGTTTAATTCCATTGTTAATGTACAATTCTATTGCATATATATCGTTCCATTAATGGCATTCATTTAACTTTTTCTTATATCGTCGTACGCATGCAATTTTTGCAACGAGCAACGGTATGCAGATGCGCGATAAGGAAAATGAGTATCGGTTCATCGATAGCAATGAATTACGTCGATTAATTAAACGTATCGATGAAAGGATTACGCGAGTGAGATTCTTCGTATCGGAGTTTTCATGAAAATTCATTCCACTCGAAGGCTGATCAGAAGCACAATGCCTATCCTCTTTCCCTTTTTTTTCTCTTCTGATCTTTTATAGATCGGATTGCTCGAAAGAAAGTTACGCTGAAAAAGAGTGAAGTACTTTTAACAGGAGAAGTTGGTGTCACCTTGACATTTATTAACGTCACATACTCGGTATTATTGTTATTAACGTTGATCAAGACGATCTTAATTTCAAGTTTCCTCGCGTTACAGCACGATAAGTGTCGGATAATCGAGAGACGTATGAAATCTAATAAAAACTCGGATTAATTTTTTACTAGGCTTCTCGCCTTCGCCTTTTTATCGTTCATTGGATTTTATTTATTCGATTACATCGAACGTACGTACGTAAATACCAGATTCGTTTTACTGTTTTTCGAATGATCGACGTCCGAGTTTGAGGCGTTTATATAAATCCGAACAAATCTCCGCGTAAATTATTTGCAAGGGACAACGTTATACACGGTCACGCGCGTTTCCTTCTAGAATTCAGATCGAGAGAATTCACCGGGCAAGAATGGGCCTTGCTGTTTTAAAAGTATCAGCAACGACAAGGACACGGCGTAAAATAGAATAGATCTAAGATCCTTCCTAGAGGCCTCGGTAGATCCGCGATTATAAATGTTCGCGTCCCGGTTTCTCTTTGATCCAACTAATCGGGGATAATTAATCTGCAACGCGACACTCGCCGACAATCGTCGAAGAAACTTTGCCCCGTATTACAAATAATAATAATAAATAGACCACGGATTTTTATGCAATTATAAGAAATCTGCCACGTGTAGCGTATAAGACAATTTAGAATGTACATACCATAAATAATAACTAACATTCCTTCAATTTTTCACGAACTCCTTATTTTATCTATTCAGATTTAATCTTATATTATACATTGCCAAAATAATCGCCTTGGGCGCTAGAACGGCGACGGACGCCCTCAGGGGAAAAGTGAGAGTAAATTTCGTGAAAGGACTCCGCGCTGAAACGGTGTAGATGAATCCTTTAGGGATTATGTAACGCGCGCGATAAATACGATGTACGTACTATTTCCATGACAATATAGACGTAACTCATCGTCGTCCTTAAACGATATTGTTCCCGACGGGTTTTCTGCATTCTACTTATGGTTACTGCCGTTTTAAAAGGTTGTCTTTTGAAATATCGCCTCAGGGTTATCGAATACTTGAACCACGCATCGAGTACTAAATACAGCCGTTCATACGCTGAATTTGAATTAGCTTGTGGAATTCTATTTTTTTCCATTACGGCCGGACTACGCGATCGATGATCGCTAATCGTTAATCTGAAGTATCGCAACGCGGTGTATTGAATTATGAAAGGAGATGAGAGAGCATGTGTAGAAACCAGTCATGAACCGAGACTTAAGAAACGTTACGCGATATTGTAATCGTATAGCCGCAAACAAGATGATCAGCCTAAAACCTAACAAAAAAACATATTATTCACCGCGTCGACAATTTTTATGCAAAATATTTTTACAATTTCAATCTAAAAATTCTAAATCGATACTTCTTTCGTTCTCGCAAATCACACGTATATTTTCTGTGTTTTTCGCAGATCAAATATTTGTATGAACTGGTAAAATTCGCCGGTTATTTGTTAATTTATTGTTACTCGACGGTCGTCGTGCGTGTGGTCCGAAAGAAAGGGCGTTGGTTGAACAATCTGAAAAGGAACAACTTACGCAATACGCGAAGCCATACCTAAGAGGGTTACGCGCTATAGTATAGCAAATACTTTTACGTAAATCTTAATCTAATTTCTCGCCTTCGGTTAATACCGTCGATACATCTTCCTTATCTTTCTTAAGAGCCGGGAAAACAAGTCGTTGGATAATGTTTAAATACAGAACGTGTATTATAATACAATTGCGTCATTGTAATTGATCGCGTTACGATCAAATGATATAACCGATCTCAAGTGGGCGAAGAAAAGGTACGAGACTCTCGATTAATNCACTCCCCAATTTGCAATAAAAACGATCAATGTTGATAAATTTCATTTTCCACTTCCATGAAAGGAGTGGTATTAAAAATGATTTCTGAAAATAGAATTATACGAGACACGCTAAANTACGTATATACTCTTCTTCGCGGTCCCCGTACAACCCCTTCTCTCGTCCCCTCTTCGGGATCCGTTCGTCCTCCGCGGTCTCCCTCTCCAAGGACCGTGTGCCATCGAGTTCGTTTAACAGACCCGCCGGCCCGTTTCTGTAGACTCGATTGGGCACCGGCGAACGCGCCGGACCACCGACAGACGGGAAGAGATCGCGGTTCGCGATCTTTTTGGGGGGAAGACAGACATAAAAGGATCGTCGACGGTTTCCCGGGAATCAAATCGATCGGCGTCTTCGTTTCGAGGAGTGACACAAGTGATTTCGAAGCAATCCGGCCACGAGACCGTGCGAGCAAACGTTTAGTTGACATTTAGTGAAGACTCTCTTCAAGTCGAATTTCTGAGGCGAAACCGTGTCATGATCGTTTGAGCTCTGAGCATTTCTGAGAAGCGGCGACTCGGTTTCCCGATGGACTGATACGAGACCGTCGCGTTTCCCATTAGAAATAGAATTTTCACTCTCGTTCGGGATCGAGACCAGCATGGACGAGGCGGACGAAATAGTTCGACAGGAGTCGAGGGACCAAGTGGGCAGCTTGATCTTCTCGCCGCCGCCGATGAAGAAATCCGACACGAGGGACAGCATCTCGTCCGTGGACAGCGACGTGAGCCTCTCGTTCGACCGGAGAGGCTCCAAGGGAGAGGAAGCCGACCTGTCGGACAGCGCGAGTTCCGACACCGACAGGAAAGAGAACGGCACTGTCGAACGGGAAAAGAACACCGACCAGGATTCGGGAGCCGACTCGTTCGAGGAGACTAAAGACACCAAGGATCCGAGGCAGGAAGTAACCGAGGCGAAGGACGAACAGGACGACTTCGTCCCGCCGAGCGACGAACTGGCCGACAAGATCTGCACCCAAGTGGAGTTCTACTTCTCCGACGAGAACATCGTTAAAGACGCTTTCCTGCTGAAACACGTTAAGAGGAACAAGGAGGGCTACGTGTCGCTGAAGCTCATATCGAGTTTCAAGAGGGTGAAACACTTGAGCAGAGACTGGCGGGTCGTCGGGGCGGCTTTGGCGCGGTCCAAGAAGCTCGAAGTGAATCCACTGGGGACCAAATTACGCAGGGTCGATCCTCTGCCGCAGTTCGATCAGACCACGCCGTCGAGGACGATCATCGCGGCGAAACTTCCCGTGGCGAAGCTGTCGGTCGAGTCCGTCGCCGAGATCTTCAGGCCCTGCGGGGAAATCGCTCTCATCAGGGTGCTACGACCCGGACACCCTGCGCCGGCCGAGGTACGCGAGATTCCAAAATCTTTTAACGGTTATAATTGTAATAATGATTTTATGAAAGAACGACAGATCGAGAAAATTTGTTTGACGATAAGGTGCGGCAGGCGATCGCCAAGAGGCCAGAATTAGCCTCGTGCGAGGAGTGCGCCATGGTCGAGTTCACGGATTCGGCGTCGGCTCGTACCGCCTTGCAAATGACCTTGGGCGATGCCAAGGTATTCGAGTTGCAACAGTCCGGCGAGAAGAAGAGGAAGCAACAGCCGGCGAAGAAGAATGCCGTGACGAGACTGACCAAAGAGGAAGCCTACAATACCTCGAGCTGCCCGAGCGGTTCCGAGCCCGAAGAGGGAAGGGCCAGGCACAAGAAACCCGTTCACGGTTATCCGATGTACCACGGTTACCCGGGCCACGCGTTCCAAGGTACACTTCCTATTATTTCGCACTGGCATCCCCCGTCGCATCTCGAATATCTATGTAGAGGAATAGAAAGTATTTCTTCTCCCTACGATTTTTCTTTTCGACTTATTAATTCTTTTACAGGACCTCCGTCGCCGGACGCGTGGCTGTCGCGCCGATTGTCCGCCTGTTCGGTATCGGGCTCCGAAAACGGATTCGTCCTCCGTCGCCTGTCTTCCTGTTCCGGCTCCGGTTCCGGTTCGGAGACTAACAACTTTGGCAGACGTTACTCCGCCTGCTCTTCCGGCTCTGAGACCGGATACTGCTACCCGGTCTTCCCACCGAANCTCTATTCTTTCGCACTGGCATCCCCCGTCGCATCTCGAATATCTGTGTAGAGGAATAGAAAGTATTTCTTCTCCCTACGATTTTTCTTTTCGACTTATTAATTCTTTTACAGGACCTCCGTCGCCGGACGCGTGGCTGTCGCGCCGATTGTCCGCCTGTTCGGTATCGGGCTCCGAAAACGGATTCGTTTTCCGTCGCCTGTCTTCCTGTTCCGGCTCCGGCTCAGGTTCCGGTTCGGAGACCAACAACTTCGGCAGACGTTACTCCGCCTGCTCTTCCGGCTCTGAGACCGGATACTGCTACCCGGTCTTCCCACCGAACTGCTACTATCAGGAGAATCGTCGTTTCTCGTGTTGCTCGACGTCCAGTTCCGAGTGCAACGGTGTTTGCTATCATTCCTCTAGTCGCCGCGGTTCCGCGGAGTACGGGCCGTATCTGAGAAGACTCTCCTCGTGCAGTCGCGACTCCGGCTTCGACATGGGCCCCAGGAGGCTGTCGATGTGCTCTTCCGGTTCGGAACAGAGCGGCTACTGTCGCCCGAGGAGCAACAGTGGTATCGCTTTGACGCATTTACCGGAGAACGTGACTAGGATGCCGTCGGGTCCGGACGGGACGCGTGGGTTCGGTCGACCGAAAATGCCGCCTCCCATGGAGCCCACTTGTTAAGTCGAAGAATTTCATTCGTTCCCGTTCACAGATCTCTGAAACCTCTATTTGAACGTTGTCGTTAAATACTCTGGGAGTTTAATCTGAAATGGGAATAATTGATTCTTCGCAAAGTTTCCAAACTAGCGCGTCTCTGGCAAACGATCGATAAATTTAATTGTTGTCTCATTCCTGATTATACATATAGTCTCCTCAAGAAGTTTTACAAAGTCTGATCTCTACAACCCGAAAGATTTCTGTACGATATTTATGAGATATGACAAGAACGCTTGACGACAATAAAACTGATTTTAATTTTCGTTTTATTTGCAAGGTACAGAGTGGATGTTGAAGTTATCACGTTTGCAGGGGGAGTGTTTGTGTGTAAGAATGATATTTAGGCTTGCAGTCGGGTGGAACCGATAGGGAAAAATTAAACGCGTTACATCCATTGTCATTCCATTGATAGTCTCGAAGAAACGAAAAAATCTGTAATGTGTTCGAACGATGTTACACAGTGTATCCGAAAAGTGATCGCAGAAGTAAATAGACATGTTTCATGTATATATGTATGATAGAATCTTCTAAGTACGATACTACATTGATTAACAATACATAGTTGTGTTCTTTCTCGTTTGTTGTCACTCGCTCTTAAACGTAATTGTAAATATAAGAGAGTTTCACATCCGTACAGACTTAGGAACATTTTACTTGGAAATAATTCAACATTAACATTCCCAGGTTCCCTCAAAACTGCTTCTAACTCTGTACCGGGTGCAGTATACTGTAATCTATCACGTGTTGCGTATAAATGTACCCTGATAAACGAGACGTTGACGAGAAATCGTGACGAGGGGATTTTAATCTAGTTAAGGGTAGGGGAAAACGGTTCCTATTATTTACAGGACACAGAACAGAACGGGGGTGACCTAGCGTCCAACGATGGATGCGTTGTGTCTCATCGAACGGCGAGCGGAAATAACGTGCGCGAACAATAGTCGACGACATAACGTTTATTATAGAGGAAATGCTACACCGTGTTTCTTTGGGATAATGTACGAAATGTGTGTGTGTGCTTTGATTTTCGAATAGAGCACGCGTTAACTATAGATCATTGAATTACAATTGTACAATTCATGTGTAAAAAATTTTACAGGTTTTTTACAACGTTCGTTTCTTAGTTGACGAATTACATTATCATAGAATTACGACCTTACGCGAATATATGTCAAAAAAAAAGAATCGACTTGCATGATTCGCTTTTTACCAGAATAACCATTTACTTAAATAAAAAATTGATTATTAAAACACAAAAAATTTCAAGAGCCGCGCGATCGCGGGGTCGCCCACGGCCGACTTAAAAGAACTATCGTAAAACGAGAGAACGCAATAAATTCGAAGATTTGCCCTGTTCACCAATACGCATCGATATACAATGTTTCGTTCAGCGCATTCTCGTTTTCTATCATTAACAATCTTAATTAACTTGGAGATGTCTCGGGAAACGTTCTTGAACAATGGAAGGTAGTTAAAAAAAGGTAAGATAAAAAACTACTTATAAATATACTGATTATCGTAACATTACACTTAACACCAAGTTACTGTTCCGTCATTCCGTACTCGTATGCATCCAAAGTTTGTTCCGACAGTATCTCATAATCGTAATCGTATAGTATGTATAGATACTTATTCGTAGAAGGATCGTTTATTATTTTATTACGAAATACTTCTATACAATCACAAACGTAACATCCTTCAGGTCAACAAAAAGTTGCTAGTGCTGCCCTGCATCATTTTTGTTTTACATCTTGCGTCGCGAAATCTTTATATACAGTTCTCCATAATGTATATCTAGACATCGGTCGCAATTAAATAAAGCCAATCAACAATCATCGTTCGTGTTTCTTTCATCTAAGAGACGAGGTGTATTCGTATAAGCGTTTATGTACATTGCAGCTTCACTTTATCGTATATCAATTTCAATTTAATTAATGCCGCATCCCACTAATTACCGAGGTACGAGTTAGTACAGTTTCGAACGCCTTCTCACGTGCATCTTATACCTTCGTATCGAAGTGTTTAAATAACTTGTTTAAAAATATTATATCAAACTACGTCGCTAATATATGTTTTTATTAGTAACAGGTCTTGCTACCTTACGATCTTTAAATGACAATTGTTAGGTTTTTTTTTGTTTGTTTACCGATAATAAAGTAAAATAATAATATTTTACATTATTATAATTGTACATTCGCATATCTCACAAAACCACAAAACTACTGTTTCTTCATAAATTATTACTTACGTCTAATGCACTAGTGGCAAAAAATGTTCTTGTACCATTTACGGGGGCCGCGCCGAGCCCCAAGAAAGTTAGCTCCATTGGAGTTATGCACAGTGTTTAAATAATTATTAAACCGCACCCGTGCAGCAGCAACTGCGAGGGAGATAAACATTTGACTATTACGTAGATGGATTTCTGGGCGTCCTTTTACTTCTCATTACGAAATCGTCTGTAATATATTCATATTGCCATTGGCTTCCTCCTCGTCCTCCTCTTCGTCCTGGAACGTCACAATCGTTCGCGTCACAATCAGACGGTCTCTAAACAGTAATTCAAGAGGAGAGATCGACTTACCTCGTCAAAACCAAAGCAGTTCGCCATGTCTTTCTGCAATTTCGGGTCGTTCTGGGTATTTTGGGACTTGGGATTTTCCAATTTAATATCCTCCATGTCTATTTCTTCCTCTTCCGCACCGGCGACGAGATCGCTTCCTTGACTCAAAGGATCTTGCACCATCAAGTCTCCGTCTTCGTTCGCTACAACAGCCATTTGCTGAAAAGAAATGAAAGAATTAGATTCACGTCGGCACGCGAAAGATTTGTAATCGCATTAATGGGTACCTGATCGGTTCCCTGATTGTCAGCCAGTTGTATAACTTCCAACACGACGTATTGTTGGCCGTCGCTTCCTTGGACAGCCATTATATCTTCCTCGTCTTCCTCTTCTTCTTCGTAACCTTTAAGTTTAGAAGCTAAATCACCTGTTATCACAACATAACACTCGGATATTAGTCAATGATCTGTGCTCAGATCATATCGTAAGTGTCCCTGTGATTACAATCATTAAGTTAATCATTCAGCGTATATGTGTAAACTGCGTTACTTTGCACATTTCAAACGCGTAAACATCGTCTGGACGGAATAAGATATTCGAACAGCTTTAAATTATACACATATATGTGAATTTAGTTAGTACAGCCTTTACACTCTGATAACAGCACGTTACCTGTCATGACCTCGACCCTTTGTCCATCTATGATCTGAATCTTTTTCTGTCTCCCCATCTTCAATGCTTGTTGTTTCTCTTGGAGAGAAGATTCTGGGTCATGAACAGCCATGTGTCGAATAAGATTTCCTTTGTGTCTGAGGGAAAAGTTTTTATTTATAGAACCGTTCTCCGGTCTCGTTAACGTCTTTACGTACCTGAACGGTCGTTCGCACTCAGGGCATTGATGTGTCTTCTCTTGCGGAGGTGGAGGAACATAAGAAGGATTATGGTACAGATTACAATGCCGTTTGAGGAGTTGTTTTTGTCTGAATGATTGAAAGCAATGATCACATTGATATGGTTTCTGATCGGTGTGAATTAACATGTGGCTTTCAAGATGCCGCGCAGATATAGAAGCATACGGACATAAATCACATTTATAACACTTTTCTCCTTCGTGAGTTTTACTGTGCAATTTGTAGCTATATCTACAAAGGTAAAAGGTATGTGTTTTATGTTTGCAACGCACAAAAGTCTTCTTTTTCTTTTCCCGTTTGATATAGGGTAAAGAGTTATTCTTATGTACTTACCGGTCCGGGAATGTTTTTCCGCAGCGTTTACACTTCAAAGGTTTGTCAGAGGTATGTAATTTTTGTACGTGAATTCTGAGATCCGTTTTCCGTCCGCACGTAGTGGGACATAATTCACATTGAAATACCGGTTTATCGCCAACTATAATATTCACGATGTCGAGTGATGTATTCCAGATTGAATAAATAATTATACTTGTTGACTACATACCGTTGTGTATCAATTTGTGAGCCTTCAAACTGTTAGACTGAGTAAACCTCGCTTTGCAAAAATCACACTCGTAAGGTTTTTCTCCTGTATGTATACGCAAGTGTCGCTTCAATTTAAAGGTATCAGGACTTGCGTACGTACAATGCGGACACTAGTAGAAAAAAAGAATAATATGAATTTCAAGTCATACGAATTCATTTGTTTGCCAAAAAGCAGATAGTATTGAGTATACCTGATACGGGCGTTCTCCCGTGTGACATCGAATATGACGCTTGAGTTTAGATAACTCGACAGAAGCATAATCACATTCGTGACATTTATGTGGTTTCTCGTGCGTGTGCCTATATCGAACGTGTCTAACGAGTTCACCTGTAAACGAACATCGACCACGATTACTACGCTTTCACGTTTATGATTTGTAGCGCTCGATGACCGAAAATAAATGATACACGAACAGACCGCGGGTGTACGAAAAAGCCTGAAAAAAATGGCACACTCACCGGAAGTCGTGAATGCGCTATCACAGAATTTACAGTGATGCGGTTTGGTCCCAGTATGCGTATTAACGTGATTCTGTAGTGAAGCTAGCGTTTTGAATCCTCTTTCGCAGACGCTACACTTATGCGGTCTTTCCTCAGAATGGGATTTCATGTGCCGCGATAACAAATACCTGTATGCGAAATATGTAGACGTTAAAGAATGATTTACAAATCGATTGAATATTAAGTTCTCAGGTGACGGAAATTACCGCTTTGGGCTTGTGTAATTACAGTAATTACACATATGAGCTTGGGTGACGGTCTGAGACTTTTTAGGTAAGAACTTAATAATCTTTGCTTTGTCATCTTCAACTTCGGATTCCACAGGTGGTTCATTGTCCTCGTTATCCTCGAAATCGTAAACGGTAAGATCCTGTTCTCCTTCACCTTCCTCACCCTCTGCTCCTTCTCTGACCACTGGTTTATTGCTATCTTTTTCTTCGGACTCGGGTTGCTGAACTATGAATACATAACTGAAGTCACCAGAATTTGTATCGGATGGTACAATCGTCACTGTCTGGTACGCATCGTCAGAATTGATTACAACTTGATTATTCTCAGTAGTGGTCGCTTGACCCTGTGAAAGAACGAACGTTTGTATCCATACGAGTCTCACACTAAATCTGCATTTCACTTACATCCTCATCTGCATCTACTTGCTCTAGTTCCTCGATTTCTTGGTACTGCTCTTCCTGAGCAGCCTCCCCTTCTGCTTGTATATCTGTCTCTTCGACTTCTTGAATCTGCACCTGTGTCATCACAGGCGTCTCATCGCTATTTGCTTGATAGTAATATTGACCGGACTGGTCAACAAAGTACGTTCCACCCTCTTCTCCACCCGACAATCCTTCCACTTGTTGCACTGCAATTGAACACTCTAATAAAATTCACGCTCCTCGTCGGAGACAGAAGAATACTTCTCAATTACTGACACTGGACATGTTGCAATTGTTCTCCTTGGCCACCTTCTATTTCCTTGTTAAACGTCTCTAAATAAGTTTGTATCTCTGTCACAGATTCTTGCTCCTCTTCTAACTTAATACTCGCTACGTTACTTGTCATGGTCAAATCATTAATTCATATAAATGTACTTTCATTCATTAATCTGAAACATCAACAGGCACATTGTTCACTTGACAATTCAAATAAATCGTCATCGTAAAAGATATCCTCTGTGTGTTTGTCTTTGTGTCACCAAAACATATCCAGACCAATGGGTCTATCAATGTCATTCTATATTGTCAATCAAAAAGTATGTTTACACCAGTAGAAGTTAATGCCATATGCACAGTACATGTGCATATGCAGTACACACAATTAATACAAACACTATAGAAGATACGTAGAGAGATATATATACATATGTAGTCTATACTGTGTAATTCATTGATTTAGATAATAATAAGTTATCAGTGTAGTAATGCAGACCTTGAGACTGCAGACTGTTTCAGAGATATATATGAATGAGCATTCTTAAAAAAGTGAAGCCATTTAGATGATCGTTATCAAAGAATTGGGACGAGACCCGTAAGACCCGTTTTGTAAGAATTCGCAAGTACGATCGCAAGTGAATGTACGAAGACACGTGCGTCCATACGAAGATTTGCCGCCGATTACCACCGGGGTACGGAGGGTACTACGAGAGACATAGTGGATCGAACGAAATTAAAGGAAAATCAATATCCGGGTGAAGAAATTCGAGGTATGTAGGAGCAGGTGAACGAAGGGGTCGGCGAGCGATCGGCAAGTCGAAGCACGCGTTGGTATCCCTCGTGATCCGGACATCGGGGGCGTCATGAGAGTTTCGCGAAATCAAACGGGACTGACAGGAGCGACACGCGCCGCCGTGGAACGCCATGCGACACGCGGAGCGGATAACGCGGGCGAGGACGACGCCATGGGCGAAACGTGATCGGCGCCGTGATGGGCGAAGGCGAGGGCGAACGCAACGGCGAGGGCAACGCGTGGAGATACGTAATCGGGCCTCCAGGGTTCCGTAACCGTACACTTTCATCGGGTACCGGAGTCCCCGAGGTTGCGCATTCTGTCGGAAAGCTTTTAAGACAACGCGGGTGCTTTCGATTTCAGGACACAGGGGGCATTAACGACAAAAATTTCAGAAAATTATCACCGTCGGCGCTGTCATCAATATGGAGGACGCAACGGAAGGGAATACTGTTCGTTCTGCTACGTGCTGCTGATAACTCACCGATGTTTAACGCTGCTCTCGCGACCGGCGTACGCCGATCCCCTCGGATATCGCTGAAAATCGTCTTTCCTCACACGTGTTCGTGTTTCCACGCCGCGCTGGACTCCCCTGCGACACGAAACCTCGAAATATTCCCTTACCTCATAAAGCCGAGAACGTTCGTGTGAGGGCGTTGTGTAAGACGCGGAGGACAATATGGCCGAATCGAACTACGAATGTTCAAATGCTGCGCGTTGGTAGCTGCGCACTAGGACGCGTCACTCGTCATGTTTACACCGGACGACCGTCGTTTTACTCACTTCCGGGCATTAAACTAAACCCACCTTCGCACTTGCCAATTCACTTTTTCCATTGTCGTTCGACGGATCTTCGTCTAACGAACCGCGTTTCTAATCGTCTGACCCTCGCATTCGTTTAATTCCCGAATCCTAACTTCGAACACGTTCCAATAACTGGCCCTATGTACGCACGAGTGGAATGCATTCCGACGAAATAAAAGAGTTACAACGATGTACCAAAAGAGCGGGAAAAATGCACCTCGGGAAGGGGAAACTATTAAAAAGTGGGGGAGACCAACACCCATTTACATAGGTGAAATTATTATTGCTTTTCCCTAAGTAACTGACTGACTGACGTACATTTCCGAAATAAGTCTGTTGACCAGTCGACCATTTCTCGTATCTTCGTATCAAATTATCTGTGCAAATCTCCCATTACTCAGCACTTATCTAATTATCTAATATATATATATATATATACATACTACGAAAAAAACTTATTTTTTAATATCTATGCTTTTACGATTGGATTGAGATAAAATGCACGCACGTGGTATATAATAGAAGAATAAGGTCTGCATTGAATATAAAGATACTTAACATATTTTATTAACGTCAAGCTTTTATGCATGTACACAGTAAATAATTATAAATAATGATTATCCCCTTGTTACATTATCGTAGAAACCTAATGCTTTTTCAGGAATACGAGGAACATAAACTTTAAGCATACGGTTCTGTTCAATATTTAAATGCACTTGAAAGGACAATAAGTTTATACAAATACCTGTAAAAACATGTGTAAAACGTTATAAAAATAATTTCAGTTATTGTATATTTTTTAGTAATAATAATAATACATTCTCCTTTTGGTTATATTAAATATGTTATACGTACATATTTTAGTTTCGATCAATGCTTTCTGGAAACCAATAACTGAACCATTCCAAATGTATCTTACATAATGTTTTTCGTAATTAAAATAATGAAAAAATGTCGAGATATAAAACGTTGCCACATAAACGTAAGTTAATAATTGAAGTTGTTATTATATGCCTGTAGAAACGAAACGAATTCCTATACTTTGAAAATCTATAATTCGTGACGCATGTGACAAGCAGCAGGTTGCTCCACGGTACTTTTTATATCGAGTTTCAGAATATAAACAACTATTATGGCCATTGCAATTGTCAATATTACAGAAAATAGTAGTAAATGCTTTACAAAAATGACGTCGCGATGTAGCTTCGCGTTACACTCTTCCAAATGTACAATCTGCAATTGAACAATTCATTTATTAAGACACTGTTTAATATTCCGTCTACGTATAACGGTACGGCTTTACACTCACCTTACGAGTCAGCACATCGGTTTGTCCATTTTCCGACGGCGAAAATATCGATCTAGACGCTTCATTATTTACAGTGCCGCCGTCGCTACATCTCAGTCTATGCTGTTCCGGTTGTTTCTCGGACTATAAAAATATGAATCCAATAACAAACAGATTGTATACGTATTTTACGGGCAGTTCATTACCTTCCACAGTGCTGCCAAATCTCGCGACGATGTATTTGGATCTTTTAACGGAAGGCACATAACTAAAAATCTGTCGGCATGTAAAAGCCCGCGAACGTTATATTCCTGTTGCAAGACGACAGAAATCACCCGTTGCTCTTGCGGCAATAAAATTCCCGAGCTCGGTCGTACTCGAAATTTTTCAGGGGACGTCGTTTTTATCTACAAATGATAGGAATTCGTTAGTTGTCCTTTAACTTTACTGAAACACACATTGAGAAGGAAATTGTACTTTGTAAGATAGAGGCATGGCAGAAGACATATTTTTCAGTGTAATCGTTCCACCGATCTCGTTTCCAGTTCTGTTAAATATGATCGCGTCTGGTTCAATGAATAACACTGAAAAATATTCCTGATTAACTTTCTTCTCCACCGGTGAAACAAGGTCCTCGTTACTTACGTTGCGCTTCAGTTTGATGCTCTCCGAAGCTACCGGGCGACTGTTCTGTCATTGGAGAATTCTCTGCAAAATGCACCTATAATTATATAAAGAAAGAGGATTCATTCACAACTGAAATATATCGCTAATTACTCGGTACTCATAGCTTGAACAACTAGCTATGTACCTTTCTGCTATTAATTTTACCATTCAATGTAGCATCCATATTGTTTTGTGCTTCTGGTACAAACTTGAAGACATATTCATTGCTGCCGCCCCAATATGTAAGCACATCGTTAGGATCTACGAATTCAGTGATACTGCTCTTGTGTACAAATTTTATCTTCGGTATCGCCTTCGGCGGTAGCCACGATTTAATTATTTTAAACGCCGTGTTCAGTATCCACGGCATCTCGAATATGATGATGTAGTTTAGAAAGTTGGGGTAATAGTTTTTACAAAGACCGATCAGGTACCTGGTAAATTCCATATCCATATTGGACAAACCGCTGTCTGACATATCAAAGAAAAGCGATATTTGATTGCCATTAGTTTCTCTGAAAATAATAACGAGATAAAATTAATATGCAAGAACGAGAATCATCAAATTCATTTTTGCGAATTACCTTTCTAATCTTTCAAACCAGTACACGACAAGTCTCTGCAACTCATTGAAATCCTTGCTGCCTCGAGTGTGTAATTTAGATCTAATAACAAACATTGTTTTCCCATCTTTATCTTTTCCGTGTATAAAACATAATCCAGTATCTAAATATTCCCTCTTCACGTTGTCTTCATTAATTTCTGCAATTAGATAACATTAATACAGTGTGTTATCGAAATTTCTCGGCTTATCAGATTACATAAAAGAGGCACGTGTCAATATTTATTATTACCGTTTGCCCCGAATTTACTTCTCCAAGTGCAAGTGTCCCATAACATGTTATAAGATTCTTGCATGTTGTTCTCATTGTGCTCCAAGAACCTTTTCAACCAATTGTTATTCTCCTTTACCCTCGTAACATCTGCTGGATGGAACTCTGAAATTGCATTCATTTGAATAAAATGGATAATAGGTGAAAACAGCTGGAAAAACATCTATGTACACAAACGCGT
Organism: Ceratina japonica; assembly: GCA_019453355.1. Taxonomy (NCBI): domain Eukaryota; kingdom Metazoa; phylum Arthropoda; class Insecta; order Hymenoptera; family Apidae; genus Ceratina; species Ceratina japonica. The sequence continues at coordinate 21,096 of SMSR01016062.1, read as the reverse complement.
AATTGCGTTACATACTTGATCAATCAGATACGATGGAACAAAGAAGTCATGAATTATTTATTAAGGAAAAAATTTTTACTTTTCATCGAACGCGTATCAAGAGCAGGCGACCTTGGAATATGAACATGACGCCGAGCTCCGATTCGATTACTTTAGCCAGCGCTCGGGCGATATCTCTGGTACACAAATTTTGTTTTGCGAAATAAAAATGACAAATACGTACTGGGATCGGGCGGCGCCTTAAAAAACTTCTCCCGGAGTTCCGTGATCAAATCCGGCTGGACTTCCATCTTCTGTTAACCTGGTGCTGGATCGACACTTTTGACCGGCAACGAGCTATATGACACGAACACACGATAACCAGACGATAATTGTTTATCCGGACATCAGATCTGCGCGTCGAGAGGCGCGCATACTGTGCTCGGACTTTATATTCAATTAATTGAACTCATAAATTCTTCCTTCCAAACGCCAGACGACACACTTTCCAGTGGACGTAATTGACGGAATGATCTGTCTCGATGAGGGACGAGCGAAGTCGACCCGAGTCAAAGTCGCTTCCGGCTGTATGCATATGACATGTAAAACACCCGATCCGAAACCGATGGAACTTTTATTTTATATATTTTTTCTAAACGCGTATAAACCTGTACTATTACACGTTCATACCGGTTTGACAGAGCCTGTCGATGTCGATATATTTATTTAAGCTCTATTTCCACGTTTGACATTTGTGCTATTAATTATTTAATTGTGAGAAGAAATACGATTCATTTTTATACTGGAGACAAATCAATTTTAACTAATAAGCAATTCAGATTTCTTTGACTGTGTAAAAAGAATGTTGTGAGTGTTGTATTGCGTGCTGATTATGCATTATTTCTTTTATCCTTACGTCAATTGTCGTTATATATATAGTTAATGCTAGCTGATACTATAGCTATAGCTCTTTGACTATATAGTATGTACACTTATGTGAAGCGTGCGAGGGGGTTGGAGGGGGTGCGAAGTGAAACGTAAACATCGCTCTTCAATGTCATTCAATGTCTCGTTAAAAATCTCGCGGGGGTGAGAAGAAATTGATCTCGTGTTTGTTACATGCAAAATATGGTGTACTTACATTTTCCGTCAAATTTAACCGAAGAGGAATTGATGTTACAAGCCAAATATAATAAACTTAAAAGAAAGGTATGTATACTGAGGTTATGTTTACGATTCAAGATACTGTGATAGTATTTTAATTCTGAACTCGGTGAGTAAATTAAATTTCACGTAATCTCGCAATTAGGTAGAAATTTCTGGGATTCGTGTTTAAAACGCCTAATTACTGAAATTCTCCAGCGATACTTACTGGTACCACAAGTTACCTCTTAGATTTGTAACTTCACCTTCTTTTGTTTCGCAGAAAAAGGCTCTGCAAGATTTGAAATCGCCGAAACAAGAAGTCGAACGCGTGCCGCAGGCCCCGAAGAGGCCAACGGAAGCGCGAGATGCGAGAGAAGTCGCGAAGAAATTAATCAAATCCGGAGTGATCACTGCTCCGAAAACTCCGAAACGGCCGGAACAGTCGTTCAAAAGGCCGCGTGGATTAGTGAGGAAATTAAACAGCACGGAAAAGACGATAAGTTCGTATCAACCGTTCTCTGCTACACAAATGGAAGAAGAAGAAGCTGAACCGGTGAAACCCAGAGTCAAAGATTTGTACGATAGTTTTGTGAGTGCCCAAGATACGGAAGATAGGACTGGTGCCGACGCTCAGCCGCCGTCTGAGCAAGAAGCAAAACCGCGCGTAGGAAATACGATATTTGTTTGTGGTTACAAAATATCAGAAGACTTTTTGAAGAAACATTTTCAAACGTTTGGAAATATCTTAAACATATCAATGGAAGCCGAGAAGAAGTAAGTATCAAGTTGTATCGAAGTATTTCGTATGATCGTAAGAGATTTCAATGAACGATTGCATATTTCAGCCGGGGGTTCGTCACTTTTGACAAGGCGGAAGCAGCCGAGAGAGCGATAAGCGAGATGGACGGCAGCATGGTCTCCTCCGTTCAGCTGAAAGTGTCGTTAGCGCGGAGGCAGCCGATCATCGAACCCGTGACCGACGTCACGTCCAGCTCCATGTGGTCGCCGATCGCCGCAAATTATTCCCAAAAAAGTGCGCACAAGGACAGGAGAGACTTGAAAGTGTACGAGGAAGATCTTTTCATGTGAACGCAACGTTTCCCTTTAATTTTTCTATGGTTTCCTAGGATATGTTGTTACAAGGTTACAGTATATGGAATTTAGTTTTTAAATAAAAGTTGTACATGTAGGTATCAAAAAATATTTCCAACAAATTGCGGATGTCGATATTATAAACTCGTGACTAGTCAAACGATCAAACAAGATACAAAATACGTTAAATTTTCTCGTATTATATACTTTGTCTATGACACCTTGAATTTCTCCCGCTCTCTACAAAACGATGCTCGTGTCGTTAAAAAAATAGTTGTTGCAACACTTGTTCACGTTCAAGACCACTTCATAATTGATGTATATACGTTACGTGCATATATTATTGCTCGGTGACTAAGTACAAGTAAATCAATCGGTACATTTCTTCAAAGGCNACCGGCACCGATGCTCTTCAACTCGGACGCGGTGATCACCAACGCGTCCACCTCGGACGCGACGATCTTCCCCGCTTCGATCTGGGAAACGCTCAAACGGTCCACTCGCAGGTCTCCCACTTCCAGATTCCCGATTCTCACCGGTTCGTCCGAGAGCAGCGCGGACCGTATGGCTCTTAAATGCGAATCCTCGTCGCGCTCTTGCAGATGAGGCGCCGACAGGTGTCTGTCCCCGAAGTCCTCCATCTCCCTGGCCGGCGACGGGGACTTCAACGAAACAGTATCGTACGCGGGCCGTTCCTCTTTGCGCAGCCTTTGGGACATCGGCAGCGGCGGTACCGGGGGCGTGCTCATGCTGGAAGGACTCGGTATCCTCTCCGTGGAGACCATGATCTGCGAACCGGACATAGACGGTGCCACGACCAATTTCGCCTGAGTCACTTCCTCCTCTATGACCATGTCGTCGGGCAGAGGGTCTGTCTGCGTGGCGGTCGTCGCTTCCGTGACCAGTTCCTGCGTCGTCTCGCGAGTGGACCGATCCTGAGACTGGTCCTTCCTGATCCTCGGCGGCCTTGGCGGCGCCGGCAGCGGACGTCCTTGCATTTTACTCAGGACCTCGTCGCTACGGAGGTCCTTGTGTTCCCCGTCGGAGTCGACGTCCACGTATGGCAACGACTCGGCCGCTATCAGAGTGGTATCATACGTATCAGTGAGTATACTGACTTCCTTGAGTTTCGCCGGGCCGAGGGTGCTGTAGGCTCTCTGAGGCCGTTTAGGCGGAACCGGTCTGGGCGCAGTGGCGAACTTGTCCCTTTTCCTCCTCGGAGGCGGAGGTCTCGGCGGCTTCTCTCGTTTATCAATGATAGCGTAACCGGATAAATCTCTTTCAAGGTCGACGTCGTCTCGTGGGATGTCTTCCTCCACGTAGCCGGCTTCCGGTAACGACTCCGCGCCGTGGGACGTCCTGTCTTCGTCCTGGGCCACGGAAGTGCCTCTAGACCTGGACCTCCTCTTCGGCGGAACTGGTGGCGGTACCACCACCTCTTCCTCTCGAAGTCTCGTAGCCAATTTCTGAATNCGTGACCAGAAGTAACAGCGCGCACAACGTCAGTTCCACTTCTCTGACCTTCTCCCTGGAATCCTCGCCGACCATCGACGACACGTAGCCGACGAACTGTCGCAACGTTTTCAGACCAGCCGCACGGAGCACCCTGATCAGCTGTCTCGTGCTCTCCGCGATGCTGGGCTCGACGGGATGGCTGGTGGTCAGGGAGTAAAAGTGCGCCGGGACTTGCGAGGCCGGGAACGCGATCAGATGCGTGCCGTTCAAGGGAAAGGAAGAGGGTAACGGCGACTGGGAGAATTCCCTTTGCGACTCCCTGTCCGAGTGCTCGGCGTACGAGGTGTAGGAGATCACGGCACGTTGCGGTTGTGCGTCGCTGCTGGTGCCGTGACTCGTGTAGCTATCCGGCGTGTCCGGTGTCACGGAGATGACGGGCGGTAGCGATCGGACCGGGGAGGCGGTATGCGGCGTTTGGGAGATACCTAAAGGCGAGGAAGACCTGGATCTCGACTTTCGTCCCTTGCGTTCGCCGCCTTCGGGCGACGTCTGTATCCGCTTTTGTTCCAAGGTCGCGAACTCCGGCGGCGGTGACGATTTCGAGTCGACGGACTCGCTGCCGTTCTCGGACACGCGATCCGGGGACAACCTCGTCGACTCCTTGCTCTCTTCCACTGCGGGCTCCACGGCCGGAGACGGGGGGAGGGAAGCGCGGGACTCCTCGATGGAGCGTTTCCTGCCGCCGGCTGGGCTCAGGGGCTTTCTTTCTGTATCTAGAATTTGTAAGGACTTATCTTGAGTCTGAACGGTGGATAATACGCGTGTGCTTGTATCTTTGTCGCTCGGTTCTACTGGCGTGTTTTCTAGTGTTCGTGTCGTCTCTCTGTCCTCTACGACCGTCAGTGTGTGTGTCGGTATATCCTTCGCTTCGGCTACTCTACTCTTAACAACCTTTTGCTCTTCCTCCTCGCCCGCCGCCGGTTTCTCGTCTTCCCGACTCGGCGGCTTCTTCTCCTCTTGCCTCTCTGCAACGGGAATGTCTGTCTTCCTTTCAATCTCCATCAACCTGCCCTCTTCCCTCTGAATCTCCTGCACCCTCGCCACGGTCTCCAGGTGACTTCTGATGGCCATCAGTTCTCTGATAATAGAAGGCGACAGGCTCTCCTCCACACCGGCACCGATGCTCTTCAACTCGGACGCGGTGATCACCAACGCGTCCACCTCGGACGCGACGATCTTCCCCGCTTCGATCTGGGAAACGCTCAAACGGTCCACTCGCAGGTCTCCCACTTCCAGATTCCCGATTCTCACCGGTTCGTCCGAGAGCAGCGCGGACCGTATGGCTCTTAAATGCGAATCCTCGTCGCGCTCTTGCAGATGAGGCGCCGACAGGTGTCTGTCCCCGAAGTCCTCCATCTCCCTGGCCGGCGACGGGGACTTCAACGAAACAGTATCGTACGCGGGCCGTTCCTCTTTGCGCAGCCTTTGGGACATCGGCAGCGGCGGTACCGGGGGCGTGCTCATGCTGGAAGGACTCGGTATCCTCTCCGTGGAGACCATGATCTGCGAACCGGACATAGACGGTGCCACGACCAATTTCGCCTGAGTCACTTCCTCCTCTATGACCATGTCGTCGGGCAGAGGGTCTGTCTGCGTGGCGGTCGTCGCTTCCGTGACCAGTTCCTGCGTCGTCTCGCGAGTGGACCGATCCTGAGACTGGTCCTTCCTGATCCTCGGCGGCCTTGGCGGCGCCGGCAGCGGACGTCCTTGCATTTTACTCAGGACCTCGTCGCTACGGAGGTCCTTGTGTTCCCCGTCGGAGTCGACGTCCACGTATGGCAACGACTCGGCCGCTATCAGAGTGGTATCATACGTATCAGTGAGTATACTGACTTCCTTGAGTTTCGCCGGGCCGAGGGTGCTGTAGGCTCTCTGAGGCCGTTTAGGCGGAACCGGTCTGGGCGCAGTGGCGAACTTGTCCCTTTTCCTCCTCGGAGGCGGAGGTCTCGGCGGCTTCTCTCGTTTATCAATGATAGCGTAACCGGATAAATCTCTTTCAAGGTCGACGTCGTCTCGTGGGATGTCTTCCTCCACGTAGCCGGCTTCCGGTAACGACTCCGCGCCGTGGGACGTCCTGTCTTCGTCCTGGGCCACGGAAGTGCCTCTAGACCTGGACCTCCTCTTCGGCGGAACTGGTGGCGGTACCACCACCTCTTCCTCTCGAAGTCTCGTAGCCAATTTCTGAATGTTCTCCTCGCTCGTCGCGATGATCTGTTCGGCGGTATAAACTTCTTGATCTTCCAGGTGGTCGACCGACGTCGCGGGAGGCAAGGGGAGCGGTTTTTCCGGGGCGGAACCCGTCCACTCGGTGTGCCCGTTGCAAATCGGCACCTCGCCGTTTCTTCTCTCCGGTTCTTTACGCAATCGCTTGCGGCGAGTGGGTGCCACGGGCGGCGTCGACTCCGCTTGAACTTCCGCCGGGATCTGCGACTGGCTGCGCTGCAAGGATCTCGACTTCCTACGCGCCGGCTTCACCACCACGATGTCGTCCAACGGTTCCACCGCGAGCTCCGCGGGCTCTCCCTCCGTCTGATAAACCACCCTGTGCCTGGAGTCGCTTCTCGTTCGTTCGCGGAACTGCTCGTCCATCGACTCGCTCCTGCGAGCTCTGTTCGGTCTGACGGGCGGAAGGNGTAGCTATCCGGCGTGTCCGGTGTCACGGAGATGACGGGCGGTAGCGATCGGACCGGGGAGGCGGTATGCGGCGTTTGGGAGATACCTAAAGGCGAGGAAGACCTGGATCTCGACTTTCGTCCCTTGCGTTCGCCGCCTTCGGGCGACGTCTGTATCCGCTTTTGTTCCAAGGTCGCGAACTCCGGCGGCGGTGACGATTTCGAGTCGACGGACTCGCTGCCGTTCTCGGACACGCGATCCGGGGACAACCTCGTCGACTCCTTGCTCTCTTCCACTGCGGGCTCCACGGCCGGAGACGGGGGGAGGGAAGCGCGGGACTCCTCGATGGAGCGTTTCCTGCCGCCGGCTGGGCTCAGGGGCTTTCTTTCTGTATCTAGAATTTGTAAGGACTTATCTTGAGTCTGAACGGTGGATAATACGCGTGTGCTTGTATCTTTGTCGCTCGGTTCTACTGGCGTGTTTTCTAGTGTTCGTGTCGTCTCTCTGTCCTCTACGACCGTCAGTGTGTGTGTCGGTATATCCTTCGCTTCGGCTACTCTACTCTTAACAACCTTTTGCTCTTCCTCCTCGCCCGCCGCCGGTTTCTCGTCTTCCCGACTCGGCGGCTTCTTCTCCTCTTGCCTCTCTGCAACGGGAATGTCTGTCTTCCTTTCAATCTCCATCAACCTGCCCTCTTCCCTCTGAATCTCCTGCACCCTCGCCACGGTCTCCAGGTGACTTCTGATGGCCATCAGTTCTCTGATAATAGAAGGCGACAGGCTCTCCTCCACACCGGCACCGATGCTCTTCAACTCGGACGCGGTGATCACCAACGCGTCCACCTCGGACGCGACGATCTTCCCCGCTTCGATCTGGGAAACGCTCAAACGGTCCACTCGCAGGTCTCCCACTTCCAGATTCCCGATTCTCACCGGTTCGTCCGAGAGCAGCGCGGACCGTATGGCTCTTAAATGCGAATCCTCGTCGCGCTCTTGCAGATGAGGCGCCGACAGGTGTCTGTCCCCGAAGTCCTCCATCTCCCTGGCCGGCGACGGGGACTTCAACGAAACAGTATCGTACGCGGGCCGTTCCTCTTTGCGCAGCCTTTGGGACATCGGCAGCGGCGGTACCGGGGGCGTGCTCATGCTGGAAGGACTCGGTATCCTCTCCGTGGAGACCATGATCTGCGAACCGGACATAGACGGTGCCACGACCAATTTCGCCTGAGTCACTTCCTCCTCTATGACCATGTCGTCGGGCAGAGGGTCTGTCTGCGTGGCGGTCGTCGCTTCCGTGACCAGTTCCTGCGTCGTCTCGCGAGTGGACCGATCCTGAGACTGGTCCTTCCTGATCCTCGGCGGCCTTGGCGGCGCCGGCAGCGGACGTCCTTGCATTTTACTCAGGACCTCGTCGCTACGGAGGTCCTTGTGTTCCCCGTCGGAGTCGACGTCCACGTATGGCAACGACTCGGCCGCTATCAGAGTGGTATCATACGTATCAGTGAGTATACTGACTTCCTTGAGTTTCGCCGGGCCGAGGGTGCTGTAGGCTCTCTGAGGCCGTTTAGGCGGAACCGGTCTGGGCGCAGTGGCGAACTTGTCCCTTTTCCTCCTCGGAGGCGGAGGTCTCGGCGGCTTCTCTCGTTTATCAATGATAGCGTAACCGGATAAATCTCTTTCAAGGTCGACGTCGTCTCGTGGGATGTCTTCCTCCACGTAGCCGGCTTCCGGTAACGACTCCGCGCCGTGGGACGTCCTGTCTTCGTCCTGGGCCACGGAAGTGCCTCTAGACCTGGACCTCCTCTTCGGCGGAACTGGTGGCGGTACCACCACCTCTTCCTCTCGAAGTCTCGTAGCCAATTTCTGAATGTTCTCCTCGCTCGTCGCGATGATCTGTTCGGCGGTATAAACTTCTTGATCTTCCAGGTGGTCGACCGACGTCGCGGGAGGCAAGGGGAGCGGTTTTTCCGGGGCGGAACCCGTCCACTCGGTGTGCCCGTTGCAAATCGGCACCTCGCCGTTTCTTCTCTCCGGTTCTTTACGCAATCGCTTGCGGCGAGTGGGTGCCACGGGCGGCGTCGACT
>SMSR01016061.1:13122-24790 GCA_019453355.1 Ceratina japonica | reverse complement strand
TAGAACTAAGAGGTTTAAATCAGAATTAAAATTTCGACTCGGGTAGTTAACAATTAGTAATCAATGAAATAAGTTGCTGTTCAGATTCAGATAGTATACAAAGAATTGAGTATCGTACTCGCGGCAAACGCAGGTACCGTTCTTGCAGTATCCGAACCGGGCTCCACCCGTGAAAATACATTCCTCCATGCAATGAGAATTCGCTGTAGTTTTCTTAAGATCGCAGGTCATCTTTCTTCCTTCTTGATCGACAAGTTCTTCAAAAGCTTCCACCCCAAGAGAACCTTCTTGTCCTGAAATTTAAACAATTAAGTATATTCATGTTTTTAATATAATAATTAAAGGAACGATACTAAATGTCTAGCANCATCGACAAGTTCTTCAAAAGCTTCCACCCCAAGAGAACCTTCTTGTCCTGAAATTTAAACAATTAAGTACATTCATGTTTTTAATATAATAATTAAAGGAACGATACTAAATGTCTAGCAAAAAATTTTTTGACATTATCTAATTCACTAAGTATTTTTTATATTGCAAGTACAAGTACTTTTTATATTATCGATGTTCTACAAACGTAGAAGTAATTAGATGACTAGCAACTTATCATGGATCAAAATTAAATAAATTCAACCTATATAATTTAATGAATGTGAAAATAAAATAAAAATTTGTCGCTTACCTACTGGTACACATGTGATAGCGGCAGTAGTCATCAAAAAAAGAGCGAAAAGGAAGTAAATCTTCGTCATCTTATTTAAGTTTCGAGTTATTCCTTGAGATGAGTAAACAAAGGTATTTTAGGTAGAAGATATGACTGACAACTGAAGAGGAACTCAAGCGTCTTATATATGCATGTAATCTGTAATCTTCATGCACTGACCCAAGCTTCTTCACTGACCCGGGACGCACGGGTAAGTGTCCCCGACAGCAGCAACAGAAGCGTGTGATTGTATAAAATCAACAACTTCGGAAGACTCCTTCCTGATTAGAAGCAATTATGTTAATGATATTCAATGTTTCCAAAGCATAATTGATTTATATCTATTTTATTCTAAATGCAGCGATAATGTTTGCAACTTAAATTTGCTAAATGTTACTTCTTCGCCGATGACCCTATGCTATCAACATCAAAACCATTGTTCTGAACAAAAAAAAATGTGCAAGTAGATAACCCGGAGGGTTACAGTTGCTATAAATGTACATATACATACATACACAGGTAATTGCAACTTTAAACCGTTGTTTTTCAAAACAAAGAAAACGATTTTTCGCAATTTCTTATTACCCGTGAACCGATAGACACTTGCAAAGTGGATAGTGAATTAAGTGATATGCTTTGAATGGATTTGTACTTGTCACAGAATCATATCGTGAGTATTAAAAATCATTTAAAGCTGCTATTTGGATACCAATATTCCTTTCATTTCATTTCAATAGTATTATTAAGATAGACGGTTTCTCAGGAACTAATGAGTGTGTCTTCCATTTTATCCATTGCGATGTGTGTTAACGTTTTTCTATAGGATTATATCTAAAGAGTTTACTGTTATGTGTCCCCAACAGTGAGAACGATAAAGAACACTAAAGTAATATTTCTACGAAGGGAGATAATTCTAAAGCAGTTCTCCGTTATACACTAATAAAGATTCATTTATAAGTTCTTATTATTCGACTCTCCTTTGACTTCCGATTTTCGGAAAGATAATTATTTCTCAATGTCGAGACGCGACAAGGAAGACAAATCACCGCAGTACAAAATTGGTATCGCCTTATCTTTCAAAGACAGAGCGTAGCGTGTAGCGTGAATATACACGTACTATTGCGATTAGTAAAACTACATAATCTGATAATAACAGCAGTATACTCGCTTCTGTTCTTATCGACGCGCCTCGGCGAGACTTTTACAGATGCGAGTGTTACCTGCTTGATCAAATAAGAAGTAAAATGAAAGATTACTTGTTAGAATAATGAGTACAATAAACTAAAAACGAATTATTTCAAATAATATGGAATCACATAATGTTATATATAGATAATATTTTATTTCCAAGATTGTATTTCAAGTAATTTATTTGAATAATGCTCAAATGTCCCTTTTATGCTGAATTTATATCCGACGCGTTTTGGATCCAGTGCTTTGACCTAATTAGGTAAATCATTTTAGCAGACGATACACAATCAATCNTGTCGAGACGCGACAAGGAAGACAAATCACCGCAGTACAAAATTGGTATCGCCTTATCTTTCAGAGAAGACAGAGTCGTAGCGTGTAGCGTGAATATACACGTACTATTGCGATTAGTAAAACTACNAAGACAGAGCGTAGCGTGTAGCGTGAATATACACGTACTATTGCGATTAGTAAAACTACATAATCTGATAATAACAGCAGTATACTCGCTTCTGTTCTTATCGACCCGCCTCGGCGAGACTTTTACAGAGGCGAGTGTTACCTGCTTGATCAAATAAGAAGTAGAATGAAAGATTACTTGTTAGAATAATGAGTACAATAAACTAAAAACGAATTATTTCAAATAATATGGAATCACATAATGTTATATATAGATAATATTTTATTTCCAAGATTGTATTTCAAGTAATTTATTTGAATAATGCTCAAATGTCCCTTTTATGCTGAATTTATATCCGACGCGTTTTGGATCCAATGCTTTGACCTAATTAGGTAAATCATTTTAGCAGACGATACACAATCAATCATTGAACCAAATACACGTAATTAGAAGAATAATATTCTTTATTAGCATAAAACCGTGACATAGTGCAAAATATTAACAATTACATGCTGTGTGCACGCACACCTAATCTAATTGTAAGTGAATATGGTACAAAAAAAATTAATCGTTGTTTTCACAAGCAAGCTGCCTTCCCGCAAAGATTGATCTTTATGCCAGCATTACGAAGACCATCCGTGATTCTTTTCCCAAGTTCACCGTCCACTTCAGTGAAGTTCTTCACGGCCCTCTCGATAATGAACGTCGATGCGTTGCGGAGACTGCCCACTAGATTGTTAACCAGCCTGGTCTTCGCGTCGGCGTCGAGAACCCTCCTCCAAAATATAGTCACCTGCCCAAAGTCGTCCTCGTTCACGGGCTCGTAACGGTCTACGTCACCGCTCACGTGGAAGGGCGGAGATCGAACGGCCGGACACTCTTCGGGACCGCTGAAGCTGTTCGGATAATAGTTCGGCGCACCATTTTGATTGTAGACCGACATGAAGCCATCGCGTTGATAATTCATAGCCATAATTGTCTGAAAAACAACATACAATTTTTAAAAATTTCCTATGTCAAAATTACCAAGTAAATATTACACGTGTAGAACGTTGATATATTTGTTGTAAAAATATCAGATACTTATAATTAAAAATGACACTACTTCGATAAAAAAATTATTGTACAGAGAATAATTGAAAAATTGAATATAAATATTCGTGTATAAAATGCAATAAAGAGGTAATTACTTTGTACGGGCAGTTCACGGGTAATTGAAGGTGATTCGGGCCAAGACGATGCCTGTGAGTGTCACCGTAAGCGAATAGCCGGCCCTGTAGCATTTTGTCGGGGCTCGGTTCAATACCAGGTATCATGTGAGCCGGATCGAAGGCTATTTGCTCAACGTCAGCGAAGTAATTTTCGGGATTTCGGTCCAACACTAGCTTACCAACGGGGATGAGCGGGAATTCGTCATGCGGCCATACCTTTAATCATAGAACCGTGTCACATACTTCCCTCGACATTTTTATTCAACATATTGTTAATGAGTCTGTTGTAATTAAATTAAATTGTCAAGTGATTTATCATCATTAGTAATACGTATGGAAATGTCACCTTGGTCAGATCGAATGGATTCCATCTGAAGGTTTTCGCTTGACCCATTGTCATTATTTGAATAGAGAATGTCCAAGTTGGGTACTCGTGATTGGCAATAGCATTGTAAAGATCTCTGATCGAGTAATCTGGATCGGAAGACGCTAACTGAGCTGCCTTCTCGACTGGTAAGTTTTTGATCCCTTGATCGGTCTGTATAAAATAATTTTATTAAATATATATTAACTAAAAAATAATTATCATTTATTATTCTCTTTCTTTATACTTAATATTCTCGAGTTTTCCTTTTTTATATACTTTGCAATATAATTCATCTTAATCTTCTTTAATATCAACTCTTATGTCTCAGTTATTGTTAGGTATATCTTATCCGTGAAAATCGCACCTTGTAGTGGAATTTGCAGTAGAATTCCTCGTTGTTGGCGTTCACGAGCTTAAATGTATGGGAACCATAACCGTTCATATGACGATGACCATCGGGAATGCCACGATCGCTAAACAGGATCATAACTTGGTGCGTAGATTCCGGTCTCAGAGAAAGAAAGTCCCAGAACATGTCCGCATCCTGCGCGAGACAAATTCAGTTAACTCTTGATAGGTATTAATAAAGTAGCTTTAAGACTACGTAAATATAGAATTATAAGCTTTTTGATAAGAAAAATAAATACCAACTGGTGCAAACTTGGTATTTGTAAAATTTATTGAGAAGTAGAGTTAAAAAAATCATTCAATTGCAATGCAATCGGAGACAAACCTTCAGATGGGTAACAGGATTTCTTTTTTGCGTATGAATGAAACTGGGGAAAAACAGCGGATCCTTAATGAAGAAAATTGGTGTGTTGTTGCCCACCAAGTCCCAAATACCCTCCTCGGTATAAAATTTAACTGCAAATCCACGAGGATCCCTACAATGCATTAAGAGGATTAAAAATTATCTAAAAATAACAAAATCGATTTTTGTTGAAAAACGCTCTTTGTAGGTGAAATGCTTTGTTCTTAAATTTATTCATGAAATGACAAATTGAATGACTTGTTGAAAGAAAAAGCAAATACCAACAAATCACAGATGATTCATTGGGTTAATGTTATGACAGAGAATTGTGAAAAGGGAAACGGAGGTCAGTAATCGACCAATTAATTGCAAGGACGTTGAACGGGCGCGTGTTCACTTTTCCGCACAGTTTTTCGCTCGTTACCGAGTGACTAAACCGGCTAATTTGTATGCAAGAAACAACCATCACCGGGCTCGTTTCCCGTACTTTTGCAATCCATAATCGTTGCGTTGATTACATGAAACTTGAGTTTTTCTCTTGAGCATTGTTTTGGAAAAATTCACGCTCCGCGTATTACGTTCTACATCTTTTTTTTCCTACTCATTTGGAAACAATTGTCCGTAAAAGGTAAGCTTTTTTTGCATTGTTCTTACGCTTCGGATCGTTACAATTTGTATAACGCTTTCAAAAATTTCCAGTCACCATTTTCTGTAAAATAATGTAAACGGACTATATCGATTTTCTGTTATTATTCTTTATTGGTTTTATTTTATCTACATATCTGGAATATATATTTCTCTGTAAAAAACATTTTAAAAACATTTTTGATAACGATATAAAGTTCATTTGCTTTTTCAGCGTCCCCAGAGTAAAATATTAAAATTACATTCTGGTGCAATTTTTATCTCACTTCCGCGTTATACCGTGTACACGCCAACATGAATATTCAGAATCAGATGTCCTCTCGAACTTATCGAATCGAATTTTAAAGTGGTTCAATTTTACCCAACGATTGTGGCCACTATATATTTTATTCCATTACTATGAACAAAAAATTTTTCTCCTCAAAGATACTAAGACAATTTATATCTCCCGATTTGAATTACACTTATATAAGTCTCTTTTATTACTTTTTAAGGAAAAGGATGATCGAAATGAAAATTCCCTTTTCGGAGATAAATTCTTATTGGATCAGAGTTTTGAGATGTAAAAAGATAAAAAAGATGTTGAAACTACAATCTCTCGTCCGTTTCAGAGAAATTTAAGTAGCACAACTTTAAATAAGGAGTTGCAGGCTGTTTGACACGAAGATTCTCTAGACGGTATTTCAAAGAGGCTTGAAACTTTAATTTAGAAAGAAAATCGTCGTCCTACAATAATATTTTACTTAGTAATCATCTTCTAAACTTCGACAATTTTTATACCATTATACTACATTTTTTTTGGTAGTGCATTTATTTAATAAATTCAATAAATGAATGGATAAACGACACAGGAAATAAAATTTGCTGACACTGAGTATCAAATATCTCGCTTAGTGCGGAAGAGTGGAAACGCATACGTATAGATACATTTTCAATTACCTCACTGTATCAGCCGAGCCAGATTCGCCGCCCACGGTGGAAAATCTCACGGCGATGGGAGTTCGTTTCCCGATAGAGGAGAAAACCTTTGCCTTGGTGTACCTCGTAATATCATGGGTAACTTCGAAATAACCGAAGGCACCTGCAACCAAGCGACAAGAAAAAAGGATTACCTCTCAGTAAAACGACCGGTTAGCTGAATTGCGCCAACATTTGGAAGGCTTTATGGATATTGTCTCAGTCCATACGTAACTCCTAGCATTTTACAACACAATTTATTGTTCTTTATAATATAGCTATAGTTACTTTTATAAGAGTACTTTCTTCTTTTCTCCAACAAAAAAAAGAGACATATTGTGATAAAAATAACAATACTTGTATTTTTATTGAAATATTTTGGAGCAATTAATAAGAATTAAATGTGGCGTTTTCTAATAATTGGAAAAATTAACAAAATGGTAGTACCGGCTCCTTTAGCATGCACTACACGTTCCGGAATTCTCTCTCTGTCGAAATGAGATATTTCATCGAGATAGACGAAATCCTGGATCAGCAAGGGACCACGCGGTCCCACAGTCAAGGAGGCTGTCTTATTGGCGATGGGTGTTCCATTTCCTGTTAATAATACTGGTTGCTGACCCTAAAAAATATCAAAAACAGTTACTAACAAAGAAAATATTGTGTAAAATTTTTTTTTTATGTCACTATAATAGAAAGTAACGTATTGACTGTGACATCCACATGTTCTATGAAGCTAGTCTTATTTACATACATTTTGTCACTACATGCATATGTTTTACATAATTCTATTGTAAAAAATTAGTTGACGACTTCCTACATAAAATGGTATTTTACAGTGAACAGAATTCAATCCATTGTGCAATGTTATTGTCACAATCCGCATCGATGAATCGAATTTGAATTAATTGGTCACCTACAAATCGATTCGTGGCAGTAGTGGCAGACATGACATTTAGTTTCATTGTGTCGATTAGTACAGAAATTGCGCTTTTAAGCATTACGAGCAATTGAGATGATTTCATCACGAAACGTAATCTTATTCTACGGATGTTTAAGAAGTCATTTAGTTCTTAGACTTTATGGCAAACGTTTATAAAAAACTTCACCTTTTTTTTCAAGACATACCTTTTTCTACTAGAAACATTTTTTATAAACGTCATTAATTTATGTGGCATTTATAAAGACCATTATGAGTCCAAAAAATGCAATTAATTCATCTCCTCCAAGAGAGTACCTCTTCAGTCTTGATATTCAATAAATGAAAGAGGAAAAAAGATAATAAGGTACCATTCTCGGTTCGTCCTCATCTCATTAGCCAATTCAATTTATTACCTAATCGTAAGCACAGTCAAATTTACATAAAAATGAATTAATGATAACTTTTTTGCAACGGTGTACTGTCTAAATTCTATTACGAAGAAATTATTAAGTTTTTGTAATTACATTTTGAAAAATATCGAACGATATAGATAGGTGATAGTTTTATCGACAGAAAGAACACTAGTATTTTTCGGAGTTACGTAATCATTTTTTATCTCACATGGACCTGACATATTTCGTGATATCATTGCAACGATTATCGCTGTTCATCTCTAGCTCTCCACGGTATCTGAAACGGCAATTTGTGATTCGTATATCGACGCGCAGTTTCTACTATTCCACAGAGGATTGCAGCCAACGCGTCAATCATTTCACGTGAAATTATTCGACCGCGCCGCGCCACGATAAAAATGACATGCCCCAGAAAAAAATGGGCTCGGTCGTCTAATCAATGTACACATATTCCTTAATGAAAAAACAAAGAAAAACGGAGTATTAGAAATTCCAGC
This sequence comes from Ceratina japonica, assembly GCA_019453355.1. Taxonomy (NCBI): domain Eukaryota; kingdom Metazoa; phylum Arthropoda; class Insecta; order Hymenoptera; family Apidae; genus Ceratina; species Ceratina japonica. Next base: position 16,736 of record SMSR01016061.1, on the reverse strand, counting down.
CATAATTGATTTTTTTTTGCTATTAAAAAAAAGAATTAAATATGTGATATTGAAAATGCAAAGTACATGTAGTAACTTCTTTGATTATCTTACGTGAAGACAGAAAAAGAAATGAGAAATGGGAAATAGGAGATATCGGAAACTGGATTTGTGCAATCTTTCTTGACAATTTTGTAAGAATCGAGTTATCATGATAACTATTTCATAAGAGCATTTTTTTCACGAAACGTGGAATGCGCCCTATCGTCGAGTAACTTCTGTTTATCAATTTCACGAGGTATAGAAAAAGAAGTTCAATGACGATTGGTCAATTTACTCCACAACTAGGAAACACGTGTTCATTATGTGATGCGCGCTGTACGTATCTATATTATACACGGCAGAGGTAAGTATGGATGTGTCTTTATCATTAGCTTGTTTACGACGAAGAATTTCATCTCTTCTATTACATTCTCAAAGATAAGTATACTCTTATAAATTACACATTTCTATCTTTCGTAGCTTTCTCTATTCAGTTTTTGTATGAATAAAAGTATTTTGAAAACTAATTTAATTGACATTAAAAAATTACCAATATATTAGTTAATGGATTTTTATATACATATACGATTAATATTATTTTGCACATTATTATTAATATGATACTTACTAATATAAATAAATAAGTATACTAACTCGAAAATCGATCGAATAAGATTTAAAAATTATGCAATTCTATTTCATGCATAATTTCTGAAATTCCCTGATATTGTATAATACAATTAAGGCGATTTAAAACTTCGCATTATTTCTATGTCTATACAATAATTGTGAGATTTTTCAAGATGATGACATTGGTATACTATGCAGTCACGTTTTCCTGCTTCAATAGCATTTTATTCCACGCGATTCACGATCGTTCTTAATGATACCATCTCGGACAAGCTGTTGCCGGCGCATAAGCAGACATGGAATACTGTACATATGTTTGAAAGATAGTTATGAGATAACTTTGTTGGAAAAGGGAAATCTATCATTTTCAAAACTGTGAAAGATAACGCCCATATTCAATTTCGTTTATAATCTTTTCTGAATCATCATTAAAACCACTATCATCCAATCTCAGCAATAACGTAATGCTATCGTCATTTTTTTAAGCGAAAATTAATGTTAACTACCGACATTGCCACTTAAGTCTCCAGTCGTTAGCAAAAATATTCCACTCTACGTATTACGATCGTTAGACGTACCTGTGACTTATCTCTGAATTGTGTTGACTTGAAAATGAAAGTGTTGAAAAATTTTATGATCTACTTCTTGCGAAATTTTTATGCAAGCTTTGACACGTGTTAAATAAAAAATCATCTTCTAAAAATTATATTTTACTAGAGAAGAGTTTAGTGTATTTTCATGAAATGTGAGTGAAAAGAAATTATTTTAACATAGGAAGAAAAAATCTAGATGAGCGATAGGTCATTCATCGTGATATTGTATGCACGACACTATTTATGATCGTGAACGCGAACTTCTTCTGGTTATCACTACTTTTTGCGCACACAACATCAAAGCATGCGCAAATACATTATTAAGTAACAGTTCCTCTTTCCGCACATTGAATAAAATATTATAATAATAAATTCTTTAAACATTTGCGTAGACTGTACAGATTATCATTTTTGTTATGTACAACAATTATCACGTAATACATAATTGGTAATTGTAGTTGCATCTACACATATAGATGAGTTCAAATATCTATGCATTTATAATGACACCAACAGGATGACTCGTATTTTAAAATACTTCCAATATAAACGCCTGCTTTGAGAATATAGACTGAAAACATTCCATCAATAATCTATGAATAATTCATGAACGAAAGCTATGTTAAACCACAACATAACACGATTTATATTCATAAAAACAGTTATTTTTAGCCTGATTTTTAATTCCTACACAATTGGAGGAAAACTCCTCAGAGTGTAATCTACTTGTTTCTTAAAAGAGGTAAACAAATCCTGAATCTACCATATCGATTTGAACTATAGATCAATCTGTTGTATCGATCGCACAGTGCCGGTAGCGGAAAACAGGTAAACAACGTACATAAAAACTGGTGTTTAAAGATAACTAACTATCCAGTATTCATTATTTCCTAAAACGCTATCATTCTACCGGAAAGTCGTGGGCGATTTACCTTCACATGCTTCTTGTATTGGGTCAATTGTTCGGCAGCAGGATCCCTTTTCGTTCCAGACATGTTGCCCTCCTTTGTATCTTCTTTTTTACAACAGTATCTTCTAAACGATAGTCGTTGGAAAGCCAGCGCAGTTAAATTTTCGCTCGTGAGCAGCACACCGCTTTGCGTGTCACGTCCCGGACGACGACTGATCAGCTTCAACAACAACGGACTTTTATCGTCCCGACCGGCCGTCCAGTGGTGGACGCGAGTCGGAACCGCATTACGTATGAAAGTTCGACGCAACGATATCGCCCGAGCGAACAAAATGAGGCCTGAGCCGTTCTTCGTCATTCTTCGGCGCTGGTCCTCGCGTGCCTTCTATCGCTTCGATCCACCCGGATGACGATGCGTTTGTTCCTATAGTTTACTTTAATTTCTCGTTTTTCGTTCCTATTGCAACCACTGTTAGGAAATTGGCAAAGCTGGAAAAACAATTGTGGTTTTCACGGTAGAACAAATCGAAATGGTCAAAATGACTAATTGCAAATGATTCATGCCGCGTAAAAAGTTAGTGATCAGTGCACTGAGATTTAAAACATTTGCTAAACTAAATAACTAAAGTTTTAATAATGTATATGTGTTCATAATGTATAATATGTATGATTACAGATTAATAAAGTTCTTCAGAAATAAAAATCTCCTCAAAACATTTTCTTCCAGAAATTCAGTTTCTCTAACTCTTTAGAATCTTATTAGAATCCATTGATCTTTTCTTTCTTAAATTACGAATTGCTTGAACTTTCAGTTCATAAATATCTGTCTTGTATATATATAATTAAATACTGAATTGCAAATCAGATGAAAAGGCAACCGTATAATTTTTTGAAGTAAGAATATACTAAAAACATTATTCGGCTCTTAATCAAATACGTATGCATGTTATTTTAACATTGAACATTGTTCACATATTTCCTACATTTTTTGAGAATTAACAATGAGTTTTCCTTGAATGTCTGACTTTCATGTCCTCTTTCTACTTAGCATGAAAACATAATTTTCCATTACTGCCATAAAATATCTTTTGTCTAAGTACATGATATTATCTAGTACCACACAAAAGAATTCTGTTTCTGAGAGTTTTGAACTCGTAATTTGTCACCCATAGAATTACTGCAGCTAATTTTTAGCAACATTGAAATTTCCTTTAATCGAAATATCCTTTTTAGATGTAAAGAGTACGTATATTAGTTATAAGTGTACTACTTATATTTTAATATTGTTGCGATGATGTATGTAAATAATTGCACAAATCATATCTACAGGAAAACAGCGATTTTTACATTACGGTAATTAGGTTGCTTCAGGTTTGATGAAAACCTAAGCAACATTACGCAAAGGTGAAAACATAAAAAAGAAAACTCTACTTAGCAAAGTGGAGTTAACTACGCATCAA
>SMSR01016061.1:0-13112 GCA_019453355.1 Ceratina japonica | reverse complement strand
TTCACGTTTTCCAACAGTTTTCTTAACCTGCACCTGGTAACCGTCCGGTATCATCATCGTCATGGACATGCACTGACATGCACTATCGGAAACTTGGCAGGAACGCAGGAACTATATTTATTACTACTACGTTTCATTTTCATACACATATAGTTTCAGACTGCTCGATATCAGCTTGATAGTCGGGCAACTAAGTATCGCCTATCGTAGCTATGCAAATGAAGTTAACAAATTAGCAAAATGTTCTCTAATAATGTTCTATAATCTATAATAGACTGAAAAATGATTAACTTCGTAACTGTTATCTAGAAAATAATTAAAATATTTACTCGATAAAATATTTTTTTTTTTTTTAAATATTCCACAGTTAAAGATGAGTCAAAGGAACTTCTATGGAACAACTTGAGGCTTTTCTAGGAAATCTATGACAAAGCATAATTTCCTAACTGCCTCGTTGCCTCGATTACATAACAATTTCAAAATAACCATCGTTCCCTTATGCTAAATGAAGAAAGATCGACACAACTATTGCTTCGCAACTTTCTTTATTAACGCCATTGCAGCTTTATCAGAGCCCCAGGTACAGTTCCGAGCTCGACACCGAAAGCGAGCTCACACACAGAAATGCGTAGCCCTTATACATCATACACATTCTGAATTTCACCGTTTCGTCGCTTATAACGTAAGAACTTACAAAAATGTTCGCAAACCTGATTTTATCATGACGGTTCTCTTGGAGTCTTAAAGTTCATGCGTTGTTCCACACTGTTTTCGGATCGCTACACATCGATCTAAGAAACCGCACAGATCTAGAAACATCCTGTTTCGACAAACACTTTTAAACGCGGTTCAGAAATCATTTCGAAACAAAATTATGATGCTTTTTATGTCTCACCGGAATATTAAGCTGTTACCTAATCATTTAGTGTACCGAAACTCAAAGGGACACTTTCTAGTATTCAAGGAACTTTGGAATGCTTCATAAATGAAATTCAATCTGTGAAGTCAATAAAAAGTAAGTGTTTGTTCGTTTGAGTTGCATGTTTCTAAATCTCTGCTAAGCGTATTTAAGCGCAACTTTTCGACTATTTCTTAACAGAAACAATATTCGTACAAAGAATATAATTAAATCGTTCCCCGTCTTTGGTAACACGGAAAGAATGTCGACGGAAAAATAAAGTTGCGGCAATCGATGAAAGATTTAAACTGTGCTATCTGAATCGCATTTATTTAAACATTAAATTAAAAATCTACGCAAATACACTATATAAACATCTCGCGGTATTATATACACATAAATTCATTGAAAAACTCTTCTGAAAATCGCTTTGAGATCCCGCTTCATTGACGATCTCTAGTAAGACTTCCGCGAGTTCGAAGAAAAGTAGGCGCGATCGTACACGATAATATGGACGAAGAGCAGAACGAATATATTATATTTGTTATATATATATATAGATCATCTTTAAGCGCGAATTAAATTAGTTAATTATTCGTATTCTCTAAACAGAAACAATGTACAATTAATTATGCCTAAATACTGCCAAAGTCGGTTGCACCCTCTCGTATTTGCAAATGAACATTGAACAAAGATTGTTCTCAACTTCCCTCATGGTTGTCTTCATCTTATTGGAAGCTAATTAGCGAATGTTACGGCAGCTTTTAAACTCATTTGCCGAATATCGTTCATCGGTTATCACAATGATTGGCAAAATTTATTACTATTATATACTCCACAGTGTTTCTTGATGGACACTGACACCAACGCTTGTTTCTAAAAGCTTCTACATATTGAAAATGTGTTGTGCACTTCGTTCAACGAAGCACACACTTATACAGAAGTCATTATTGTATGCAAGGTATTCCAGGTTTAAAATAAACTCTTTCCGTATAATTTATGAGTTGGCAAGAATAGAATTTTATATCTATCAATTTAAATCGTTTACCTAATCACAAAATTATGAACAAATATATCAAATTTGAATCTGACTTTAAAGGTAATGGATGATAAACTAAGCATATGTAGTTGATCACGAGTCTTCCTACATTTGAAGGAAATAAACATTAACTTGGTCTAATATCATGTTTATCCATTAAGACGTGAGATAACTGTCCTACAACATTATTACATTACTGAATAAACATGAAGTTGTTCAGAGATAACATCTATTATCTTTAAAATAATTTGTTTATGGAATGGAATGAATTATGCACGAAGACTTTCGTGATTAAACGAACATGATCTTATCACATTCGTCAAGCATTTCATGTGAAATATTCTTAATCTTTACTCAACATTCATGATTTGGACGATTTCAGATAATGAATATTATGCAAGAGTTAATAATTTTGCTGATCCGTTACATCATTAATCGCAATAATTTGTTCCCTTTGGTCTTTTGTCGAAACTAACTTTTTAAATGCAATGATCGTTGAATCATGCTACAAATGTACTTTCAACGTAACTTTTCTAATATACTATATAAATAATATACAATAGCTCAGTACAGGGAAATTATTATAATGTGATAAGTTTTAATAAAATAAATTATGGTATCGTTATTAACGGATTAAACTTATGTATATACATTTTTTTTTCTTAATTTTAAAATATATTAATAAACTCTGATAGCCTGAACCTGGAATGCCTTGTATATCCGCCAAGAGAAAAATAGTTTCGTTACAAATTACATTATCGAGGTGTAAGAGCGAATTATCATTTCGATAAAATACCTTAAAAGTACATTTTTTAAAGTCAGAAGCTAAAGATTGCAAGCGTTCAGGTAAAGAGATTCTAATTTTTGTATGACTTAAGAAATAAAACATCCAATCAAAATAATCATTACTATTACCGTGATTTAAAAAAAATAATTTCTTGTAAACGCCACAACAAGATAGTCAACTGTCATGTAAGAAATAAAACTTTTCGTTCACGGGTCATCCATAATGTAAAATTATCTGAATTATTCGTATCCATATCGTTAAATATCAATGATCCTTATAGTATTTTAAAAATCTCCGAAATATATTCCATTTGTTTCGCCACTGCGCTATAGGTAGAATCGTTTGCGTATTTCACTTACTACGGTCGTTACATAAAGTATAATTAAATAGATGGAGCATTCACTTGACCAGAAGATAAGTATAATTTATCGACGCCTTGACAGGCTTATCACCAGAACCGTTCAAACGTACCTCCGCATATAGAAGTTCAAGCTGAACCATACGTCGTGAATGGGTCAATGTTTCAAAAATTTCTAAGCTAGCCATTCATTGGCACTGGTAAAGGACATTGCACTTGCCACACGATTAAATGACTCTGTTCTCCGTGTTCCTCGGCATTCACAGCTACAGCATTGTTCGATCTTTCCATAGTCTCTTCTGTATCTTCCCCATCACCTGAAGAAATAACGAGATAATAATTACTAAGTAGATAGATTCAACAATGATGTCACGACAGGAATCAGTAAAAAGTGCGATTATCAATAACATTCTCTGTACAGAACGATGCATGACAGCTGGAAATGCCCACCCCCAGAGAATGAAAAAAGCAGCACGATTATTGAAAAGTTGCCTGAGAGACGAAAGTGCAGATACACCTTTGTATTAATGAAAATTATTGTAAAAATATGGTTTGTGCTGTACAGAAGCCACAGTACATCAGTCGTCTTGGTCTTGAAATTTCATGAATATGACGCAAACAGTAATTGTATGTACACGTGTTACATGTACATTCCAATATACGTCGAATGTATATTTGTAGAGAAATGAGAATAAATGACCATTTTTAACATATTATGGTTAGAGATGTATCTAACTACTTGCGAATTTGTTAGTTTAGAATTTCATTACACCGTGCACAGAACATCCTCTCGATAGTTAGTATAGATTTCATCGACGAAATGACAGAAATAACTTCAATTATACAAATGATTGTATAAATCGAAGGAAAGACCCATCAACCGTTTTTCATTTTTCTCTGGGGGCGTACCTGACCAATTGCCATACAATCAGATGAGTCGCCACGTCACTCTCGTCTTCCGCCTCATCTGCTGTAAGTTGCAATCGTAAATAACATAATATTTTATTAGCGTTCACTCTATTTTAGATTAATGAGTATTTAAAGAAAAGAATAAAATTGAGAAGTATACGGATTTAATTCTTGGCGCTGTAAAAGAATTCAATTGAACTATAAAAAAGATGAAATTTCATCAAGAAACTAATTCATAATTACTTACCAACTCTGAAATCGATGTAACCTTCACCTCCGGAAAGAACGAGCATGGCCGGTTGAGAACCATCGGATACTACACTTTGGCCGCCATGCCCTGGAATATAAATATTTACAGCGATTAATGAATTATCCTCATATTGATGTGCATTATTTAAATTTTCCTGCATTGCTTAGGGAATGAAATTATCACTTATAAACGTACCAGGCACTGCAACGAACATTTTCACTGCGTCTCTATGTCCATGGAAGCTAAGTTGAGCATGAGCCATACTGCAATAAGGTATAAAACTGCCGGGTGTAACGCCACGTTCTGAGGCGAAGATTCTGACACCGACTCCTGGCGCATCGTTTTTAGGATTCCCTGCTTGAACTCTGGACACTGCCAATGAACCACCCGCACCTATTTTAGAAAGAAAGGAAAATACAATCACTCGTTAATAAGTATTATTCATTGCTACTGTCCCAGACAACTCGCTTTTCGTAACTTACTTTCTGACAAAGGAACTGAGATAATTACTCCGTTTCCTGTTCCAATCCATAGTCTATTCGAGGATATGAGTAACGCAGTAATTCTTACAAACGAGAAACCAAGTTTCCCGGTTCCTAGCATTTTGCTAACATATGGTTCAATGTCAACATCTTGAAGATGTTGATAAGTGTGTGCGTGATACAGCCTCAGTGTCGAATCTAATCTGATGCTGACCCACACTCCTTCTCCCAACCAAGCCAATTGTCTCACTTGTGATTCTCGACGTGGATGAGCATCTACAGTACACTGCAAGTTTTACATTAAAATATGAAATACTATTGTCAAGTCGTTATGAAATGTTAACATTTTCAATGAACTAAGCATAAATGTATTTTACCTCAACGGCCATTGAAATTGGATCTATTACATGAATTTTATTCCTATATCCGCACCATACAGTTCTGCCGCTAACAGCAGTCATGCACCTAATTGAATGTTGTGGACTACCCAAAGTAATCACATGATATTGAGACAGATCCCATTGTCCGTCTACACCTCTGCGAAACAACGCGACAGTACCATCGGCAAGAGCAACGAGGACTCGTCCTTGTACGTGACTGAAAACAAATTTTCATATTAAACACACATGAATCAAAGTACATAATCCGAAGCAATTACTATGTTTTATCAGAAATTACATACACGATAGCCAGTGCGGCATCCTTTAATTTAACGGAGTGTAGACAAACAGACCACTTAGCGACGGCTGAGTGAACGAACACTTGACCATTTTGAGCTCCAAGCCACATAGTAGGTTGTATCGAAGACATTTTTTCTATAGTTGCGTCTTCTTCGATATTATTCTCGTTTTCTTCAGTTGCATCATTTTTCTCTTCCAGAGATAAGTTGGATGTCTCTAAATTAACTTTTACGAAGTGTACTTTCCCTAAATTTATCGTTTCGCTGTCTGTGTTCTCCAAATTTTGTCGCTCCGTAATAACAGTGTTCTCATTGGTCTCATCTAATTTTTCTGCATTTTCGTTATTCCGTTGCTCCAAAACATTGGATTCATTCTTGTTCTTATCCGTTGATGCTTGAGCTTCTGGTTTATTCTTTTTATTATTCTGTTCAGTACTCGCGTTTAGTTCGTGGTTATCGTTCTCGATTAATCCATTGGCAGTTCGAATCAGGTCCTCGTTCGCGGATTGAGCGTAATCACTCTCTTTGGCGCCAGGTACACTTGCGATACAAAGTAAGTGTCCTTGACAAACGTTAAAGACTTCCNTTATGACTTAAGAAATAAAATATCCAATAAATAATCATTACTATTACCGTGATTTAAAAAAAATAATTTCTTGTAAACGCCACAACAAGATAGTCAACTCTCATGTAAGAAATAAAACTTTTCGTTCACGGGTCATCCATAATGTAAAATNAGGTACACTTGCGATACAAAGTAAGTGTCCTTGACAAACGTTAAAGACTTCCAGAATATCGGCTGGATTATTGGCATCTATCACAGTAACTTTAGACATCTTCTGCGTCGACGTGCAGATCCACACCAATGAGCTCAACTGTTGTTCAAACTGTTCTGCTTCCACTCTCTGATTTTCGTTCTCTTCAAGCTCCTTATCTAAGCGTTCAATAGCATCCTCAGCTTCAGTTTTTGTGTTCGTGTTCACTTCCTGAGCTTCGGCAGCGTAAAATACACTACCCCCGATCATACAACCGCCATCTCGTGTTTTACCACCACTTAATATCACACCAGCTCCGCACCATATCTAAAAAGAAAAAGAACGAAATTGAAAAATTATTTTTTAATAAATGCCACAATTATTTGACGTGTTCAGAACAAATAAAATTTNCAATATCATGTTTATCCATTAAGACGTGAGATAACTGTCCTACAACATTATTACATTACTGAATAAACATGAAGTTGTTCAGAGATAACGTCTATTATCTTTAAAATAATTTGTTTATGGAATGGAATGAATTATGCACGAAGACTTTCGTGATTAAACGAACATGGTCTTATCACATTCGTCAAGCATTTCATGTGAAATATTCTTAATCTTTACTCAACATTCATGATTTGGACGATTTCAGATAATGAATATTATGCAAGAGTTAATAATTTTGCTGATCCGTTACATCATTAATCGCAATAATTTGTTCCCTTTGGACTTTTGTCGAAANGTATCTCTTGACAACGCCATGAAGGAGAGGCAAGGATGAAACCCCAACGAAAAATTAAAGCGCAGACCAAGAGTGAAATAAAAGCCAAGTTTATAACATAGTTCAAAAGTTCATTTATTTGTTGATCAATGATGATCATATATTATTTTCCCTTTCAAAAAATATACAAACTTTTATTTACAAAACTATTGCTTTTCAAGCATGACTTGTCAAAGATAACAAACAATTTACTTCGTCAAAGTCGTTATTACTCAAGTACCCGCATAGCGGGCTGTAAATTCATTAATATTATACGTGTATATAAACAACATTCTGACGACGAACTCCTACGCAATTTCATTATATACGAAAAACAGATAGATCTGTTAGTACGAATAAAATCGTCAAAAAGAGAAAAACTGTAGTTTTAGTGCAACGGACCGTAATCTTACTTCGGTACTTAATCATAAGAGCGTATACTATTGCGCGCAAAATATACCACGATTTTTCTTTTATCAAAAAATGGCAGGTAAGAGGACGAATGTAATAACAATTTGTTAAAGGACCATCACATTTGCAATTCGGTCAGGCAACATATTAAATTAGAATTGACTCACATTTCTTTAAGAGCGATCAAGAGTAATTGAGAGTCGCGAAAAAAAATTATGGATCCCAACTGACCAAACAGGACTCTAATCTGTAAAGACGATTTTGATTCAAAAAAGATCAAAAGTCAAAATATCGAAATTCTCTCCCGTAGAAATATATAATCTTTTGCTGTCATTGCAATAGCTTTGGTAATATTCAAAGAGAATAGTGTAAAGTTAGTGTAATGAGTACTTGTGTCTTTCTGTGAAAACTTTCGTTGCAGAAACGATCACGATCATGGTGTATTATATATTCAAACTAATAGAGTTGAAAAGAGAGCTAGATGATTAAAGAAACGATTCTCTATATAGAAGATAGAGAACAATTTGGCAGATTTGTGTCAAATTGACGTAACATCTAAGTGCATATATAGAATTTGATTGATTTCTCACATGGTGTCTCCCTGGTCGAAAAACTCATGACGACTTTTCAACGTACGTCTACGCATGGTATCCAAAGGTGGTGCTGGGACAACTTGATTCGTTGGTGCACTGTACCTAATGTGAGGTAATGTATGTGGTCCGCGAACCAAGGCCCCCCGATCCGCGGGTCCTGTGAAAAGATTACTAAAACTGCGAAAAAAAGAGAAATGACAAATTATTACCGAATTCAATATTACACATTTTCGCGATGCAAATGTACTAACAATTTCCACACTTTCCCTCCTGATATACTAGTAGGATCAGTCTTAGACGCCCTTATCATTTCAGTCCATCTTACTGCTTCTTGAAGCTCCATGAATCGTTCTTTGTACTGATTTCTTTCCATGAGCACTCTAGCCATTTCGACTCTGGTAAACCTCTTTCTTTGTGCTAATGATACATCTTCCTCATCATCGCTTTTAGCTGCCTTCGCTGCTGCTTCTGCTTCTTCTTTAACTTTCTTTAATTCTTCTTCAAGAGCAGTAACTTTTTGTCTTAAAAAATATCTTTACCTGGTGAGTTCATCCACTTTTACAATCAAGTCGTCTTTGACGATGTTCAGCGCATTTCTAAAAGATAGATGAATATATTAATATAGCGTCGACGTAAACATCGATATAAATAAGATACTCACTTCGTAGCCAAGAGTTCATTGTTTTCCATGATAAGATTTTCAACTTCCTTGCCCATTCCTGAAGCAATATCATTCCATTTATAAAATATAACTACTTTATATGCATTATTAGTAATAGTATGCCAATATCTTACCGAAAAAGTTGTCATTCACTGCAGGAGGCGTTATTTACATCATGCAATTATTTAGTCAAGATATGGCCACGTCCGGTAGAAGACAAAGCAATAGAATATAAAAAACACATTAGTATGTATCTTTACAAGTTAATGGCGTTGCAAATATTGTAATTTCGAAAAAGTTTACTTTTTCTCGTAATTATCATTTTTGTATGAATCCCTGGAGTTCCAAATGTTATGTGGGCGGAATTATAATTAAATGTTAAATTGACTTCCATCAAGCAAAACTGATTTTAGTTAAATATTTCATAATACAAAAGAGTAGAAACATGCTTGAATAACACAAGACGAGTATCGTGCTATTTGATTTGTCAGAAATTAATTATAATACAGATTTTCATTCTCTCTGAGTACTCGAAGGATTAAAACAAAAATAATGATATATGCATGAATCTTTAGTTATTTTATAAAACGTACCCGATGAGGCATATTCTCCTGGGTGAACCCAACTACCTATGATTTTGAATTTTTCGAAGGTATTAGTTAAAAAGCTCTCGAAAACGACATCACAGGTTAGAATTTTATTAGTTAATTACCAGTAATATCAGCTCCTTCATCCATTTCTCCTAATGCATCGACATCCTGAAAACTGAGCTCCTGATATAATGTATTACCGCTACGTTGCTCCCTTTCTGTTCTACTTCTGCCACTTGGAGTACTAGCCAATTTCTCTGCTGCTGTTGGTGATGTCGGAGTAACTAAAGGTGGTGGCATTTCAGTTTCTGGACTTTCATCTACAAGCAAACAAATACAACAAAATATAGATATAATATCTCAAAATAGCTTGAGATTCGTAAGAACAACATACGTCTGGAAATTGCTGTTGTTTTGTTTGCTTGCGCTGGCTTATCTGTTAATTGACTCTTATCAGATGTTTCAATAGCAGCTTCGCTACTGCTATCCAACATTTCAGTTCTTAAATTTGCAGCGGTATTTGGTGGGCTTTCCTCTTGTACTTCTTCAGCATTTATGCTAGCTTCTAAGCTCTGAAAACCATAACTCAATGGTCCAGAACTTCGTGACATGTGAGCTAATCCAAGAGACGGCAAACGGGATGGACCACGACCACTAGACGCATTTTCTAATCTTTCTGAACTTCCAACTAACATCTTTGTTCTTTCCATGTAATCTACGTGCGTTTTAAATAGTTCCGTGTATCTCTCATGCAGGCGTGTATACTCGCGCTTCAACTCAGCTTCTTTTTCTTCAAGACGGACAACTAAACAAATACAAACATGATATTCGACAAATGTACCAATAATTGAATCAGAGCTATATATGTGTCTGTAGAACAAGTTCTAAGCTTTAATATACATAAATATAAATCATTCATCTTGAATACACTAATAAATAAGGCACCTCATACTGAAATAGAGACTTAGAACATGCCAATATCTTAGAGTTAAAATAAAATCAAATAAAAAATATATATATTGTATGGAATTTACTCTATTTGGAGATTAAATAACTAAAAAACAAAAAAAACTTTCTACTCTACTGTAGAGGTGTGTTCTGTGAAGTGATGAACTGATAGAGTCATTGGCATTTGTACCGTGATCTTGTGAATTCTTTGTCTTCAGTTCCAGCATCCTCACAATTGACTCCAAACTATCAATTTTTGACAAAAGATCTTTCCTTTCATCTTCCGCAATATCTTCAAGTTCCAACAATTTCTAATAAAAGTGCCAAAGACATTAGTACCTTTCAAGAAACTCCCAGTAATTAAAATATAAAAAATAATATGAATCGTACTTGATCAGATGTTTTTCTTAATTGTTTTTCCCTTTCATACTGTGTGACAAGCTGCTCGTTGTCTTCCCTTAATAACTCTAATTCGACTTCACGCTCTTGATTTTCAGTGTAAGATATGTCTAGACATTCTAAAACATTGACTAGGAGGGGCATTAGGTCTTTTACCACATCTTCATCGTAACGAGCTATCATCTTTTCGAATTCTTGATAAATACTGCCAGCCAGAGACTGCACTTTCTCTGACATGACCACATGACTATCCTCATGAGTTCCATATACAGTTTCTTGATCCATCTCTATTTGACTCATTTTTAACACCTGAAATATAAAAAATTCATGTAACTATTATCAAACCATACAACTCCACTTTTTTATATAATTCTGTCTGCAAATTCTCATGCATGTTAATCATCCTTTCATCAATGCATATAATATTACGTTTCAATGCAATTTTCTGGCATTTTGCCAAGTAATAGTTACGAGGTAAAAATGACATATCAAAAGGACATTATTGCACAACTATAAAAGAAGCGAATTTTCATTTATTGTGACTCGAACAGCGACATTTAGCAATAATATGAATAAGGAGAACAATCATTGAACTCAACTGTTTGGACTTTTATTTAGTATGTACTTCGACTTTATATACTCCTATCAGTATTGAGGAATCGTTTAACATAGGCTCAAATAACGAGACATCATTATAAAAGCAGTAATCGTACACTTTTTGTACAGCTCGATAGTACTCGTAATTCGTTTTATCGTCGCACTAATTGCCGAATACGGCTAAAGGGTCCCCGATGAACGTTCACGAGAGATCCAAATGTCAGACGCATAATTGCACATAACCTGGCACGGTACACTTTACTCGAATACGGAATACGTATACACTCCTAAAGCGACAAAATTAAATCAGGTCATCGGAACTTGATCGGAGAACTGTTGTGCCCCGCGACATTCGGTCATTCGCATTATCACTATTTTTACGTGCGCTGTACGATCCCACGAGAACGAGAAGTGGAACGTCTTGCCTTAAAATGACCTGTCCCGTGTTGTGATATTTGATGTTTCGCAACACCACTGGATCCCTTCTTCGTTCTGCTTTTTTTCTCCCGTTATTTTTTTCACTCGGTTGAACACGCTTATCTGTTAAAACGCTGAATCCTTATTATACAAAACGCACCGAGGTGGCGCAGACTAGACGAAACATTTTCCGTGCATTGTACTATCGCGTTTGACAATATAGCCAATTTCATTACTCTCTGTCAACTTTGTTGACGATCGTCTTTAGACGTTAATCATCGCCATTTTTTTTTTCGTTCACTTCGTATCGCATCGTAATCGTATCGTGAATATCGTTTAACCACGTTTAACTTCTAACTTCTAACTTCTAACTGACGTGTTCAGAAATTGTAGTAAAGGCTATACGACAAACCACGGCCGTCTAGAAACGGTTATGAAACTAGCAACCCTGGCGGAGAAAAAAGCAAACCACGAGAACGAATTCTCATTTTTCCGGCACACTTGAAGAAAATAATGCAATAAAATCTCAATATTCCTGTGCAGAAGACGTATGCCAAGAGCGCTGTAGAATCCTTCCTTAGAAGAATTGCCAAAAGAAGTAGAATCTTTCTAAAAATCCGTATTTCTACAGATTTGAATACGAGATTTCAAAATCGAGCTCTATAGCACCTTGTGGGTTCTACAAAAAGTATTTGGGATGATAAAATTACAAGAAAATATTGTTTCATCGCCTAAAAATTTTGGAACTGCGAAAATCGTAAAATCTGGATCATTTGAATTCCCAATTCAATTAGCTAATATACTTGATTATGGCGCTGCAGTTGTGTGCCAAGTGCCAGGGCCAGTGCCTAGGGATCTTTAAATTGCGCTGCCATTATCCCATATTAGCGGAAGTTCCTTAGATAGTGGGATTGTTCAAATTCAGCTAGCGAAATTAAACAAGAGTTATGCACGGAATATTTTACAGTACAATCATACGTAAATAAAAATAGTCACGATTCTATATAAAAATTAATGCTAATTTGAATATCTTAATAAACCTATTTTAAAATGTTTGCTATTCTCAGGACATCAGCCATTGAAAATGAAATTTTTTAATTATAATTATAAAACGTTATTAACTTTATAGGCTTTCAATTTTGTGTATTATAGTTTCCATTTTGTCACCGAGTAAGAAATATTTGTTTGCACATTTGTATATGCGCATGGTTTCTTCTTCTTTTTACTTACTTGCCTGTTTATCGACTACTTTTATATTTATGTACAAATGTATGTATGTAGGTAAAGAATGGAGAAGGTAAGGAAACAAATTTATTTATTTATTTATTTATCCGTTTTATTCCTTTTTTTCCTGGGGAAGGCTATTACACTTTATCTGTATATGTATCTATGAGGATCGGTGTATCATTCGGAACATGTTCGAATAATAATATGTAACTTTATTCGAATGAGACGTGAATTCCATGGACAATTCATACATCCACCCGATGCAATTGAATCAAGATGTATATACAAATTTCATTCACATCACAACACAAGTATCAAGGGGCGCGGTAGCGGCCCGAAGGTAAGTTTG
>SMSR01016060.1:148101-169160 GCA_019453355.1 Ceratina japonica | reverse complement strand
ATTAAAAGTTTCTATAAACGAGACCGCCGAGCTGATCGAAGACCACGGACAACGATGAACAGTCGTCGAGGCGATTCAACGAGACAGCGTGAGCAACAATTCAACTATTTGATTCAATTTTCTTTCTGCCCGCGTCGCGTCGCGTAGTTAGACAATTAATTGCGACGAAAGACGACGAACGGAGAAAGAGGTACCGCCGACATCGCGTCGACTATATCCGCAGTTCCCAAATTCTTATCTCTTTTTCTCCTTTTTATATATACGCATACATTAGAACGATATAGTTTCCCAGAATTCGGTCGAACGTTAAAACGGTCGGAGCGATAAAAGTTTTACGCGACGCTATTAATGTATACGATCGTGTATAATCGTAATGTAACAGGTTTTACAGTAAACAGGACTTCTAAATATGAACACTCCTACTAAACGTTAGAGACGCGACGCGTTGATTCGCGCGCGTTCAATGTGTCTGCGAACCAATGTCCCAATGTGTTGGCTCCGAAACGTCGTCCGTTCGAGAGAGAGGTGGCCGCGCGCGCGCGCGATCATTCACGGCCTGATGGTGTCCAAGATCCAATCNAGTATATCCGCAGTTCCCGAATTCTTATCTCTTTTTCTCCTTTTTATATATACGCATACATTAAAACGATACAGTTTCCCAGAATTCGGTCGAACGTTGAAACGGTCGGAGCGATAAAAGTTTTACGCGACGCTATTAATGTATACGATCGTGTATAATCGTAATGTAACAAGTTTTACAGTAAACAGGACTTCTAAATATGAACACTCCTACTAAACGTTAGAGACGCGACGCGTTGATTCGCGCGCGTTCAATGTGTCTGCGAACCAATGTCCCAATGTGTTGGCTCCGAAACGTCGTCCGTTCGAGAGAGAGGTGGCCGCGCGCGCGCGCGATCATTCACGGCCTGATGGTGTCCAAGATCCAATCCAAGTAATAGGCAATATTAGTGTAAACGCCGGGTGCTCCTTCCGTACCGCAATTTTGAGGGCCGAAACTGACGACCCCGTACTGTACGTATCTCACGCCGTTGTTGTTGTAGTCGGACGGAGTTTGAAGCGGTCCACCGCTGTCTCCTTGGCAGGAATCTTTGCCACTTTTACCGCCCGCGCATATCTGCTTGTACCAGATTTGTACCTTACTCTTGTAAGTCTCCGCGCAAGACTCCAAGCTCACCGGTGACAACGTGACCTGTAACAGTTCCACGCTTCTCGTTCCCTTCTCGGTCGCGCCCCAGCCCGTCACTTTGACCTGTCGGGAAAATCGAGACGAAAAACGATAAGAGACCCGAGACGAGACGAGACGCGAACACGACGACCGTAAAATCGTGAATTACCTTTTTTTGCTGACCCAGGATAGCCGCCGTTCCGATCGGCATACAGACCGGTCGGACGCTCTGAGGCGTGAGATCCGCCTTCCTCGACAATCGTATCAAAGCGATGTCGTTCTTCAATTTTCCTCTCGAGTACTCCGGATGGGGATGCGTGCTCTCTATCTCGAAATCTTGGTACGGCTCGGCGCAAACCACTTCGGAAGGGTCGTTGCCCGTCTCGCAGTCCCGTTCGCTGGTCAAATCGTGGTCTCCTAATCGCACCCCGATCAGTCTGAGATCTGAAGCAAAATTACGTACGTGCCGTTGATCGATCGTTCGGTCGTCCTCCTCTGGCGCGCGCGACTAATATCTCTGACCGACGGAACACGGCATAACGCGACGACTTACTACTCGGCAGTGAGGTGACGCAGTGAGCAGCGGTGAGCACGTATCGCTCGTTAATTAACGATCCTCCGCATCGGAATTCCGGTGACGGATTCCCCAAGTCGTAAGCGAGCAACGCCATCCAGGGAAAGTCGAATATGCCGGTCTTGTTGCCACCGATGATCTTCGATTCCGTTACT
The DNA here is from genome assembly GCA_019453355.1 of Ceratina japonica. Lineage (NCBI taxonomy): Eukaryota > Metazoa > Arthropoda > Insecta > Hymenoptera > Apidae > Ceratina > Ceratina japonica. The sequence goes on along the minus strand of SMSR01016060.1, from coordinate 167,245 downwards.
GGCCCGCATTCGATCCTATCTACCAAATGTACGTTCCGGTGGTTCGTCACGTCCGGAGGAGCCGGCGGTGCTTCCGCGACAGTATCCGGCTTCTAAAATTTGTTTCCTTTTAAACGCGTTTTCGCGTTAAAAGCGAGAACGACGACGGTGCCCACTTACGCGTCGCTGTTCGCAGCAGACCTTCGGGTCCTTGCCCTCGAATCCGCATTGTAATCCGTGCAAGTACGCGAGAGTTTCTCGCGACAACGGTTGTCGTTGCTTAAGAATCTCGATTACCGGTTGGCAATTGTGGACGTTGATGCAAGTACCGAATTTGTTGCCCGATATGTTACAGCTGTCTTCTANCAGTATCCGGCTTCTAAAATTTGTTTCCTTTTAAACGCGTTTTCGCGTTAAAAGCGAGAACGACGACGGTGCCCACTTACGCGTCGCTGTTCGCAGCAGACCTTCGGGTCCTTGCCCTCGAATCCGCATTGTAATCCGTGCAAGTACGCGAGAGTTTCTCGCGACAACGGTTGTCGTTGCTTAAGAATCTCGATTACCGGTTGGCAATTGTGGACGTTGATGCAAGTACCGAATTTGTTGCCCGATATGTTACAGCTGTCTTCTAAAAAATATCAAATTCTACGTTTAATAAAGCGGCTCCGTCGCGAACGCGAAGTCGCCCTACGCGAAGATCGCGCGTCGTCCGTACACTTCTTTGTCGATATTTTACGAGAGAACAAAAGACGTCGCGCGCGTCATTGTCATTAATACGTTGTTCGAGGCAGTGTTGTTCGGCAGTTTCGGCACCAGATGCGACCAGTGCCGTTCAGATGCGCCGCGGTTTATGGACAAGCTATATCGGTATACGACAGTACACGGAAGGATGGAATTACGAAAATTACGATCGACACGTCCTGGCCGGTATACGTCCGTCTAACGCGCTTATAAATCATTTCTTTTAGCCAATAATTATTTTTTTGCGCATCTCGTGTAACAGGAAATTTTTTCCAATTGCAGTGCGGTTGGAAGATCGGTAGCGGAGCGTAAAAGCATCGTTTTACTTACGCGCGCCGATTCCGCTTAGGAACAGAAGCCCGAATAAAACGATACTACGGATCATGTCGGTGTACTTCCTCTCGAACGAATTTGTTCGACGTAAAACGATCGGTCGTTGGATTTCTTCGTTTCCCGTGCGAATCGGAAGGTCGACCCGAGAGATACGGCGGCAGTGGTTCGTCGTGGTCGGAATTTTTCAAATCACCCGACGACAAAGCGGACAAACCAGTTTTGAAAACCCCGTCACAGGTGATGACACACGTACTCGCGTTTTCGCAGCGAACCAGCTCCCGCGATAGTCCTTCGCATACTAACTGCTGCCATCTGCAGAACCCGTTAAAATCCTTCTCGCGTCGGGAAAAGAAGTCGACGTGGAAGGGGTTAGGAGGAAAATTCTTCCAACATTTTTAATCGCTGAATCGCAACACAGCTTGTTTTCTTGACCAATTGATTTTTCAGACGGACAGGTTACGGCATGACACGTAATCACGTCCGATAGCCGACTAAAACGGAAATAATCGACGCGCATTTTCCTATTTTTCCGTTCTTCCACGCATTTTACATCGTATTGCGACTTTAATTCTAAGAATACGTCTGTCTAACAGTCATATCTCCCCCGTTCCCTCTCGTCGATTGTCCTATTCGAGTCAGGGATTCCCAGTTCTCCGACTCACCACTACCACCTACGCACGTACTCGTTCGCGTATACCAGTGCATCGCGGAAAGTACTCAGACGACGCCGCGAACCACCGGTGTGTCACGCGAAGAAACGCGACCGAATTCCACCGAATTCGCAGGCAGTTCGTAGCAAAACGATCGTTACTGAAAACGACGCGACGGAAATTGAAGAGTAGTAGTAACTCGTGCACGNTGCGCCGCGGTTTATGGACAAGCTATATCGGTATACGACAGTACACGGAAGGATGGAATTACGAAAATTACGATCGACACGTCCTGGCCGGTATACGTCCGTCTAACGCGCTTATAAATCATTTCTTTTAGCCAATAATTATTTTTTTGCGCATCTCGTGTAACAGGAAATTTTTTCCAATTGCAGTGCGGTTGGAAGATCGGTAGCGGAGCGTAAAAGCATCGTTTTACTTACGCGCGCCGATTCCGCTTAGGAACAGAAGCCCGAATAAAACGATACTACGGATCATGTCGGTGTACTTCCTCTCGAACGAATTTGTTCGACGTAAAACGATCGGTCGTTGGATTTCTTCGTTTCCCGTGCGAATCGGAAGGTCGACCCGAGAGATACGGCGGCAGTGGTTCGTCGTGGTCGGAATTTTTCAAATCACCCGACGACAAAGCGGACAAACCAGTTTTGAAAACCCCGTCACAGGTGATGACACACGTACTCGCGTTTTCGCAGCGAACCAGCTCCCGCGATAGTCCTTCGCATACTAACTGCTGCCATCTGCAGAACCCGTTAAAATCCTTCTCGCGTCGGGAAAAGAAGTCGACGTGGAAGGGGTTAGGAGGAAAATTCTTCCAACATTTTTAATCGCTGAATCGCAACACAGCTTGTTTTCTTGACCAATTGATTTTTCAGACGGACAGGTTACGGCATGACACGTAATCACGTCCGATAGCCGACTAAAACGGAAATAATCGACGCGCATTTTCCTATTTTTCCGTTCTTCCACGCATTTTACATCGTATTGCGACTTTAATTCTAAGAATACGTCTGTCTAACAGTCATATCTCCCCCGTTCCCTCTCGTCGATTGTCCTCTTCGAGTCAGGGATTCCCAGTTCTCCGACTCACCACACCACTACCACCTACGCACGTACTCGTTCGCGTATACCAGTGTATCGCGGAAAGTACTCCGACGACGCCGCGAACCACCGGTGTGTCACGCGAAGAAACGCGACCGAATTCCACCGAATTCGCAGGTACCTAGTTCGTAACAAAACGATCGTTACTGAAAACGACGCGACGGAAATTGAAGAGTAGTAGTAACTCGTGCACGTTTTGCGTGACGAATCTCCGCGATCGCCGTGAGGCCGAGGACCGATAACCCTTGAGGCCGATACGACGACGACGACGACGGCCTTTCGCAATAACGTAAACACCGTGCATGTGCAGGGTCGCCGTCGTTAGTAGAGAAATTGAGGAGATTGCTTCGAGAGGAAATATTGACGTTTCCGCGGAATACCAGGAAACAGTGTCATCTTTTTTTATTGATAATTATCTCGGTAATTACAGTGATCGAGTAACGCGCAGCGATGAATCCCGTACGAAAATATCGCCGAAAATCTAGTAATGAAAATATAGTATTTCCGAGAGAGAGAGAGAGAGAGAGAGAGAGAGAGAGAGAGAGGGGTCAAGGTCTCATTTTGGCGAGTATCCAAGGGACGAAGTCGGCCACCCGAGTATAAACGCCGGGCCATCCGGGCATACCGCAGGGCGACGGTCCGAAAGAGACGACGCCGACCGCGGTCCACCTCCCGTTGCCGTCGCGGTCTCTGTCCACGGACATCAACGGCCCCCCAGAATCTCCCCTGCACGAGTCTTTGCCCTTCTGGCCACCGGCACAGAATTGGCCGTAACCGAGCGTCAGGCCCGCGCTACCGTAAGTCGACTGGCATTGTTCCGTGTCGGTCAACGGCAGCCCCAGTTTCAGTTTCACGTTCGACGACGAACCGTTCTCGGTCTTTCCCCAACCGGCGACGAACACCTTTTTTCCAATCGCGGTGCTCGGCGGCAGACAAATAGGTTTGATGTAATCGGTGAAGACGACATCCTGAGCCAGTCTCAACAGCGCGATGTCGTTTCTTTGATCCCTGGCCGTCGGCCGATAGTTCTCGTGAGCGATTTTCTCCTCGATGCCGATCGTGACGGGATCGTCCGCGCAGATCACGCTGTCCTCGCCGTCCTGAATGCAATCCCTGTCGCTGCTCGTGTCGTACTCGCCCAAACGGACGTTTTCCAGTCGCCACGTGCTGGGCATGTCCTTTCCCTTGACGCAATGAGCCGCGGTCAGAACGTAACGACGGCTGATGAGGACCCCGCCGCAGGACAACGATCTCCCGTTTGCTAGAAAACAATACAATATTTCACCGTTCGCCGTTCGATCGCCGACGATCTTCGCGGTTTGCGATTCGGTAGTAACAGAGAGAGAGAGAGAGAACGAAGGCCGGGACGAATCGATTTACGCGAGGAGCTACTTTGAATCTTTGTTCAGAAGCTTACGTCTGACGTATTCCAAGAGTGCCATCCAAGGAAACTCGTCCAACTCCGTACGTTCGCCACCGACGATTCTTTGAGACAAGTCCTTCCCGCAATCGGTGGGAAGCAACGGATTATTGGACAAGTCGTATTGCGCATTCGCGTCGTTGCCGTTTCCATTGTTCCCACCAAAGTCTTGTTCCCCGAAGAAGGGATTGTTCGAATCGCTCCCCCCGTCCCGATTTTCGTAGCCGCCGCCACCGCCGCCGCCGCCGCCGCCGCTTTGCAGAGGACAACAGACTCGGGGATCGCTACCCTCGAATCCGCATTGCGATCGTCTCAGGAAATCTACCGCTTCGGTTTGAAGGGGACGCACTTGCAAGACGTTCAACAACGGCGGACAGTCCCGTATCCCGACGCACGAACCGGGTACACGATTCGGCGTCACGCAGTTCGACTGTCCTTGAAATTCTGAAAGCGGAATTATTCAGCCGATCTGAAAACGTGTCGACGATGATCAATCGATTTTATTGACGAATTTTACTCACGTGCGACCGCAGAGCTGATCGCGATCGTTTGCAAGACAGCTACGGCGAACGACTTGATCATTTTTTATGGTGCAAGCGACCGTCGGAGAAACGAAAGAAATCAATGATTTTCACTTGTCATTTACTCGTTTAAAACTCGTTATATTGTCGAATGGCGAAAAGTCAGTTGAACAACCGTCGCGTCGGAGGTCGTCGCGTCGACTGACGGCGCGGCATATCTACAATTGTACATATATGCGAGACGCGACGACGAGATGACCGGAGCCAGGGTCGACTGGTTCCCCCACCATTTTTACGCCCGTCGAGGATGAGGATGAGAGACCGATCGTCCGATCGTTTCATCCTCGGCATTCCTTTTCTTATGTAAACCTAACGTATTTTCTCAGATTTTCTACGATCGTCGATCGCGTCGACTCTTAGGAATAATCGATTATTATAGGCCCCGATTATTAGGCCCGATTTTTCGAAAGTAAGAATTAACATATTTGTTGTCCGGTACGTGTTCGCGCGATCGAGCTCGGTTTTCCCTCTCGTCAGGGCCGGGGAATTACCAGATTACCGTCACTGTAGCGATGTAGTTTATTTGTACTGTACGTACAGTTTCGAGGAGGAGCTAGGAGGAAGAAAAGAACGGCGAGGTTCGAAACCGGAACGGAACGATTTCACGATTTATAAACATTTCAGCGACATCGTGTTTTTACCCTTTCGAATTGGTCAAAAAGAACGTCGCCGACCGCGATCTTCCTCGCTTTTGTTCAACACGCATTTTTATTTCGATATCTGCTTCGTCGTTATGTAAGAAAAAAAAAAGAAATTTTTAAGAGAAATGGCCTCGGATTCCAGCCGTAGAACCGTGCCTTTGTCGAATAACGCCGATTCCGATAAGAAAGAGAGCGTTCGCGAAGACGTAAGACTCGGTCGTCGTCGTCGTCGACGTCGAACGCGTTTTGATTATATCGATTGGTCATAAAAAGCTCGTTCATATGTATATCATCCGTTGTTCCAGCACTTCTCGTTGAGAAAGAAATGTAAGTCTCGTTCTCGTTCTCGTTACTACATCTGCCTGGGAGCTCTGGTACACGCGGTAAACGCACAAATCGAGAAGAAACACGTAGGAAACGATTCGTTCTACTTCCTCGCCTCGAGATACGCGAGAGATCTTCGTAAGTGGATTCACAGATACGAGTGCAAAGAATTACTTGGGAACTATGTGAAATCGCTGGTCGCGTCGATGGCCTTGTTCGCGTTGGGAATCAAGCTCGCCAAAGAGTCGGCTGCCTGGAAGTTGATGTAACCGATAGTACGCGTACAAACAATAAAATATACGTTTTATCCGTAATATTCGTTTTTATTGTAAAAATTAATACATGTGCTTCCTGCGTTTCACAACAACTGAACAACAATACAACAACTGAACAACAATACATCTCTTATCAAAAACTTACGCGCATAACGAGACGTGCATACTCTCTCTCTCTCATAGTTATTCATAGACTCTCGGCGATGGTACATTCTTCTGGTCGTTCAATCGTTTCGTTTTGGTCTTCTCCACGGATCCTCTGCTCCCGGTCGCTGGAGTGACCACTGTCGTTCGATGCTGCCTCTGCGTCGACAGATTTCTCATTATCCTCGCCGCCGCTATCGTCCGAAGTGTCGAATTCGTCCGAGTCGATGTCTAGATCTAACAACAATTTCTTCTTGTTCGGTCTAAATTGCTGTTCGTCGCTCTTTCTTTTTGTACCGGTGGAGGCGCACTTAAAGCCTTGCTCGACCGCGTCCCCGAGTCGTTCCGTGAGCGCCGACCTTTCGCGTTCGTACGTCTGATCTTTAAACTCGTGTTTCGGTTCGGCACAAAGTCTCTCCAATTTCTTCTTCTTACGCTCAGCCGCTTCCTCTTCTCGCTTTCCTTGTTTCTCGATCCAAGCTTTCAGCCTCTTTTCTTCGTTAATGTCGCGAAGTCGGCGCCCGCTCAAGTCTCGACAAGCCTCGCGATTCGTGGTTTTCTCGATCTGTGCTCCGATCGCTCGCAGCATCGAGCCGAACCCACCTTTCCCGCCTAACAGTCGCGGTACGATCGAAACGTGTCCATCGTAGAAAGTGACGTCTTCGCTCACGAGTTTTCCATTGTGTACAATATAAAAGTTCTCCTGAAACAAACGATTCAAGATTCAAGCGTTGGCAAGTCGGCAGTCGGCAGAGTCGGGCGCGATCGTGGAAATCAAACAACATCGGACGCCGGACATCACTTGGATGGGGTAAACAATTAGATATACCTAATGGGAACATGTTCCGAATGCACACCGACCCTCATAGGCTATATATACAGACTAGGTCTAGGAGCCTTCCCCCGGGGAGAAAAATGGGTAGTAAAACGGAATAACGGAATAAATAAATAAATAAATCAAGTTCATAGATCCACCGCGCGTTAATTTACGTTAAGCGAGAAAAATAGCTACTCACCGTTAACCCCTGGATTCGATCACGCAATTCGTCGATTTTAAGTCGCCCATTGATAGTAAAAATCTGTTTTGTTCCACAAGCCGTACTTATTTGGACGATCAGCATCTTTGTTTGGGAGGTTAGAACTCGAATCGTATACACCGTATACACCACTGCCACCGTGTCACCTCCACTTGCCTCCACTGAAGCGATTTAGGTTTCGCCAACTATGTATATATATATAAGAAGGAGTTTTACAAACTTTACGTGACGCGTTGCGTGAAATGCAGTCGATGCAGTGAGATCACTGTGGGTGGATCACTGTCGGCGTGTCGGGCTGTCGTCGGGAAATGCGACGCATTCGACATTCGACGTGTCCAAGTCTAAAGGCCGGTATTCATAGTCAGAACTTATTTTTNAACCCACCTTTCCCGCCTAACAGTCGCGGTACGATCGAAACGTGTCCATCGTAGAAAGTGACGTCTTCGCTCACGAGTTTTCCATTGTGTACAATATAAAAGTTCTCCTGAAACAAACGATTCAAGATTCAAGCGTTGGCAAGTCGGCAGTCGGCAGAGTCGGGCGCGATCGTGGAAATCAAACAACATCGGACGCCGGACATCACTTGGATGGGGTAAACAATTAGATATACCTAATGGGAACATGTTCCGAATGCACACCGACCCTCATAGGCTATATATACAGACTAGGTCTAGGAGCCTTCCCCCGGGGAGAAAAATGGGTAGTAAAACGGAATAACGGAATAAATAAATAAATAAATCAAGTTCATAGATCCACCGCGCGTTAATTTACGTTAAGCGAGAAAAATAGCTACTCACCGTTAACCCCTGGATTCGATCACGCAATTCGTCGATTTTAAGTCGCCCATTGATAGTAAAAATCTGTTTTGTTCCACAAGCCGTACTTATTTGGACGATCAGCATCTTTGTTTGGGAGGTTAGAACTCGAATCGTATACACCGTATACACCACTGTCACCGTGTCACCTCCACTTGCCTTCACCTTCACTGAAGCGATTTAGGTTTCGCCAACTATGTGTGTATATATATATAAGGAGGAGTTTTACAAACTTTACGTGACGCGTTGAGTGAAATGCAGTCGATGCAGTGAGATCACTGCAGATCACTGTGGGTGGATCACTGTCGGCGTATCGGGCTGTCGTCGGGAAATGTGGGGAAATGCGACGCATTCGATATTCGACGTGTCCAAGTCTAAAGGCCGGTATTCATAGTCAGAACTTCTTTTTAAGACCGCCTTAAGTATACTTGCTCGAGTCCCTATTCAAAAATGTATGGGATAGACGGGGATATGAAATAAATGTTAAAAATAAGTATAAGACTATGAATAGCGGGCTGAGGACGGTGAGGTGGTATTTAAATTGTATAATTAGAAATCTCAGTTTCACAGCTGTCGAGCTGTTGGAGCGCGGACGGCGCTAGGTGGCGCTGGGTCGAAATTCCTGAAACATCTTCCTGTTACGCGGTTCGCAGCCGGCAGACCCTCTAATACATGTTTCGCAGGCCAATGATTCACCACAAGCGTTTTCGCGCTACCTGTTATGAAATCTTCGACGGATGATACAAAAACACGTGTTCTTTGCACTTTAGCCGCGTAAAGTTTCGCGAGGTTCTGGCCGATTTAAAGAGTGTTGGTCGTGTAGATAAAAGCGGTCGAACGGTCAGCGGTAGGCGAAGAGATTTCGACCGTAAGTCGAGCGTCCGAATCGGAAAGTTTACGCGGATGATCGAAGGGAAAGTAGCGAGGCAGGAGAGCGGCCATTTTATGTTAGTATGACGTAGAGGCTGGGTGTAGCTTCGCGTTCAACCGTCCGTGTTCTTTGGAAAAGGCGAGAAAATCTGAATTCTGATGCTGTGGTCGAGGTAAATGCACGTAACACGCGCCGAACGTGTGAAACGTAAATTAAGCCCGGAGAACGTAAGGAAATTAGTCGAATAAGGAAGGAAAGGGGCCCGCGAAAGAACGAGCATGAGCGAGGAAAGCAATCCACGAACGCTTTACGTGGGAAATCTAGACGCTTCGGTGTCGGAGGAACTATTGTGCGCACTTTTCTCGCAGATAGGTTCCGTGAAAGGATGCAAGATAATAAGGGAACCGGGGAACGATCCGTATGCGTTTGTAGAATTTACGAATCATCAGTGCGCGGCTACAGCACTGGCCGCCATGAACAAGCGATCCTTCCTGAATAAGGAAATGAAGGTTAACTGGGCAACGAGCCCTGGAAATCAGCCGAAGTTGGATACCAGTAATCATCACCACATATTCGTCGGCGATCTCTCGCCAGAGATCGAAACGCAAACTTTAAAAGAAGCGTTCGCGCCTTTCGGCGAGATTAGCAATTGTAGAATCGTTCGCGATCCACAAACCATGAAAAGCAAAGGGTACGCGTTCGTGTCGTTCGTAAAAAAGTCTGAGGCCGAAGCGGCGATAGCGGCTATGAACGGACAGTGGCTCGGATCGAGAAGCATCAGGACGAATTGGTCGACCAGGAAACCACCGCCGCCGAGATCCGAGAGACCGAGACATTCGAACAATACAAAACCTAATTACGAAGAGGTACGACCTTTTTTCAAAACGCATTTAGTCCGAATAGTTTTCCGCGTCTCTGTCCCTGTCGTCGACGACGACGACGACGACGACGACACGTACGAGACTCGCGTCCGTTTCGATCGTCCCGTCGGGGTGACAGCTCGGCCGTGCTCGGTCGTGCTCCTATTTAACTTTTCACACCTATTTATCGTTGACAGGTATATAACCAAAGTAGTCCAACTAATTGCACGGTGTACTGTGGAGGTTTTACGAACGGAATTACGGACGAACTGATTACCAAAACGTTTTCCCCTTTTGGTACCATACAAGATATAAGAGTATTTAAGGACAAAGGATATGCTTTCATAAAGTTTACTACCAAGGAAGCTGCGACGCATGCCATAGAATCTACACATAATACCGAAATCAACGGCAGCATCGTCAAATGCTTCTGGGGAAAGGAGAACGGGGATCCGAACAGCGTGGGCCCCAACGCGAATCACCAAGCTCAACAGGTCATTTGAACATCCACCGTCTTTTTCATTCTCGTTTCTTTCCTGGTTCGTTCGACGACAGATGATTTTATGTTTTTCTTTTTTCTTTTTTTTTTCTATGACAGGTCACGGCAGGAGCTGGTCAGTACGCGTACGGATACGGACAGCANATACAAGATATAAGAGTATTTAAGGACAAAGGATATGCTTTCATAAAGTTTACTACCAAGGAAGCTGCGACGCATGCCATAGAATCTACACATAATACCGAAATCAACGGCAGCATCGTCAAATGCTTCTGGGGAAAGGAGAACGGGGATCCGAACAGCGTGGGCCCCAACGCGAATCACCAAGCTCAACAGGTCATTTGAACATCCACCGTCTTTTTCATTCTCGTTTCTTTCCTGGTTCGTTCGACGACAGATGATTTTATGTTTTTCTTTTTTCTTTTTTTTTTCTATGACAGGTCACGGCAGGAGCTGGTCAGTACGCGTACGGATACGGACAGCAAATGAGCTACTGGTACCCACAGGGATATCCACAAATGCAGGGACAGTTCTTGCAGCCCGCTCAGTACTACGGCCAATATTACGGACAACAGGCTCAATATATGAATAGTATGCGAATGCCTGCTCCTGGCACGGGCACATGGCAACCCGCACAAGCGACCGCCGCACCACCGACTGCGACTGCACCGTTGCCACCAGGTCAGCAACCCACCATGGTAGCGTATACCATGCCACAGTACCCCACGCAATGAAATCGATTAACGATCAGCATCAACTAACTTGTTACATATGATACAGTCGGGGCGTTTGCAAAAGAAACTAAAAAAAAAGGGGGGGGAAAAACTGTTCTGTCATATACCTACTCCAACAGGTTTGTCGGTATTTTGACTGCAACATCATATGTACAAATCTCTGTTCTACTTCGTTCGAAGTGCTAAACGTGAAAAACAAAAAACAAGCTCCTAAATTTGGTTGTACCAATATCGACTGATATCGAATATCTCGGGAGACTACACATTGTCAAAAGTTCAAAGTGATATATATATATATATATACATATACGTATATACACTACCAACGTTTAAATATACACACACAGATACAAAAACATTTCCTTTATTTATACGTTTCCCTTGCCAAAACGATAGGAACGTATACGTTTGGTAAACGAACGCGAGCGCGTCTTGCAAATGCTCATTGAAGAAACTGTTGATATCGTAGCAATCGATCCATCAGTGTAATATATTGACCCTCCTCGAGTACGATTTGTATTTCCGCGGTGTTGTTGAACGAGGTATATTTCTGAACTCGAGACGAAAAGAGAGAGAGAGAGAGAGAGAGAGAAAAAAAAACGAAAACAAATTGCAGCCCCTCGACGAGCCCTGCATTCGTTGTGCCCCGCGTAAGGTGTACGTATGTATGCGACCATTGCGTTGTTATATTTTTAATATTTTTGCCACAATTTACCAGTCTTTAGTTTACGTCGGATCATCAATGAACAGAGATAAGAATGTTCATTCATGGTAAAAAACACAGAGTATGACATTGAACATAGTAATAAGATAGAAAGTATAGGTAGACATATGGCGCCTGTGATGTAGCTAGATTCGGATGCATGCTTCGACGTATGCAGGGCCCTTTATTAAAGTAAACTACTACTATGCGCGAGTCGATGAACGAGTTGTAAACTTTCCTCGTTTTGTGATATTTATCGTCGGTGGTAAATGTACAAAACATTCTTGTAAGAATTTTAAAAACGATACCCGTGGTAGCGTGAACAAAGAGAGAGAGAGAGAGAGAACGAGAGAAAGGGAGAGAGAGAGAGAGAGAGAGATACGATATTTTATGCTGAATTTGACTCCGATCGAATGATACTTTGTTGTAACTCATCTTGCTTGCAGGTGACTCCGCTCCATCTGTACAAAGCGAAATAGCGAATCCTGGGTGTAATTATTACGGTGTAACTTAAGTATGTAACGATAACGACGAACACACTTCCACTGAGAGCCGGAGTCACCGACGTTTCTATCTCTTTATCAACATCGGATTTGTACGAACGTCGAAGAAGAAAACGTGAAATTCCTTTCTTTTCGATATACTGTAGGGATGTTCCATTGTTCTGTCGTAACGATCAGTATATCGATTGACAATCATATTTAATATTTTAACGTTATTCCAGTCGTCGCACGGCACGATACTTATACTTTCGTGTCTTCCAGTTAAAAAATGCAGTTGAAATTCGTTGCACGATTGCGGTAGAATCTTATTCTTTGATTTCCGATCGAGTTAGTCTTGTCATTCGTTTTTTCCTTTTTTTCTGTAGGCAGTTACCGCTTTTCTTCTACTTAATTTGACCGGTTGAATGTAGTGTTTTCCTTTTCAATGGTACGTCTCGATCAATTGTCGAATCGACGATCCGACGAAAACAAAAAACGAAACAAATTAGAACGAATTAGAGTAACTTTGAAAACTTATCTATACTTCGCTTCACCACCGACGATAAAAAGCCATAAAGCTTTCGAAACCAATTTGTATAAAGTCAGTACTGAACGTAAAGTGACGGGAGAATCATAAGAGTTGAATATACTTAGCAATGATCAATTGACTGCGACAAGTGATATTGAACTACGGAGAGCCAATTTAAGTGAAAAGAATAAAAACATACAAGAAACGAGACTCGTCTGTGGATTAATAATAATCGGTGAATCAACGGGAGACATAAGACAAAAAAAGAAAAAAAAAAAATGGAGTTACATAAAGAGTAATTTAGGTACAGAGCAGGGTGGCAGAGCCCTCGAAAATGCTTAGGATAATGTTATCTTATAATAAAAACAAATTGTCCTTTGAATGAAGAAGAAGGAATAAATATTTAAAATACACAATATTTTGTATTATTTCATAGCCCGCAGTCGATCGAAGAGTATAAAGTATAGTTATGAAATAATAACAAAAGGTGACTTTTTAAATTTATAAGGAGACGTATAGTACCTTCGTTTATAACTGATTAAATGTAAAGATAATATAACACGTTTTTTAAGTACATACAAGGTAATTTTTATTTTACAGCCGAATCATACTCTTGACGGGACGATCGTTCGCCGTCGACCGAATCGTCCCGTCGTTCGCTCGCGGACGATTCGCGTGACAGTTNTAATATAACACGTTTTTTAAGTACATACAAGGTAATTTTTATTTTACAGCCGAATCGTATTCTTACGACGATCGTTCGCCGTCGACCGAATCGTCCCGTCGTTCGCTCGCGGACGATTCGCGTGACAGTTCGACCGTACAACGGAGTTCAGTGGTCCGCCGAAAAATAAATAAATCAACGAGCAATTCTACCGTGAACGTGAACGTTCTAAACGGAAAACGATAGCGCAGAGGAATTATATAGTGAACAACAACAGAGTCGGTTTATTACTACGTGGAAGGTTCGGAGGAGCATTCCTTTCTCGTTACACGAAATGCGCTAGAATAGTAGTTTTGTACTGTACAGATCATTGTTACAAACGATTACGCGCGTTCCCCAGTTTTCTCTTTCAATCGATCGCACACCGCAAGCAAAATAGAGACCGTCTCGTGTCTTTCTACTCTCTGTACGACACGTGTGACTCCGTTTAACGTTAACTGTTTCGGTTTCGCACTTGAAAGACGTCGCCGAGCATACGCGTGCATCTGTGTTAATCGTTACCTTCTGTCGGCGGGGAAAACGCTAAGATTTAACGTCGTCGTTAAAAAAGCAGACGACGGTTTAACGGAATCGTGAATTCGTCTAATTCGTCGAACATACTTTCTCTCGGACGATTCGTAATACTGTTAGAAATGATAATAAGGTAGAGTAGGTAGACGGTGTGAAAAACGTTCAGGATCGCGAAAACGAAACTATTAAGTTTTACAAACCGTCGAATAAATCACACGACTCGTTCTGCTAGCGGCCGTTATTATTTTAGAAAACGTGCATATAAAAAAAACATATATTATAAGTGATATGAATCTCTCTCTTAAAATGAGCGTTGCGCGAGATGATAGATGCTCGAATACTCGCAACGTCGAGAGAAGGAAGAGTGTCGTCGGAGGTTCGTTACGATTACGGTAGTGTAATCACGTCGAGAGTCAAGAGAACTTGACTCGTGCAAACGTTTCGTTAACGACCGATCGTCCACGTTTCGTTACCGTTAAGTAGCAACAATTAACATTAGCGTTATCGTTTCGCTTATAATATTCTTAGAGAGTCCCTATTACAAGTCATTATAAAAGTAGCAAAATAACTTAATCGAGGCTGAGCGTGATTTTTAACATGGAAGGCCAGGGTTTCAAATATGTATATATGTATATATACACACACCCATATGCGTTGATAACAGTCTGTGTTGTGCAAGATCGTCGAAAGNCTTAGAGAGTCCCTATTACAAGTCATTATAAAAGTAGCAAAATAACTTAATCGAGGCTGAGCGTGATTTTTAACATGGAAGGCCAGGGTTTCAAATATGTATATATATATATACACCCATATGCGTTGATAACAGTCTGTGTTGTGCAAGATCGTCGAAAGAAAATCAGTTGACGTTTACGAGTAGTTTCACCTCGAGCAAACGAATTTCGCGCGAGGCGAGAGCACAATGATTCGTGGAGAGTAGCGCGTTAATATGAGTAAAACTTAATCGTGGTTGGCACTAAATTTTCGCAACGTAAACGGCATTCGACGTCGACCTAAACGCTAGTCCTGTCGAATCTCTCGGCTAAACTCAATACAGTCGTTTATATTATACCGACGCAAACTCTACAACTGAGAACTTATTTGGCATTAGTGTTTGTAGCTCGATGGAAAGAAGCGCGTGACGTCGCGCTCGGGACTGCTATTACTTTTTACTGCTACCATTATTATTTATACACTAATAATTGTGACTGACGCGTCAGAGATTCTAACCAGCGGAACGAGCAACGTTCCCCTGATCGAATCGTGCGTCGAAACTAAGACGTACATCTTACGTGGACCGCTGCGTGCACGCGTCTAATTACTATCACTTTCGCTTTGCGTCGGAGAAGCTCCAAGCTCGTTGAAAATAAATTTTTAACGCGTTACAACGTGCAGCAATTAATTATATTTCCCCGGTTCTCTCTCGCGTCGACGAACGAACTCGGGGGGATCTCTCATCGTCGAACAACGTGAAACAATATTGACTAACATCGACGCTCTCATCATCATCAGTTTTAATCAGCGATTATATCGTACAAGCACAATCACATTTTATTTGAGCATTTCAAGCGATAGATAAATATCAAAAGGTCTCATTATACGCGACACGATATCTGCAATATACTTTTTTTTTTTCTTTTCTTTTGTTTTACCTATAACTAACAGATATCTTTCGTGTCGCCGAGTTCAATTGCGATTCGTTGTCTCGTATAAATCTCATAAAATCAAAAGGAATCGATTCGTTAGATGGCCATCCGTCCGTCGTTGAGAACGGCTCGATCGTTAACCGACGAATATCACTGAACGCAACGAGGATAATGATTGGAATGCTTTTTCCAAGTACGCTGACGCGTTATACGCGGTTCGTCCTCGTACAAGATCTACGGATTTTCGTCCTTTCTCTTTATGCGCTCAGCTTCGCGATTACAGCAGCAGTAGTTTATTCGTTCACACCCCGATTGTATTAATTATTTTATTATCTGACTGGACGTGTGCTGTTTCGTGTGCAGATGCAGTCTTTCCTAACTAAAATCGTTCAAATTAATTGTGCTCGAGCAATGATTAAATATGTACATTACTCTCTTCGACGTACAGTGTAGATTACAATCGTTAACTACGCGCGTGTAGACTAGTGTCAACAACTGTGACGAGACGCTTAGACGACGGAAGAAATAAGTTAACGATTAAATTAAATTTAAAACGACGATTAATCCTATATATACGAAACGAACAAACAGAAAACACTACGTGGACCATGCAACTACGAACACCAGAATTCTAACTAGAAACATCGTTAAATTAGAGCTCCCGTAAGTCTACGATACCTGATCACTGGATGGAGTATGGAATGCATATTATATTATTCTTTAGTATAAAGCTATTGGCGTCTCATTGGTGTAAGACGATTTTAAAAAACATTGCTCAGCAACAGTGCCATTTGCAATATCATAACATTTTCTCTTTTTCTTTTCCTTGTTCACGTATAGACGTTGTCGTTCGTAAAGTAGATTAGAAAATGTAAAAGCTGCTAAATAATATTTACACTCTTTTAACAATTAATATCGCAGAAAATCGTTCTCGGAGCGCGTCCCGTCGTCGTTAAGTCGATCGACGCGCGACGATCACAGACTCACGTCGCCGTATTCGAAACTCCATTTCTCGTAAGCGGCCAGGCTCGCGGGCGACACCGATCTGCGTATTCTCTTCAGCGAATCACGAAAGTCTTGCATCGTTATGTTGCGCACGGAATTCAGATCCAGTTCCTTCACTTGATCTAGATTCAGTTCTGTACAATGTTAACACGTCATTTTCATCGATTCCCTCGTTAAGAATTTACGATTAGGATTCTGGTTTATCGAATCGACTGGGCTCGATTTATTGTGTGTCCAGTCGGTAGATCTCGATCGAACGTAAAAGAGAACAGTGTAACAAGAGACAGTGGTGGGAAGTTTCGTCTTACCTCTGATGGGACCGAGTGCCGCGTCTTTCGCCAGACCCGTTAAATCGCTTCCGGAGTATCCCTCGGTGAGAACTGCCATTTCGTTCAGTTCGATCGTCGTCAACGGGTCGTTGTGTTTGGCCAACAGCCGTTTCAGTAACGCGATCCTCGTTCGAAGATCCGGCAACGTGACATACACTCGTTTCGTGAATCTCCTCAAAGCGGCCTCGTCCAATTCTTGAGGCCTGTTGGTAGCAGCCATCACGAGCACCCTCTCCTCCGGATTGCACGGCAGACCGTCGAACTCGACCAAGAACTCTGTCTTCAATCGCCTGTGTACGGTAATCCCGAGTTACATACGTGTACGTTTATTCGCGCGTCCCGCGATACCAAATTTACCTCGAGGCTTCGTGTTCGTTGTCTCTGCGTTCGCTCAACAGCGAGTCCACTTCGTCGATGAAGATCACGGACGGCTGGAGTTCTCGGGCTATACCGAAGAGAGCTCGTACCAGTTTCTCTCCTTCCCCCACGTACTTGGACGTGAGACTGGCAGCGGATATCGAGAAGAACGTGGCATTACACTGAGTGGCGACGGCGCGCGCGAGCAACGTCTTCCCGTTCCCCGGCGGACCGAACAGCAGTAACCCTCTCGCGGGCGTCCTCAACCCGGTGAACAATTCCGGTCTCAGCGACGGCAGAATGACCATTTCCTGCAGCGCCTGTTTCGCGGTCTGTTTCGTCGAGAAATATAGGCTGTAAGTTCGCGTCTGTTACCGAGTTCTCCGATACACGCGTAATCGAAATGTCTACGAACGTCTTGGCCGGCGATGTCCTCCCAGTGCACGGCCGTTCCTCCTTCCAGGATTTCGTCCAAAATGACTTGCGCGAGCTTCGGATCTATACCCTTCAGGATCGGTGCCTTTCGCGTCGGCGTTCCCCTGTTGCTGTTCGTCGCGGTAGGCGTTCCCGGTCTTCTGATGGGAGAACCATTTCCGGGCACGGACAACTGTCTCTTCACCGACGGCGGCGTCGACGACGGTTTTATGGGTGTCACTCGGTGGCAAGGTTGAACCGACGTCGAACGACCCATGCTGCGCGGCAACGTTTGACTCTTGCTGATCGCCGTACCCATTCGTTTTCCAGGAACGGACAATTTTCTCCCCGATGCTGACGGACATAAAGACATAAACTGCGTATGATGAATCGGCGACGCGGAATCCAAACGCAAAGCGATTAGTACCGCCGTTAGACAGAAACTCTTTTTAACTCTATGCAAAGAATAAGATACAAGACAAACACGTTTCGCAATGAAAGATACAATCGTTAACGTAAGTCAATTGCAAAAGAATCGTATTATATATAATATGCATGTGACATATGTATCGTACTAACAGTAAGTAAGTATAACTAATACACGTACATTTTACGAGAAAGCCTTTTACGTGGACATTAAAACTTTGCGATACCAACTTAAATTCTGAATATCAATAATGTAACAATAAAAAGGATAGATTTATTTTTGGGAAACGAATGCAAGGGACGCATCTTTATGAATTATTTAACGTATTGTTCAAATAATAAAATTCTTCGTTTTCATGCACATCCCTTCTCTCTCGATTCATTCGATGTCTCATGCATATTTATATACGTTTTTCTCTCGTATACATATACATCGTACACACTGCTCTACTCTATTCTCGTAATTGCTCGATCTAAGGAAACACTACGTGTTACGTACTACGCATAGAAAAATGGTAAGGATCGATGTGACAACATGATGCCTACGTCGCGTCTACTGTGCTCGTTGCGATACAACGCTACGTCGGCTGATGCAGTCGTGCACATAACGTTAACGGTGGAAATGAAGAAAAGCTTTTTAGGGAAGCAATTAAGAAACGCTTGCTCAAAGTTAATAAATTTTAAGCAGAAAACTTCGAACAAACAGTACCTTCGGAATGGGCAGAATAATTTTTTGGAGAGCGTGGCCTTAACTTGGGAATTTGGGTGCATGTATTCTGCCCTGTGTTCACTGTTTGTGTACTGTTTGTGTTTTTAGTGTTGTGATTTGTATTCAAAGGAGACCGAGTCGTCTGTAACGTGTGCATATTACGTCGGGCCCTCAGATTCTTTCCCGGATGTTCGTTGTCCATTTTACTTCCAGGTGTACGATATTCATCGGAGATATCCAGTTTTTTCAGCTCACACACACTCACTACAAAAAGGAAAAACATTCTCTGC
>SMSR01016060.1:100308-140665 GCA_019453355.1 Ceratina japonica | reverse complement strand
GTAACCCTCTCGCGGGCGTCCTCAACCCGGTGAACAATTCCGGTCTCAGCGACGGCAGAATGACCATTTCCTGCAGCGCCTGTTTCGCGGTCTGTTTCGTCGAGAAATATAGGCTGTAAGTTCGCGTCTGTTACCGAGTTCTCCGATACACGCGTAATCGAAATGTCTACGAACGTCTTGGCCGGCGATGTCCTCCCAGTGCACGGCCGTTCCTCCTTCCAGGATTTCGTCCAAAATGACTTGCGCGAGCTTCGGATCTATACCCTTCAGGATCGGTGCCTTTCGCGTCGGCGTTCCCCTGTTGCTGTTCGTCGCGGTAGGCGTTCCCGGTCTTCTGATGGGAGAACCATTTCCGGGCACGGACAACTGTCTCTTCACCGACGGCGGCGTCGACGACGGTTTTATGGGTGTCACTCGGTGGCAAGGTTGAACCGACGTCGAACGACCCATGCTGCGCGGCAACGTTTGACTCTTGCTGATCGCCGTACCCATTCGTTTTCCAGGAACGGACAATTTTCTCCCCGATGCTGACGGACATAAAGACATAAACTGCGTATGATGAATCGGCGACGCGGAATCCAAACGCAAAGCGATTAGTACCGCCGTTAGACAGAAACTCTTTTTAACTCTATGCAAAGAATAAGATACAAGACAAACACGTTTCGCAATGAAAGATACAATCGTTAACGTAAGTCAATTGCAAAAGAATCGTATTATATATAATATGCATGTGACATATGTATCGTACTAACAGTAAGTAAGTATAACTAATACACGTACATTTTACGAGAAAGCCTTTTACGTGGACATTAAAACTTTGCGATACCAACTTAAATTCTGAATATCAATAATGTAACAATAAAAAGGATAGATTTATTTTTGGGAAACGAATGCAAGGGACGCATCTTTATGAATTATTTAACGTATTGTTCAAATAATAAAATTCTTCGTTTTCATGCACATCCCTTCTCTCTCGATTCATTCGATGTCTCATGCATATTTATATACGTTTTTCTCTCGTATACATATACATCGTACACACTGCTCTACTCTATTCTCGTAATTGCTCGATCTAAGGAAACACTACGTGTTATACGTACTACGCATAGAAAAATGGTAAGGATCGATGTGACAACATGATGCCTACGTCGCGTCTACTGTGCTCGTTGCGATACAACGCTACGTCGGCTGATGCAGTCGTGCACATAACGTTAACGGTGGAAATGAAGAAAAGCTTTTTAGGGAAGCAATTAAGAAACGCTTGCTCAAAGTTAATAAATTTTAAGCAGAAAACTTCGAACAAACAGTACCTTCGGAATGGGCAGAATAATTTTTTGGAGAGCGTGGCCTTAACTTGGGAATTTGGGTGCATGTATTCTGCCCTGTGTTCACTGTTTGTGTACTGTTTGTGTTTTTAGTGTTGTGATTTGTATTCAAAGGAGACCGAGTCGTCTGTAACGTGTGCATATTACGTCGGGCCCTCAGATTCTTTCCCGGATGTTCGTTGTCCATTTTACTTCCAGGTGTACGATATTCATCGGAGATATCCAGTTTTTTCAGCTCACACACACTCACTACAAAAAGGAAAAACATTCTCTGCCATGCTGCAGTAGGCCGAATAGCTAATAGTACAGATTCGATCTTCGATCGATCGTCTCAACGCTCCCTTTCCGATTTTTAATCTAATCTTCGACTAGTAAATTAAGACTCTCGAAACGAATGCGCGTACGGCTGCTATACGAACTTCTACAAGCGCACGGAGTAACGAGCGTTAGAGACGATCCGTTGTACGACTCGCCGATGATACGTACCTTCGTTGTCTTCGTCGATTTTCAATGCCTTACTGATGAACTCGAACGCTCTACGATGATGATGCTTCTGTTTAGCGAGTAGAGGATCCCCGGGGCCAGGGCCGATGGATCTTCTGGGTACTTGCGACATCCCGTCGTTCTCTGTCTGCCCGGTCGCGGTTAAATTGTTATTCGTCAAACTGTCGGCCGACTTTTGGCCGACTACAACCTCCAGCTGGCAGGTCTGCTTGTAAGCCTGTCTCCGCCGGATCAGCTGAGACGTGGATGTGTACAAATACTTAAACACCACGTACAACTGATAGAGAAGCGTTCTCAGAACGTTGAAAAGCACTATCAAAGGATATGAAACGATGTAGAGATTACGTTTGTGTACCGACGGCTGAGGGGCGTCGAGAAAGCGGTGGCTGTGATGATGGTAATGATTGTGACGATGATTACTGCAGTTGATGGTGGTTATCGTTTTATCGCTGTTCTCGCTCTTCGTCACGCAAAGCTTTTTCGGCGACTTGGTGCCGTACTTTCGTATCGGACGCCCGCCATCGCTGTAAGACATTTCCTATCGCAGCTCTCTTTGAATTCGTACGGTAGGTACACGGTACACTTGTTATCGCCAAACAGAAGCCGAGCCGAACAACATTCTGACATTCCCAAAACTGCCCAAAACGTGTTACACGTTACACGTAGATAATCGACGAACGACTTTTAAATCGTCTCATATCATCTTGCTCGTAAACACGTTTCGTTTAGCTCGGCATACGAGCGAGCGACGCGGGTTTCAAGTGTTTAGATCGTTTTCAGTTTTCACTGACGAACTGGACCGAGAGACGGGGACGAGGACGAGACGGGGCGAGACGAGAACGACAGGATTCGGAATTCCGTGATGTTACAAATCGATGAGTCGCGAGCGAATTAGCGTGGTTCGCGTTCTTCTTCACCATTGCTCGTCTCGGTGCGCGTTCGACACGGAACATCGACGAGTATAACAATGGATTTACAAATATCGACGAGCGCTGCCTTTTACAAAATTCTGTATACAAAATACATGTACATACATACATACATGAAGAGACAGAGACAGACTCGTTTTACGTCCACCTTGCCATTTACGTCGTCTAACACATGGACTGACATGGACGTACCTATGTATCTGTCGGCAGGCACCGTCGGCACGACGAGATAGATTACTTCAACGATGCACTGCGATGCACTTGCGCTCTTTGTCCCGTCGACGTGCACATGCGTATATTTAGATTCTTTGTTGTTCTTCGTGTCTTTACGTTATATATATATACTTACTCTTGTCTCTTGTCGACGTATATGATAAACATACATTATACATACTTTGTCCACTCACCTTTTTAGAAAATTTCCAAAATGCTGTCCACCGAGCAACATTTATACGATGCAGTTATTGCGCATCGAATAAAATTGGTACGGCTTTTGCGACGGTGACGAATGTCTTTGGAATATAGCAGTACCGAATTGTGTATTCAAAGACTGCAAGCAACTGACAGCACGACAATTAAATTGTATTATTATTAAAATTAGACCGAACGATAAATTGGCAACCTCGTCGTTTGGATTTTGGTTTTATCGGTCGTGGCACGTGACTGAAGTACGAGGATCAGCGCATAGAGGTCCTCTCGTAACGTCGGGACCGCCATTTTCTTCGCCAGTTCTGCGTTTTACATTCCAGAGATTGCATCGAGGCAAAATGTCGTCCGCAAGTGGTGACGAGAGCGAGATCACTTTAAATGAACCTGGTAAGCCGATTATATTCTTGAATGAAACCCGACATTTAACCCGGCGCGGTGTCGCGTCTCGGTCGGGGCGCGTACGCGTTTATGCAGGGCGAAACAAAAATGATACGCGTACACCCGGCGGGCGGATCGGGGATCTGCGAACCGCCATTGAACGAATGGCGTCTCACACACGCGTATAACGTGTAAATAGTCGATTTAAATTTTTGGTGACTACGTTTCGTCGTTCTCGTTTCAGTACGCCGTTCGACGAGGTCCGCGCGTGCACGTAAAACTGCAGTGGTAGCCAAGAAGTCACCCGTCAAGAAGCTTCTGGCAAGGGCGACTCATTCCCCGAAAAAAGTTCCGGAACTCGAGGAAGTCGAGGTGGGTAAAACCCAATCGTTTCGTGCAACTTTCGTCCTGGGCCGGACTATTCTCGAGCGATGAAACTAAAAAATTACCAGCCCTGTCACCTTGCTCTGTCGCAGGAAGAGCCGGTCCTACAGGAGGAAGTCGTTATGGAGAGCATACCGGAGAACGGTGTGCAAAGATTTGGCAACATCATCATTGAACAGCAGAGCGAGGACGACGGGTCTATGTTGCGCTTAGAATTAGAGGACTCCAGTGATGCGACCGTTCATGAAATCAATATGAACCAAAACGTAGAAATAGCAGTTGAAGAGAGTGTACCTGATTTAGAGGCGTCTGCCTCTCGGATCGTGAGTGCTCGCTCCGAATAAACGTAGCGAATCAGGAGTTTATGTTTGCAAGAGGTCGCGTCACATTGTCTCTATCACTGTTTTTTTGTCACAGGATCATACCGACGCGATGTCTGAAGCTATGATCATAGAGGAGAGCAGTATGGACAAAGTCGACGTGTTGAACGAACACGAGCAAATGGACGTGGACGGACGAGATATCGTCGACGATGGTACGAATCGGCGCGTGTTGATAGATTTTCAAGAAGTGATCGCCGACGGTGGAGAGGCATCGACACAAGCGTCGGAAATCCTAGAGACGGAGGAAGTCGAATCGGAGACCGTGATCGACGAAGGTACTGCTGGAATCGAGATCGTGGCGATAGATCGAGGAGAGACGTCGGAAAGTATAAAAAGAGTTACGCGAAAAATTGTGACTGATACAGACACTGTGCGACTGAGAGAAGGTGCGGAAACGACGGAGGGCGATATGATCGAATGCTCGTCTGAGAATTCGGTGAAGAAAACTGAGCCCGACACGGAAGCCGTGTCGGAGGACGAATTGCCTACCGAGGCTACGGCGAAAGAACCCGAGACGGAAGCAGTGTCCGACGAAGAGCTGCCGGCAGCTGCTACCGCGGATTTGGGAGAAACCGAATCGGTTTCCGAGGACGAACTACCGTTGGACAGCGAGAAGAAGAAAAAGGGCGTTGCGAAGGGGTCGGGCAAAATTCCCGAGAAGAAGAGTAGTAAAACCGAGGGCACGAGTGAGTGCGACGGAACAAAAGTTTTCACGAGGTTCTCCACTTGGTCGTCTGATATTTTACATTGCGCGACGTTCGCTGTTTTGCAGATAAACGAAAATTGAACGCGGAGGGAGAGTACGATCCTAGTTCTCCGACGTCTGAGAATAACGACGAGACACCGGCCAAGAAAGTCGCGCTTTCGACCGAGGCAGACGCCAGTGACGCTAAACAGGAAGCTAAACCGGCGTCGCCGAAGAAGAAGACGTTGCCGGAGTTGGAGAAGTATTGGAAGGCCGTCAACGAAGACCCGTCGGACTTCACCGGGTGGACGTATCTCCTGCAGTACGTTGATCAAGAGGTGAGTGAGTGGGTCGAAGGACGAGTGGGGAGAAGATCGATGAAACGCGTGGACGAGATACGATACTACTTTTTGTCGTCCAGAACGACGCCGAAGCTGCACGCGAGGCTTATACCAAATTTTTGGAGCGTTATCCATATTGCTACGGTTACTGGAGAAAGTTCGCGGATTACGAGAAGAAGAAGGGGAACCCCGAAAATGTCCAAAGGGTGAGTCGCTCCTTTAGCATCTTCATTAGGTCTACTTCTCATCATTATATGATATATCATTTAATTAACGCAATCTAATGAAAATAGCTCGAGTTAGGAAGGCGCGCGCGCGTGGGCAGTGTGCACGCACGTAAATATGGTTTTCCCTTCCAACAGCCTAGCACGTCTTGCGGCACCTATACGACTCTCTCCGTTTACCAAATAGCTAGAGTTACTTAATTATTCTGCGATATATATACATACATACATTATTGCGATTATTACTGTTTTACTTATAATCGTTGTATCGATATCTCTACGTGCGATACGTAAGTCAAGCGAAGGCTAGTCGTTTCTCATTTTGCGATCTATTACCGTGCAATCGATTGTGTGTGTATTATTTACTTGTAAGCATTTGTACACATAGCTTACTACCGATAAAAGTATTGTAAACTTAAGCATAAGATGCGGTACCTTACTCGATGTAAGTAAGATTGGGTTGGGTGTTGTTGAATCAAAGTCAGAGAGACAAAGACTTAGGACGTGTGAGAACATGCCAGAGGGGGAGCAAGAAAATGTGGCAGAAGAGACAGAGGCACCCAGATCGGAACACTCCTTGACACTCTAAGGTGAATGCACAATGCTCTGCAATCTCTGTGTTTAATTAAATCTCTTTATTTACAGTACGCGTACGATCCGTGAGTATACGTTGCTAAAAAAAAAACCGTAATGCTTATCGAGAGCTAAAAAAAAAAAAAAACAAAAGAACGAAATAGGTATAAGTCTACCCACACCGGCCCAATCGCTTGTATAAATCGTCCTAAAATGTGATTGCAAACCGTTACCACAGGTGTTCGACCAGGGCTTGAAAGCCATTTCGCTCAGTGTCGATCTTTGGCTTCATTACATCAACCATTGCAAAACTGTTTATGAAAAGGACGAAGAGAAACTTCGGGAACAATACGAAAGGGCGATCCAGGCGTGTGGTCTTGAATTCAGGTTCGCATCGCTCATTCACTTCCTTTTATAGTTACTCCTTACCGAGTTTTAGTGGCCGCCCCCTAAGTCAAATTAAATACATCGTCGTGTTTCGACCTCTGTTGACAGATCCGATCGTCTCTGGGAGAGCTACATAAAGTGGGAATCGGAAGGCAAACGTCTGAGCAGAGTGACGGCCTTGTACGACCGTTTATTGTGTACACCTACGCTCGGTTATATTTCACATTTCGATGCATTTCAAGAGTTCGTTTCCTCAAACTTACCGAATCGTATTTTAAACGTTGACGATTTTCTTGCGTTACGCGCCGAAGTGAAAGCACTTTTGAAATCGGACGACAATACTTCTACTTCAGCAGCGGACGACGCACCGCCCGGAGAAGAACCGCCTCCGCACGAACTTCCGCCGACCGACGAGGAGACCCGCGCCCTTCGGGAAAAAATCATTAGTAGCAGGCGCAAAATGCACAAAGCAAATATTAACGCGGTTGCCGCGAGATGGTCGTACGAGGAGGGCGTAAGTATAGTCCGCGTGGACAGCTCGCCGACGCGATTCTTCTCGTTTTGTCTCTCCGTTTATCGTTAACCGTTCGAACGTCGTCCGTCCTTACATACAGATTAAGAGGCCGTATTTCCACGTGAAACCGTTGGAGCGATGTCAGTTGAAAAACTGGAAAGAGTATCTGGATTTCGAGATCGAACAAAAGGATCAGAGTCGAATAATTATACTGTTCGAAAGGTGTCTGATAGCGTGCGCTCTGTACGACGAATTCTGGATGAGAGTAAGTTCTATTTGTCTCCGATCGACGAACGTTCTCTACGCCGAACGTTCCATCGACACGTTGCTTAATCGTTACTTGTCGCAGTTCGTTCGATACTTGGAGTCGCTGAAGGGCGACAACGTGGACAAGATAAGAGACGTATATACCAGAGCTTGTACGATACATCATCCGAAGAAACCGAATCTGCATCTACAGTGGGCAACGTTCGAAGAGGGTCAGGGTAATTTTGAGAGGGCGGCGAGCATATTGGAGAACATCGATAGCGTGATACCGAACATGTTACAAGTAGCCTATCGAAGAATAAACTTGGAGCGTAGGAGAGGCGATTTAGATAAAGCTTGTACATTGTATGAAAATTATATTACCAATAGTAAGAATAGAGCTATCGCGAATAATATCGTAGTAAAGTACGCCCGTTTTTTATGTAAAGTGAAAAATGATGTGGACAAGGCGATCAAAGTGTTGCTGAAGGTAATGCCCCCGCCGATCCTTGCGTTACGATCTGACCAACTTCGTTCTAAACTAATTTACCACTGTCCTCAGGCCACGGAGAAAGACAAAGATAATCCGAGGCTTTATCTGCAATTGATCGACCTGGGTATGCAACGAAACCCGGTCGATACCCAAGAGATTGTTGGGTACATGGACATGTTCATCGAGCGCGAGCACGCCGATCTCGAGCAGAGAGTGCTGTTCGCGCAACGTAAAGTAGAATTTCTCGAAGACTTCAGCCCGGACATACGACAAGTTTTGAAGGCGCACGAACAATTCCAGAAGTGCATCAAGCAGGCGAAGGAACGAAAGAAGACGAAGAACGACGACGCCAAGACGTGAGTATAATTTTCGGAAAGATCCTTACTATAAGATCTGCTCGTGTAGGAGCTCAACCGGAATAGCGCGCGCGTGTTTTATATGTCCGACAGAGACACCTCTCCCCCGAAGAAAGTGAAAGCCGATCAATCGAGCGTTCCGCCGCCGCCGTCTGTGAGTTCGCAGTCGTCGTCGTATCAGTACAGCAGCGGCCCGAGCGGGCCTTATCAGTCTCAACAGCAGTTTCAGAGCGGCCAGTACGGCGGTCAAGGTGGATATCAACAGGGCTATCAACAATATCCGCCTCCGTCCGATCCCAACTATGCCAATTATCAGAATTGGCAGTACGGGCAGGGCGGACCGCAAGCCTACGGGCCGTACAATCAGTGGGGATCTTACAATTACTATTAGTGGACGATACGAAGTTCCCCTTGTATCAGCTTTCGTTGCGTTGCTGTATCAATTGTACATTTCATAATCTTTATTTTTTCGTCTAAGGATGACCGAAAAAAGAAACAGAAAAGAAACAAAATTATTCAAAGTTCCAATGACACATCAGTGACGACCTCTGACACGCATGAATAATAATCCACACGTCTTACTGATGTTCACTTTCGAAAAACAGACAAACAAACGGTCACGTGCACCAAGTTCTTAGTCGAATGCAACACACAGTGTTCAGGAAATGTGAAAGAATCTTCGTCAAGACGTCGAGTAACGGTTACTATCTGATAGTAGGCGACACGACACGACACGACACGACACGTAACGTTGATCTAAATTGCCAATACAGTATGAGAGCAAGGTAGTACTACTTTGTGTCAAATATTTTTCAACTACGCTATCTGCTGCAGCATTGAATTTTCAAATTCCACTTTAATTTTATTCCGTGACATATTTAATTATTTCTTCGACAGGAATCTAGGCAGTTCACGAACGTGTTACCTGCGATCTGCGATAAGTATTGTTCTTGCGTACTTAGTGTCTACGACATTACGTGGCCTTTTTCATGGTCAATGTGCGATGTGCGTTGTACGTATTGACGTACGAACGAAAATACGGACACTCGAATGCTTACGTAGAACGAATGGTACGTAGTCGCCCCGTTTGTGAACCGTTCACGGAACGAACACATTGTTAACATTTGTCAGCCCGACTTTTACGCTGTGAATTACTCGACGAACAGACGGTGGTTAACTTTGCATAACTCGTGTGTTCTGTTGTAACGATTAGACTCGTTTAGACACTTTACTTTTGAGTCGCGAGTGCACGTTGTTTTGTATGTTGGAATTTTGCATTCGTAAGTGGAATCGGAACACTTTGTCGTGCGCATAGAAGTCACATACATCAAAATGGAATTGATAAAAAGATTTCATTGTATGTGAGATTTTATAATATGCAATAAAAAAAAAATTTGTATAAACGAATCTGACAGGGACAAGGGCGATGCTTGTATTAATTTAGAATTCAATGTATTTTTGTCATTGTCGAAAAGAGAAAAATATCGGTTTTTTAGTTTCAGTCCGAATAGTCTGAATCGAATTCACTTGCTAATTAAATTAACGGCTTTGAACGATGTTGCTTAAATCGTCTGGGTGTGTACGTACGTATAATCAATAATCGTGGTAACGAGTCGCTGCATGGGTAAAGATAGAATAACTTGTAACAAACGTGTTTATCTCTTTATTATGAAAACATTATTATGTGACTCTGAGTAATTATAATTGTGGAAACTTTATATCCTTATAATATTTATCGCAGGCTTGCGATTTCGCTTAACGAATCGACGACTGTCTACGATATATATAGTTGCTCTCTGAAACGCGTTATATACGAAGTCGTTTAGAATACAAGCGACTATAACGTTCGTTAGTAAAAAAAAATATAACTTTATTGCTGCGGAGAAGTTAAGTGTTGATTATAGAAGGCATCTTTGCTATGCGACCATAGCACTGGTGGCCTCTTTGTTGAGTCCGCAGGTACCGTCACCCCTGAACACTCGGTAATAACCGTTCTCACCCCATGAGGCGCCCCAGCTGTTCTTGATTATCCAGTACGGCAAGTCTTTGTGGAAGAGAGGATATTCTGAAAGAAGGAATCGTTTTTTTTTTTTTAACGCAACGAGTCGACCCCTCGAGAGAGGAATAAGACTGTATGTATATACGTACTGCTCGTGCCGTATCCAACGATCAACACCCCGTGATCCAGGTTCGCGGGGCTGCACAAGTAGCGGAGAGGATGCGAGACTCCGCCGGCGTAGAACTGCATGGCGTTCGCATTGATTGCGACCGAGATCGGGCCGTTTTTCACCAGCCACTGTGCCATCTGCGTCTCGTTCGACGTGATGTTCACGGACGAGGCGACTTGCACCCTGGCTTCGTTCCGCTTAAAGCTACACTTCTCGTCTCTCGCGTCGTACGGGTAATCGGATTCAGTTTCGAGACCGCCCAACGCTTCTATCGCTCTGTAAGCGTTCGTCATCTCACCGCCGCCGCATCCCTCGTCGAGCGTGTCGCAATCGACCAACTCTTGTTCCGAGAGCGACAGTAATTTCCCATGTTTGATCGCGTATTGTCCCTCCACGTTTCCGGTCACGGAAAATGCCCAGCACGACCCGCACTGTCCTTGATCTTTGACGGCCGTGACCGCGCCGTGATCGCGCCAATCGAACTTTGGTGGCAGAGGAACGTCCGGTATCGCGGCCTGCGCGAGAGGAACGTCGTTCTCCAGTCTCAGTTCGCGGCGGAAACCCAGGTAACGAGCTTTGAACTCCTTCGGCGTCAAGTCTGCGAACATCGTCGCACCGTATTCGGCCGTTCCACGTTCGAACGTTTGCAGCTCTTGGATCAACTTCAGATTCTGTCGAAAGATCTTGAAACGGTTCTGTTTCTCCTTCGGGGAATCGTATGTCTTGTCGAATTTCTTGATGAAATCCTCGAACATGGTCTCGTGTTTGATCTCTTCGGCCAGTTTCAACATCTTCTGACTGTACCGACTGCCCTTCAACGATCGTTTACGCCGATTGTTGTTCTTCAAGTCGCAGTCGACGGTGACCTTCGGGGATCCGTGGTCCAGCCACGGTTGAGACCATACGGAGAACAGGCAGTCCTTGATCTCGCTTCCTTCCTTCAGTTGACAATTGTTCTTGGTGCCCTTCGGGCAACTGCTCGTGCCCAACTTGACCCTGATTTTGTACAACATTCCGGATACTACTTGTTCAGAGGCTTCGACGATCTGTACTATCATAGGTTCGTTCGAACCCTCGGAGAGTTCCGAGAATTTCTGCAACCCTTTCTGAGCAAGTTCCTGTACGCGGGGATCGTCGACGTTCTTGTTACTCGGCGCGCCAACGAGGTCCGATCTTTTCCTTCTGTAAACAGACTTCTTCTTATTAATCGTACCGTCTACCTTCTTCGGGTAAATGGTCTCTTCCTTGACTTCCTCTTTGTCGGGTTCAAAGGTTGGAAGCGTCTCCCTTGTAGGCAGATCAAAGTCTGTCAGAAATTCCCCGAATTCCTTAGCTCTGTCCTTGAATCCTTCGACCGTGGCATCGTCGTCAGCTTTGTTCAAAGTAACTTTCAGAATAGGGTGCTCCGTGACCTCTGCTCGCTCCAGTTCTTCGGGTTTTCTGGTCGTCGCCGTGGTATAATTGTCCAGCAGTTCTTTCAAACTTTCCAGAACGTCCGATTTTTCACGATTCGTTTCTTCCCTCGCGGGTTCTGGTGTCACGAGCGATTCACTGGTCAATCCTGAATAAGAATCAACGTTCTCTCTTCTCTCGACGTAGGTCTCTACGTTGTCGTTCACAGTACAATTGTTCCTCGTTATTCTACGAGCAGACTGTTGCCAGGGTCGTTCTTCGAACGTTACCATGCACGACTTGACGGGACGGTCTTCCAGTAAAGAACACTCTGGCTGGTCTACCGCGTTTTTCAGGCAATCGGATTCTCCTAAGCGTAACAAAATTTGATACTGTACAACGTTAGACGAAGGTGGGACGGCACGATGTACTTGAACGATTTCGACCACTTTATGCTTGAAATCGTTGTGTATCATTTCGTCCATTGATCTGGCAGCTTGTTCTCCAAAAGCAGCTAGCCCGGGTAAGTTTGGATTCAGTTCATACGGACATCCAGGACAATAACCGGGATCGGAGACCCTCTTGGCCGTAAACGGACTCTCGTCACGGTCGTTAATCTGCGTCCTACGATCTGGTTCAGTGGTCTGATCGGCAACGATTTGCTTTTCGATATTGTCAACTACTCGGTCCTGGTTCTGATCGTTTTCCTGCAGCGCATCGTCCTGCATCAGATACATGCACACAGTGGATTCTCTCAGAACGTGTACATCTCCTAGCTCGTGTTTCTTCACGTCGATGGTGCACGTCTCCTTGGGACAAGGTTCCAACGTTTCCTTGCAAATAGGAGTCAGATCAAAGGTGAGTCTGTATATCACGTACGGCGATTCATCCTGAAAACGAAGAGAATTTTTATTCCGATTAAGAGCCAGAAAACCGTCGGAATTCACTGTCGAATTTCGTCGTCATCGTCCCCAGTAATACAGGATCTGACGTTTGTAGGATTAATAAAGAACAGCGTACCAATTCTTGGACGTGAGAGAGAGAGGAATAAGACTGTATGTATATACGTACTGCTCGTGCCGTATCCAACGATCAACACCCCGTGATCCATGTTCGCGGGGCTGCACAAGAAGCGGAGAGGATGCGAGACTCCGCCGACGTAGAACTGCATGGCGTTCGCATTGATTCCGACCGAGATCGGGCCGTTTTTCACCAGCCATTGTGCCATCTGCGTCTCGTTCGACGTGATGTTTACGGACGAGGCGACTTGCACCCTGGCTTCGTTCCGCTTAAAGCTACACTTCTCGTCTCTCGCGTCGTACGGGTAATCGGATTCAGTTTCGAGACCGCCCAACGCTTCTATCGCTCTGTAAGCGTTCGTCATCTCACCGCCGCCGCATCCCTCGTCGAGCGTGTCGCAATCGACCAACTCTTGTTCCGAGAGCGACAGTAATTTCCCATGTTTGATCGCGTATTGTCCCTCCACGTTTCCGGTCACGGAAAATGCCCAGCACGACCCGCACTGTCCTTGATCTTTGACGGCCGTGACCGCGCCGTGATCGCGCCAATCGAACTTTGGTGGCAGAGGAACGTCCGGTATCGCGGCCTGCGCGAGAGGAACGTCGTTCTCCAGTCTCAGTTCGCGGCGGAAACCCAGGTAACGAGCTTTGAACTCCTTCGGCGTCAAGTCTGCGAACATCGTCGCACCGTATTCGGCCGTTCCACGTTCGAACGTTTGCAGTTCTTGGATCAACTTCAGATTCTGTCGAAAGATCTTGAAACGGTTCTGTTTCTCCTTCGGGGAATCGTATGTCTTGTCGAATTTCTTGATGAAATCCTCGAACATGGTCTCGTGTTTGATCTCTTCGGCCAGTTTCAACATCTTCTGACTGTACCGACTGCCCTTCAACGATCGTTTACGCCGATTGTTGTTCTTCAAGTCGCAGTCGACGGTGACCTTCGGGGATCCGTGGTCCAGCCACGGTTGAGACCATACGGAGAACAGGCAGTCCTTGATCTCGCTTCCTTCCTTCAGTTGACAATTGTTCTTGGTGCCCTTCGGGCAACTGCTCGTGCCCAACTTGACCCTGATTTTGTACAACATTCCGGATACTACTTGTTCAGAGGCTTCGACGATCTGTACTATCATAGGTTCGTTCGAACCCTCGGAGAGTTCCGAGAATTTCTGCAACCCTTTCTGAGCAAGTTCCTGTACGCGGGGATCGTCGACGTTCTTGTTACTCGGCGCGCCAACGAGGTCCGATCTTTTCCTTCTGTAAACAGACTTCTTCTTATTAATCGTACCGTCTACCTTCTTCGGGTAAATGATCTCTTCCTTGACTTCCTCTTTGTCGGGTTCAAAGGTTGGAAGCGTCTCCCTTGTAGGCAGATCAAAGTCTGTCAGAAATTCCCCGAATTCCTTAGCTCTGTCCTTGAATCCTTCGACCGTGGCATCGTCGTCAGCTTTGTTCAAAGTAACTTTCAGAATAGGGTGCTCCGTGACCTCTGCTCGCTCCAGTTCTTCGGGTTTTCTGGTCGTCGCCGTGGTATAATTGTCCAGCAGTTCTTTCAAACTTTCCAAAACGTCCGATCTTTCACGATTCGTTTCTTCCCTCGCGGGTTCTGGTGTCACGAGCGATTCACTGGTCAATCCTGAATAAGAATCAACGTTCTCTCTTCTCTCGACGTAGGTCTCTACGTTGTCGTTCACAGTACAATTGTTCCTCGTTATTCTACGAGCAGACTGTTGCCAGGGTCGTTCTTCGAACGTTACCATGCACGACTTGACGGGACGGTCTTCCAGTAAAGAACACTCTGGCTGGTCTACCGCGTTTTTCAGGCAATCGGATTCTCCTAAGCGTAACAAAATTTGATACTGTACAACGTTAGACGAAGGTGGGACGGCACGATGTACTTGAACGATTTCGACCACTTTATGCTTGAAATCGTTGTGTATCATTTCGTCCATTGATCTGGCAGCTTGTTCTCCAAAAGCAGCTAGCCCGGGTAAGTTTGGATTCAGTTCATACGGACATCCAGGACAATAACCGGGATCGGAGACCCTCTTGGCCGTAAACGGACTCTCGTCACGGTCGTTAATCTGCGTCCTACGATCTGGTTCAGTGGTCTGATCGGCAACGATTTGCTTTTCGATATTGTCAACTACTCGGTCCTGGTTCTGATCGTTTTCCTGCAGCGCATCGTCCTGCATCAGATACATGCACACAGTGGATTCTCTCAGAACGTGTACATCTCCTAGCTCGTGTTTCTTCACGTCGATGGTGCACGTCTCCTTGGGACAAGGTTCCAACGTTTCCTTGCAAATAGGAGTCAGATCAAAGGTGAGTCTGTATATCACGTACGGCGATTCATCCTGAAAGCGAAGAGAATTTTTATTCCGATTAAGAGCCAGAAAACCGTCGGAATTCACTGTCGAATTTCGTCGTCATCGTCCCCAGTAATACAGAATCTGACGTTTGTAGGATTAATAAAGAACAGCGTACCAATTCTTGGACGTTAATCAGGTTACCACCCTTGTACGTGTGATGCGTCGGAGAGTACTGGTTCAAGAAATTCAAGGCACTTCGAATCAAAGGCTCGGGCACGTTCTGTACAGCCTTATTCGCGGGCACAGAATGTACGACGACCGAATTAACGAGAAATAGAATTAAAATACGCGTAACGCAAAACAGCAAGCCTGCCATTTTGCCTGCACGCACTTGAACGGATTGACCTCCAACTGACGCAGATGACTCCTTACCCGATTCTTTATACGTTTCTTTGTATCATTCGGTTAAATGTGATAATTTATTCTCCGCGCTCTTGTCCGACGTGATTCTGACAGTTCGCTTTTCGTACGCGACGTAATCGAAAGCGCATCCCACCACACGGGCTTCGACGAGTATACGTCGTAACAATAAAGTAACTTGGTAGAATAAAAATAGGGATGACGGATAACAATAACAGATAATTGACGATCTTTTGCGTTGGGAAAAACGTGTACTATTAGCGCCAGGTTAACTCATCGTTGCGTGCCGTGAGAAAGGCGTTGTGCATATTATTGCGTCGAAGATAAGATATACATATAGTATAATGATGAGGTAATTATCTTGAATTAACTTAAATCGGGAGATATAATTCTGAGTATATATATGAAATAAAGAAAAAGGCACTTGTTTAATATGTAAACTTATTGCGCAACCTATACGGATGCCGTATAATATACAATACGTATATATATGTATATTATTACGCGGGCCAAATCTGTACGAGACACAATTTCAGTCGTTGATTATTTATAAATATTGTTATTTATTTAAGAAATATCTATTTAAAACATGTATACATGCTAAAAAATCTAATCGTGCCCGAACATTTTTTTCAGATTCATCTTCGTATCGGCCGCCGGTGTGAAGTGAGCGCCGATCGGCTGACGCCATATGACGCGTAGCCATGTCGAAGTCGTCGAGGAACGGCAGCTGTCTCGTGTCACCGTAACGATCACTTGTTCCCACGGAAAAACGAAGCATTTGCGAAATTTTGTGACAATTCGTCCCCGTTACACGGCAAGGCGTTGACCGGAGTTGGTAAGAGAACATTTAAATACCATAACTCGCGTTAGAAATCGTTAAAGTTCATGTAAGGTAAAAAGTAGCCAAGTACTACATCGCGGCGAAGTATCGATTTTCTACTTTACTCTAGCTATCGTTTGTCCCACGTTCTCAATATTGTCAAAACCGATGTTTCTCAATCATTTTTCCACCTCTTTCATCGGAGTCTCTTATTACTTTCTACGTGTAACGTTGGGAGAGGTTAAGACGCGGCGTGTTCTTATCGTACCGTTCAAGTGTTCTAACAACGATTGAATTACAATACTCGGACAATAGTGTATTGTGTGACGTATGACGCACCACGCTATCGGTGACTTAGTGGTCATCAAAACTCCGCTGCGGACAGGAAACGAAATCGGCACGAGCGNTTTACGTGTAACGTTGGGAGAGGTTAAGACGCGGCGTGTTCTTATCGTACCATTCAAGTGTTCTAACAACGATTGAATTACAATACTCGGACAATAGTGTACTGTGTGACATATGACGCACCACGCTATCGGTGACTTGGTGGTCATCAAAACTCCGCTGCGGACAGGAAACGAAATCGGCACGAGCGTAAGCGTGATTAACAATCGGCGCGATCCGAGTGATCGTCAAACTAAATGTGCTTGTACTCGAATCGCATTAGTTATCGTCGTGTTACGTCGATAAATTCTTAATAACATATTAATCCGAAGTACGTAATCAATTGTCGTAAGAACGTCGTAAGTATTATGCGGTGAATATTTATTTTTCTAATAAGGGGAACCGTACCATCTTGAGAAATATATTTCCCGCGTAGACTTCAGAGGTTCGTAATTCCGTCGTTCGATTGGTGGTTTCCGTCGTCGACGCCGCCGCTCTACTCCCACCTCCCACCACGAGGCGACAGCCGAGCTGACTGCCGTGCTGACGTTCTGCATCTGCCCATTTCGTTCAGTAGCTGACTACCCATCCTGCAGGAACGGAACGTAGCTTCGCAAAACGTTGTCAACGATATCACCGGTTCTCTCTGGAAGGAGGAAGCAGAGTGTCTCTCAGTGTCAGTTCTTTAAAATTGTTGGTTTTCTCGGTCTCCGTTCGCAAGGACTAGACGGTCGCATAAACTCGGCGACGACGACGACGGGAACACCCATTGTAGACGTCATTATTGACGAGTTACGGTTAGTAATAATAGTTAGACCGGTGACACCGTGTGGTATTTAGTTTTTCGATCGCACCGTCTCAACGTCAAATCTTTCGTAATTCGCAGTACGGTTATGGTCGAGTTCGTTTTGCATTTGTATTCGCCGTTGTTTTGCATATCCGTACGCGTATCGTTCCCCTTTTCACGTACGAATTTCAATCCTGGCTAATGCCGATACTCCTTCGTGCTCGTTCTTTCGACAGGATCGATTCGGTACGTTGATCGTAAATTCGTTAGACGGACGAACAGTCGAAGTTTCCCGTCGCGTCACCGTCGGTTTTTTTCCAAAGTGTACCGACCCGTTCGACGACGTTAACGCGTATAAATTCGCCCGAGAGCGAACGTGTCCCTCCGGTTAAGAATATATTCCAATCTCTACGATCGTCCTGACGCGAGCACGACGTCGCACGGATTCTCAAACCGGTTATTTTATTTATTGATTTCTTAATGTCGCGCGTATATGCGCGGTCTATACTAGTCGATGCGTACGCGATGCTCTATAAACACCGCCGATCGTAGATATTTCGTGTCGTCGTCGTCGTCGTCGTCGACAACGATCATCGGACGAGTATACGCGAACAGCTAGGTCTGCTGCGACGCTTTTCCTACTGGCGCGTAACAGCTGACCGTCATTGATGAAAAATAGTTGAATACGCGTGGGCGTACCGCCCGACCCCGTTTATGTACCCGTTCACCGGCGAAACGACGAACCGAGCAATTAGGACTCGTAACGACGCATATGATCGGTCGCGGAAATTCGCTGAAATATCGATTACTCCTCGCCCGTTCTATGTTTATACCCGGCGGCGGGGTATTTTCCTCCGGCATTTTATTTAGAACCGGTCGACTTTTAATTAAGATCGCCGGCCGTTAAATACCGTTCTATAAATGTGAACTTGATACGGAGAAGTAAGTCGAGAGGCCGTCCACTCGACCGCGACACGAACTTTGCCATTAAACGAAATTCATCGACGTTCGGTTTCGACCGTTTGCGGCCGCGCACCCTCGACCCGACGTCGGACTCGCGAAATCGTCGGAGACGTCACACTCGTTCCTGAACCGTGCGTCGATTTATCATCGACGAAGCACCTTATCGCGGCTACCGCATCGAGCACATGCGCCGTATACCCATGTAATACATATGTGCACGGTCGTCGTGTCACTTACCAGAATACGCGATTGCATATACAATACCGTGACGCGATCGCGCTATCTTGCGCAATCCGCGTTTCTTACAGAGTGCAGATGAACGTTTCTCCGCGTGGTCGAAAGAAAACTTGCGGCCCGCAGGTAACTCGGGTTCTGGCCATTGGCGGCCACAGACGGATCAGGGTTACGACACGAGCCGCAACTAATCGCAACCGCTGCCCGGAAACGTTCGTGACATCGTTTAAGACGCGCGTACCTCGTGTTCGGTCGCGAGGTCGATTTCAAATTCTTCTCGTGCGCACGAAAAACAACAATTCTGTAGAAATTTTTAGAACGAGGGTCTCGGTCCCGGTCAATGGGTCAATAGAGAGTATCGAACGGCGGACCTCGGAGATTCGCATCGCGTGTCGCGTATAAAAGCGTAATATCTGCGGGCCAGCGTCTCGAAATGCACATAGGACGTAGCTCCCTTAGAACGGCCGGGCCGGTATTGATTTGTATAGAGAATCTCCTTAGAAATGCTTTTCGTTTCAGAGGTTTATCGAACGCCGATATCTGTTTGTTTGGCGTCGAGAGGGCACGCAAGCGTGGGTCGCGTATACCTCCCGTTCGGTCGGTCCGATTCGCTCGCCCGTGATCTTGGCGAGGTTCACCCGTGACCAGGAGAACCCGCGGCACACGGTACCTTTCACCCTGGAATCGAGCCAACTCGCTCTCGAGGGCAAGGACAGAGCCTCGCAGACAATTGATCATGCCGTAACTCGCGCCTGTGTACGAAATTAACGTCGTACGGTCTCTCGATTCGTCTGGCCCAAAACTCGTACACAGATTCCGGGTCTCGTGCATCGACACGAGAACGAGTCCTCGACCAGACGAGATCTACGACGATATATTTACATTGCATACGTTTTATATGCTCGCGGACTTTGCTGCCACGCGCGCAGGGAACCTCTCGTCTTTCTAATTGCGAGCACATCTCCGTATATCTACATCTATTATTCCCCTAAACCAGGGATCGTCCGTCGCCGATGAAATTTACAACAACTGCCAATTACTACGCTCTCGGATCATTGATGAAGTCTCCGTCGCGCTTAGAATTCCTTATAGACGGCCTCGGACGGGAATCTCCGCCGGTTACTCGAAGGTTTCCCGGAACAGACGCGGTAACTTCCGCGTTCGAACGGGAACCTAATTTCGTTCGCGAACGGCGGAACGTCTACTGAAAAAAAGGGCCGTATCGGTTCGCGTGCAATTTGCAGTCGCAGCGGCTTTCCACGGATGCTTCGGTAACGTTCGAAACTTTCCCTATAGACTGTCGAAAGCTCTGATTGCGACGACAGGAAAATTCTCCTTTAGGCTCGNCGCAACTAATCGCAACCGCTGCCCGGAAACGTTCGTGACATCGTTTAAGACGCGCGTACCTCGTGTTCGGTCGCGAGGTCGATTTCAAATTCTTCTCGTGCCCACGAAAAACAACAATTCTGTAGAAATTTTTAGAACGAGGGTCTCGGTCCCGGTCAATGGGTCAATAGAGAGTATCGAACGGCGGACCTCGGAGATTCGCATCGCGTGTCGCGTATAAAAGCGTAATATCTGCGGGCCAGCGTCTCGAAATGCACGTAGGACGTAGCTCCGTTAGAACGGCCGGGCCGGTATTGATTTGTATAGAGAATCTCCTTAGAAATGCTTTTCGTTTCAGAGGTTTATCGAACGCCGATATCTGTTTGTTTGGCGTCGAGAGGGCACGCAAGCGTGGCTCGCGTATACCTCCCCCGTTCGGTCGGTCCGACTCGCTCGCCCGTGATCTTGGCGAGGTTCAC
Organism: Ceratina japonica; assembly: GCA_019453355.1. Lineage (NCBI taxonomy): Eukaryota > Metazoa > Arthropoda > Insecta > Hymenoptera > Apidae > Ceratina > Ceratina japonica. Next base: position 120,210 of record SMSR01016060.1, on the reverse strand, counting down.
CCGTGACCAGGAGAACCCGCGCGGCACACGGTACCTTTCACCCTGGAATCGAGCCAACTCGCTCTCGAGGGCAAGGACAGAGCCTCGCAGACAATTGATCATGCCGTAACTCGCGCCTGTGTACGAAATTAACGTCGTACGGTCTCTCGATTCGTCTGGCCCAAAACTCGTACACAGATTCCGGGTCTCGTGCATCGACACGAGAACGAGTCCTCGACCAGACGAGATCTACGACGATATATTTACATTGCATACGTTTTATATGCTCGCGGACTTTGCTGCCACGCGCGCAGGGAACCTCTCGTCTTTCTAATTGCGAGCACATCTCCGTATATCTACATCTATTATTCCCCTAAACCAGGGATCGTCCGTCGCCGATGAAATTTACAACAACTGCCAATTACTACGCTCTCGGATCATTGATGAAGTCTCCGTCGCGCTTAGAATTCCTTATAGACGGCCTCGGACGGGAATCTCCGCCGGTTACTCGAAGGTTTCCCGGAACAGACGCGGTAACTTCCGCGTTCGAACGGGAACCTAATTTCGTTCGCGAACGGCGGAACGTCTACTGAAAAAAAGGGCCGTATCGGTTCGCGTGCAATTTGCAGTCGCAGCGGCTTTCCACGGATGCTTCGGTAACGTTCGAAACTTTCCCTATAGACTGTCGAAAGCTCTGATTGCGACGACAGGAAAATTCTCCTTTAGGCTCGAGAGCGAGCGATGAAAAAGTGCGCGTACGCGAATAATAGGGCACCCCGTATCGTTCCTTTGTCCTTTTATTTCGTGTACGATGCAACAGATTCAATGTCAAAATAATTACACCGACTAGATTTGTTGAACCGATCTAAGATCCGTCTATATTTGACGCGTTTTCATCTCTCTTTCGTTCGTACACGCGCGATACATTTAACAAGATTTTCCGAAGTTACTGACAACTGTAACACGAGTCCGAGTACGCGAGTACTTCTGACTGTTCGTGGCCGGAGAATCCCAGCTGATCGGTTCCCGTGCCGCTGCGAAGGGCGAACGTTCGCGTAGAATCGGGTGGGCGGCTGTGCGCTATACGCGTCGGACCGTAAGAGGGTTGCCGAGGAAAGAGGGTAACGAGGAGGAAGAGAAGAACGCGGAGGAAAGGGTTGGAAAGGAGGCGCGGTCGCGTGCGTCTGCGCGCGTTTAGGTCGGTCGGTCGGTCGGTGGGTCGGTCGGTCGGACGGTCGGTCGGCCGGTCGTCCGGGTATTGATTTTCATAGGAACACCGCCGCACACATGCTCGTCCCCGTGGCACGTAAACCAGCGTACACATGCATCGTCGACGACCGACTGGCCGGCCGCTCGAGCCAAATCTCAACGTAAAATTTCGCAATCGCGGACCCACGACACTTCGAATCGACGCGTCCCAGGGTGTTTCTCTCTGCTCGCGCCCTGCCTCTCGGGTTCACAGGGTTCTCCGTGCGACCCATTTTTATTTGCGAACCGAGTACGTGACACTCCGCTTCACTTTACCCTCGCCGGTTTCCCTCCACCGATGCGCGCGTACGACATGCTGGGTATTTGTTTCTCTCGGTCCAGCGTGTACAGATACGCGCAAACGAGACGCGCGATCTTCCCCCGTGATTTCGTCGTCGTCGTCGTCGATCGTTCCACGGGGACGACGCACGGTCGAAGCAGATCGATATCGTAAATCGTTTGATCGTTGCAGAACGAGTACGAGCCTCCGAGAAAGGAGCTGCACCAAGTAGAGACGGGAAGCGGTCGTCGGATCGAGGTAATCGTCAGGCACCCGGCAAGATGCCTGCCCCAACGTCGGCACCGGCTACGGCCCCCGAGGGCGGCCCACCTCGCACCGAGTTGCAGGAATTACAGCTGAAGGCCGACCAAACTACAGATGAGGTATGCGCACGAACTCGTCGTTGTCCTTAACGCGGTTTATAGCTAACCGCGGTAGCGGGTTTCTCGCGACACTTGCTATTTATTTTTTAATCTACTGCGAGAACTCCTTCCGAAATAGACGGACGTCTAATTTTTACGTTACGTCGACTTAAAATGGAAATTGAAATCTCTTATACCCTTCGGAGATAACGACGCGTACCCACGCGTCTGCATAACGCGTATTCCTACGTCGAATCTACCCGTCCGTTGAATTATCGTCAAATTCGCGGTTCACCTGTCGTTCGACGCGATCGACCGACTCGTTTATTCGTACGATAAGACTGATCGCGTAACTCGTTTTGTTCCAGTCCCTGGAAAGTACGAGGCGTATGCTGGCCCTGTGCGAGGAGGTAAGTTCGTCTCGTCCCTACGAAAAAACTTTACTCTCTTCTATTTATGATACGCATTAACCTTCATCCTCGATCATCCTCGGTACTAATCCTCGATCCTCGATTACTATAATAGCGAATTCTTATCCCCGGAGCTCTCGCTCCCAACGAGATTCTTTAGTCTCGTACGATATTAAAGACGTTATAATCTCGATTGTCGGTGGTTTTTGTAAAAGTCGTTTGCGGATGATTATACGAACGCGGCAAACGATGGGCTTCATGGTCTCTCTGTTCACGGGTAAAACGGTGTGCAGTCGATGAAACGAAAGCCGCAAAAGAGTAAACAGACGAGATATAGTAATTTGGAAACGCGCGCCAGAGAGAGGTGGGCAAAATACTATTTCGGCCACGGTCCGACGCGCGGACCGAGAACGAGGTAGAAAAAAAAAAAGAAAAAAAAAAGAAGGACCGTGGGGGGCTACCCGTTTCGTTCGAATCGCAACGATCCCGAGAAAGAGCAACGGAAGACGCGTTCCGATCTGCGGTGTTTTACGCGTCGATAAAGAATCTTGAAATAGTATTTGACCCAACTCCGGCGCCTGAACCGTTCTCCGTTTCCACGTGGCTGGTACACGACGTAACAGACGTGTAACAGAATTTCGAACGGTGCGTATCGTTCGGCGGAAGTAAATGATGGCCGTGTTCGGGACATTGTGGCTCTTTATGACCGCGGACTTTTATCGACGAGGGCGAAAAGAGACGTTTTCTTCCCGACGGGAATTAGGCAGAGGAACAAAAAAAAAAAGAACTGTTGCACGGGTGGCTAAGTAATTTGATGTGTTCCCGAATGGGCGACTCGCCGCGGCACGAGTGTTTGATACTCGTAACAATTGTAAGACGACGCATCGACGCAGTCCGAGATGGCGATCCGCGGCGCGAACGCACGCGATTCCGGCAACGCGATCGCGTCGATCGGATCGCGGTGACTCGCGCGTACAGCTGCTCGCTTCGTCGAATGACTACCTAAATACTCTCGTGCGTTCGCGGCCGCGTTTTCGCGTATTCTGTCTACGCTCTTCAGCTCCGCATTTCTTCTTCCCATGCATAATTTATTCGTTGTCTATGCTCGTTATCTTCGATATCTATTCTCGATATATGTATGTACGTCTCTATATAAGTGTCTGCGGAACTTTTACTATGTACGTCCGATGCCTTTACTCTTTTCCCGTTTAATTCGTCGCTCGTTATCGTCGAAGGAGCGAACGCAATGGACCACCTGGTAACTACTCCCGACGAGATCTTGAATTTTCACGTTCCCGGTGAAAAAATGATTTTCTGACGACGACGCCGCGCCGCCCCGAGTCGAAAGTGGACCGAGGGGAACGGAGAGAGTTAAACGGTCGTTGCGTCGCTCCGTTTCAATTTCTTTTGCTATCCATCTGTGGCTGCACCAATTAGCACGCGTCGTCGTATTTCGAGCACCGGAGACGTCGACGACCGTTTCGGCGTATACGTACGTAGTTGGAACGCGCGGGAACGACCGGACCGACGTTGCCCGTATAGACGTGGTATTATACTATTATAGGTACGTACGGTAGAAATCGTACGTGCTGCTCTCGTGCCGACCAGATCCTTCGGAACGCTTTAACGTCCGGACGGGGCACTCATCGACCAAAGAGAGAAACGATCAAAAACAGATCTCGATCCCGGCGACCAGTGGTGGAGGACACTCTCGTTTCGGCGACGCTGCGGAGACCGACGCGACATTTAAACGGAACGAACGAAGATCGCGTCGCACGAGACTTCTTTGTGCGTTTAAGACCGAGGGTAACACAGGTTCACTTCTTTCCGCGTCTTCTCCTCGTTTTTCCACGACTCCTACGCTTCGATCTCTTCTGTTTAAAATACTTGTCGATCCGTCACCGCTTCGACGTCGTACGGGAACAGTTGGAACGATTCCGTTGCGCGTGCACGGGCACCGTCCTCTTTACTTTCTTTTCTTTTCTTTTCTTTTCTTTTCTTTTCTTTTCTATCTCTGTCTCTGTCTACGTACCTGGTTCCCCGTGAACCGTGGGTGCGAAACGCGCGAACGTTCCTCCCGGAAGAGCCGCGAATCGCGTTTGGGGAAACGTCGATTCGACGATATCGGTGTTACCCTTGGCACGTCGACGCGTCTTCTGTCCGTTCCCACCGCGATCGATTCGTTCGAGTACGATCATCGGCGTCAGAGAATTTTTTTAATGAACGAGAACGTCGGGGCAAATAGAATTGAGATTACGTCGATACGCGGACGAGGGTCGTGAAGACGATCCCAGGGGAGCGAACCGACGAGGACGGACCGCGGAACCCTCTCCGGGGATACGGTGTTGTCGTCGTTCTCTCTCTCTGCCTCTGCTAGCATATAGACCGTCACAGGCCGACCGAGACAGGTAAACGACGATACTTGCGTATATAGAAGATCGACCGTTCCGATTTCGACGACAGTGAAAGAGAATCGTTTCTCGATCGATGGGAGAGCACGAATCGAGAAAAGAGCGCCGCGCGTTAACCGGCAACTTCCGATACCGTCGGTCTGCTACGTGTGTGGCAACAATTATCCGTGTCGCTGGCTGAACCGGGCATCTGTCGGTATTCGTCCGTGTTGCTGGCTGTGTATGTACGTGTTTCGTTTTATTTTTTAATCACGCGTGCGGTGTGTGCTCACCTGCGTCTTGTCCGCTTGCTTACGCGAGAGATTCGAAGACGCGCTCCGCTTGATCTCGCGACGAACTTCTTCTCGCGAACAAAATCTACGCCGGCTGGCGAGCGTCCTCCGTGTCAACGTATGGTCGTATCCGTCTAGCGAATCGGACCTCGACTTCCGCGATCGTAGCCGGCGTATTTTTCAGCGTCGCAGGGAGAGGTTCGTCGCCCGTTCGCTCGCAAAGTTCTCGAAGCCGAGTTCGGTCGAGGACTCGGTCCTAGCGATATGAAAATTATTGGCGAAGCATCGGTGGTGCGGCTTCGCGAACTTTGCCGCTTGTCTGCATTCGTTGCCTGGCTGCCTTTGTGTACGTTTGCCCGTCCTCCGCGAAGACACTCTTCATTCTTTCTGTAATACTCTTCCAGTGCATCGTGCCGTCATTTCTCTGGCTTTGGCATCGTTCTGTTCGCACGACCACATTCGCTCACCACGCTCGGTCACAAAAATCGCACGTACGCAAAAATCGAAGCCCGTCCGTCGAACGTTCGATTCGCCGCGGGAGTTTCTCTTACAATCAGAGGGATCCACTTTAGGTCGACCGGCGGAGTCGAACGTTCGACGGACGGAACTTCGCGTCGAGAAATTCGATCGCGAACAGAACGGCAGCTCCGTTCGATCCGATGCTCGAAACTTTTAATCGACGTCGGACGTCCGGAGGCTTCCTCTCTGGCCGCGATAAAGTCGCTCCGCGAATCTCCATGCCATCCTCTTGTTCTCCTCGTTTCTTTCGTTTCTTGTCTGCCGTTTGTTTCGATGTCATCGTGTAAAAAAAGAAAATGTGTCACGTTTGTACCCATGCATCGCTCACCGCCACCACCGACACCACCCACACCGTCCACTACCGCCCACACGACCGATCGAACTCCTCCACGATCGTTGACACAGACACACACACACACACACACACTTTCTTTATCTATCTCTGTGTGCACCTGAATATGCATTCGACGGAGTATCTATCCGAGAAAAGTCACGGGACGAGTATACTCGAATCGAGGAATCGAAACTATGAACTCGTTAACTCGGAACGCTCTGTCTCGTTTTTATTTCCTCTCATTTTTTCTTTCTTCTCCTTTTCTTTGGTCTGAAACCTCATGCACATCTTCNTGTTTTTTTTTGTACTCCGTTCCGCGTTTCTCTCTTTCTCGATCTCTCTTCCCTCTCGCCGTCGCGACGCTCTGCCCCCGCCGTCCGATCGTCGGTGGCAGACGAGGAGCGTCGGCGGACGGAAGCTGAGCGCGAGATTCCGTCCTCCCGACGAAAANTCTTTCTTCTCCTTTTCTTTGGTCTGAAACCTCATGCACATCTTCTACGCGGATGAATGCGCACGCTTCTCTTTCAGAGCTGAACGAGGAAAGGAGCAAACCACTACTTCGTTACCAGTTCTCCTACCAGTTTCCTTTTTTTTTCTTCTTTTTTTTTTATATCCGTTCTCGCGACCGGCGAACGAACAAAAGCTTACCGGAGGATCCGCTAATTAGTTCCGCGTACTACAAACATCGATGGACGGCGATGATATTACTGCGCGCGCGTCCCCTTGCAATCTCGAGTATCTCTTCTTTTCATTTCCCACGAAATACTCTCTCTCTTTCTCTCTCTCTCTGTCTCTGTCTCGATCCATTTGAATATCGGTCTCGGCGCGTTTGACCGAGCCTAGAGAGAGCTCGGAAGAATTGCAAGGGTAAAGGGAGTCGTTCGTCGACCCTGGTCAATCAGAATTCTCGTTGTTCGCGAAACGACAGTTCGCCGGCTCGATCGTTGATTAAACCGCGGGTTCGCCGCGTTCCTACAAAAATTGAAGATGAAAATTCGACGAGCCGTACGCGGTTCCTACCGGTGGACGTGGTCGCAAAGGGTTAAAAGAGCGACGATTTTTGGGACGACGACGGATGTCTGTCCAGTCGAAAGAGCTCCTTTTCTTCGGTCTCTGTCACGTGTCACGTTCGCCGCTCTCTTCATGGCTCTCTCTTTCCCCCGTTCGTCCGCCCGTTCATTTATCTCTGTGTGCGTGTGTTCTACTTTTGCATTTATTTAGATACGATATATACATCTCCGTCCGTTTGAGTCCCGAGATCTCACGCTCTCGGAAAATCGACACACTTTATTTAGTTTTTCTTACTCTTCTCACAGATCCGTCGCGCAACCGGTCTCTCGCGACTCAAAACGACCGAGATCCTTCGATCTTTACTTTCCGCGAACGAAAAAGAGAACGTCGAAGACCGTGTCATCGCGCGTCTCGTTCTGCGTTCCGCGGTACTCCGTTTCACACCGTTCGTCGACCGCGTGTAGTACGACACTTCTCGAGCAGCATTCTCTCCGTCTCTCTGATTCGTGTTTTTTTTTCTGTGTTTTTTTTTGTACTCCGTTCCGCGTTTCTCTCTTTCTCGATCTCTCTTCCCTCTCGCCGTCGCGACGCTCTGCCCCCGCCGTCCGATCGTCGGTGGCAGACGAGGAGCGTCGGCGGACGGAAGCTGAGCGCGAGATTCCGTCCTCCCGACGAAAAAGACGAAAGAGCAGTTTCGTTAAAGACTCGTCGCGCGCCACCGAAACAGAACAGAAAGAGTATACGTACAGACATTGTTTGAAATAAAGTAACGACGGTGATACGGAGAAAAAGAAGTCGGTATCAGTGTGCAAGTATATATACGTTCACGCTCGTTGACGAAACGAATCTCGTTTAGCCGGAAGGAAGATCCGACGGACGATCATAAATCGTTAATAATAAATAAGAGAAACTTGAACGGACAGAGTTAAACCTAGAACAACGGCGACGACAGTTACAGAGCAACAGGAACAACAACAACTACAACAACAACAGCTACAACATCGTCATGATCGTTAACAACATCGAGAACAACAACAGCAACAACAAGCGACAAGCCTAGTCGAGAAATATATATATATTTGCGCGTATATATATGTATATATGGTCGATGTATACTCATTCGAGTCGAGAACGACAAAGCTAACAAATACGTGTCTCTCCACACAACGATCCGTACCGATCAGAAATAACGTTTCGTTGCCCGTCTGCCCACCTGTCTCTGAAATCACAACAAGCATATATAAAGTCGTGAGCGCGTCCAAACGTCCAAACGCCTTCTCAGAACTAAACGGTCCGCAGAAACTCGAGAAACAAGGCGTCGAAACCGAACGAAACGAACGAAAACTTGTTCCATACTCACGAAACCGATCGACTTTGTTCTCTCCTCCGTTGGCATCGCGCGACATACAAAGCCCGAAGTCCGGTCGTCGCGCCGTAAACGCCCTCCCGACGTCGACGGGAATTCCTCGTCGAATTCATAGTCGAGAAAAAAAAAAAGAAAAGAATGAAACGGAGGGCGTCTACGGCGACGACCGTCGTCGTCGTCGTCCAGCACCGTTCTGCGAGAGGAGGATACCTCGACTCGCTTTTGTGTGCCCACTTCTGTCCACCTCACGCCCTCCGTCTCCACCTACCGTTATACTATATACTACTAATATACTACTAATATTACTATACTATATATACTTACTACTAAAAAAAAAAAAAAAAATACGACTCTCTAACACTGGTGGTGGTTGTCTGTGTTGTGCTGCCTCTGTCTGTCGTAGAGCAAGGAGGCTGGCATCCGTACTCTGGTCGCGCTCGATGACCAGGGAGGTGAGTGAATCGCTTTTTAGCCATATAAGTAAACGGAACAAAGAGAAAAGAAGGGGCGCCCTTTCGCCCCTTCTTTACGCCCGTCCGTCTCACACGCGTCGATACACGACCGAGACTCGTAACCCCGTGTCTCGCGCCCAAACATCCGCAACGACGACCGGACCCCGACACCCGTCCCGACCGGAACCCCTCGTTCCCCGTTTTACGGCGGACTTGATTCTCCCCGACGACGGGGGGACCGCGACGGCGGTGGTCGACGTCGACGGCGTCGTTGCTTCTCCAGCTCCGTCCCGCACCCTCCCCGATCGGTATCCCATTTTTTATTTCGTTTCTCTTCCCGCTTTTTGCGTTCGGCACGTTCGAGATCCACCCGCGTCGCCCCTAGAATCTGAAAATCGATAGACGTTTCGCCACGGCCGCTCGTCTCGAGGACGCTCGCGACCCCCTGACCTTTTTTTCGCGTGGAGAGAGAGAGAGACGATCGTTTTTTCGTCGACGCGACTCTTTTTTTTTTCTTTCACTTCTCTCTTCGACTCGGAGGCTACCTCCCTCCTGCGGGGGTCGTTCTCCGCGACGCACGATCCTCCCGCGCGGAATCGGTCCGCCTAATCGCGACGCGAACCAAATCCGTCCAACTCTGGCCGTCGTTTATTTCAGCTCTCGTTTCGATCGTTTCCTTCGATTCTCGTGTCGTCCCGACGACGACGGATCGGACGCTACTTTATGCCGCGGTTCTCTCGCCGTTGTCGCGCTCGTGAACTTGAACCGCGTATCCGTAGGCGTATCGATCGACGAGTACGTTTACCCGACGGATTTATACGTACTTCTTTTAACGTTCTCCTCTTCGCTCTCTCTCTCTCTCTCTCTCTCTCTCTCTTTCTCTGTGTCTTTCTCTCCGATTCTCTCTCCAATTACGTCGACTACACCGTCACCGAAACTAGTAGAACGACACGTACGTACGTACACGCAACTCCCTGCTCGATCAACTATTTGCAACGAGAGAGTAGCGGTAGATTTGACGTTACGGGTTCGAGGCGTTATGTGTTCAGCGAAATTCGCGGTTGACGAAAAAGAGCGACAGCCAACTACCACTGTACAGTCGTACTATACAACATACGTACTACTGCCGCGTGTTACTACGATTACTGGACAACACCATTGAGACACTGTAAATACTGATCAAACGTCGTCGGTCCCTCGCCGAGATCTGGTGCAAAACTTTTGGGAAACGTCGACGTCGTCGCACATTCTGCGTAAAAAATCTGCGTTCTAATTACGACGAATTTCCCAAAGCTTTTGCTTAGACATAGAATACGGCAAGGGCCACCGGACTCACCGACACGATTACCCGAGAACGTCGTTCGTGGAATCAGAACCGCGAGATCGAATCGATTCCGTTTACGTGAATTCGCCTGTTCGCGTCCCCACGGCTCTCTTCTTTTTCGTTCTTCTTCGACCTCTCATCCGAATCGACCCCATCGCGTTTCTCTCTCTCTCTCTCTCTCTATCCTCTGTCCTCGATCAGAACCTCTTCTCTCTCGGACACGCGAAACGACCAAGTCGTTACTCGGTGCGTAGACGCACCTCCTCCACCGGACCCGTACTCACGTACTTCCTCAGTCTTTATACGTCTATCTCTATTTTTTCTTACTCATCACAATTACACACGTTCTTCGTTGGATTGCGTTCTTTTACTTCGTAGCCAAACACGAAGCTTCTAGCTGTGTCGCTTTAACGGTCAACGTGTAATACGTATATACATATCGTTGTTCGCGCTAATCCTCGAACGCGATCGACCGTAATAGACGGATCGTTATATGCGTACGCCACGTGTATGTATATAAATATGTGTACGCGTCTACCTCGTTTTGTCGTTTCTTCTCTAGCGTAAAAGAACGGCCCGGACGACCGTCCGTCGTTCGTCTATTAGCGGTAGATGTTTGTCTTTGTTTCACTTTCTCTCTCTCTCTCTCTATAAATATCTTCCTCTCTGTTTTTTTATCTCTTTGTTTCCCTGTCTCTCTCTGGATGTGTGCACAGCGTACGTATTCGCGTATACGTACCCTGTGCGTACACGCGTCCTAACGCGCGGTCGGACGATTCGCGCCACGCCGTTCGACGTCAACGCTAGACATACCACCTCTTTTCATACAACATGTCCATTTAAAAACCATAGTCGCTTTGACTGGTTTGGCAGTTCTCTAGTGTTAAGATTGATTGGAAGCGCGCGAACCCTTTCGACCGATCGCGCGAGCGCACGCGTATCGTATGTATATACCGTTTTCTCTTTTACCTATAATTTCGAATCCCTCTCTGCATCGAACGTAATCTTTGTCGACCGTCGTCTTACCAAGTATGTAGGTATTTAATTAACCGCCCTCCGCTTGTCCTAGCGAATTTTTATCAAACGCCGTCGCCGTGTACGTATATTACTATTATTATCGTTATTATTATTATTATTATTGTTATTATTATTATTATTATTTCGTCGTCGTCGTCGTCGTATATATATATATATGTGTGTATGTATTATAATCGTGTATATACGTGCGACAGACGTCAGAATCAGATTCGGGTTCGAGTCGGGATGAAGCGTCGCGGCAATCCCGCGCGAGAAAATGCACTCGACACTCGTTTCTCTTTCTATTGCGTAGAGCGTAGAGTTTTCGTGTTCGAACCTGCGCCAGAAGAGTATCACCTTCGAACAGTGGTTTTTCTTTTTGTTGATCGACGAAACGCGTGTCGCGCGCGAAATTCATAGTCGATTCGCTGTACTACTAGTAGTCTCGCTCGAGCGCATTGGCTTGGTCACCACGAGCTCACCTCTCGTTCACCGTTAATTTTCTTCGCGATCTCTCACACCCTTCGCTTTATCTTTTCGTCGTTACATTTTCGTTCTAATTTTACCGTCGCGCCCGAGGTGTTCGTCGGCGATCGATCGCGAACCGAATTACGAGCGTTCGCCGAAACTTCCTCGAATTCCTTTTGCACGAACGTACACCTCGGGCACAATTATTTTCGTTCATAGATAAGTACAGAGTTTTTATTTTGATTACCCCCTGGCACGTTTTGTCGCATTTCTCCGACACCCGAAGGAACGTCGATCCGTTTTTCCCGCGAAACGCGAAACGCGAATGTGGCAAGGCGTGCCCGTGGTGGTCTGCTTGTTTGTCTCTGAATTGATTTCGCAGTTGTTCACGCGCATCACTGAACGATCTTTCATTTCCGTTAACGTGTGGGCCCTTCGACCCTGTCGTAGAGCGAGGAGGTCGCAGCGAACACTCTGACGATGTTAGACCATCAAGGCGGTAAGCAGTTCCCTCAGCAATAAGCAAACAAACTAAGAAACTAAAATGAAAGAACGATAAGAGAAAATTTTTTTTTTTTTCGACGAACGACTGATCGAAAGTTTTAAAGAGAGGTAAAAGAAAGGCGAGAGCAAACCGACGAGAAACGAATGGGATACGGGTCTTCGAAAGACGGTGGACGAAAAGAAAAGAAAAAAAAAAAAAAAGAAATGAAACCACGACGTACGACGAACAAAACTCTTTCGGTCGGCTCGTTACATCGGTTTCGCGGTCATCCTTTTGTTTCGTCTCGCGGAACGAGTATACAGGGGACACTTGCCATTCCGACGAGACTCGTTTTCGTCGTGATATACACCTCGACACGATCCGCGAGTCGCTCGATCGATTCGTCCGATCGAGACGCGTCATCGAATCCGGGAAGGAACCTAATATTTTTCGCCGTTTTCTTCTACTATACGGAAAGACCGCGGACTTTGTACGTTCGTAAAAGAACGGGAGTATAGCCAGTAGTCGGCGCATAGACGCGTAAACGCTGCGAGCGATGCGTAAAAATATACCGAGTGCCGAAATTAAACGCGCGTTCCGACGCTTTGTTGTATGATCTTGTAAAAGATCGTGTTGCGGTTCAAATCATAGAGATCGACGGTCCAGTAACGAGGACAATGACTTCTGGCCAGCCGTGACCAGCGTTAATTTTCCGTAAGAGGAAATCGCCGTCCCGAGTCGTACGTCACCGAATTGGGATCGCGCGCGCGCGCGCGCGCTTCGGCCGATACGTTCGCGAACCCGGAGCGCGGGTCTTCGGATTCTGATCTCTTTTTTCTCTCCTTCAGCTAAAGCAACCTTCTGATTCTCGATCTTATAGCGCCACGGCGACCACTGGCCGCCCGAAGTTGGAAGCGAAACGCGTCTATTTCTTCCTTTTTTAATCTGCTTCTATACGCCTTTGTCTCTGCTCCTATTTAAGCATTCGACTTCTCGCATCGACTCATAGCCACGATTCGGTTCATCGTATTTTATATTATACGTCCATCTCGTTTTCCCTCGTCCGTTCATTCCTCCGCTACCAGATCGTAGACGCGACTACCACGCCCGGCCTATCGACGACAATTTACAGGACCCACGGTGCGGCTCGGGAGACCGTTCGAACGTTCCGCACAGTCGTTTCAAATCTCGTTAGTAGCACGTTTCGAAGAGATCGCATTAGATCGTTTTGTGCCGGGCGTACGAACGGTCTTGCGAGCGGATCGAGAACGAGTCCGACGCACCACGTGCGAGGACCAGGACTCGTTCACAGCGATATTTACGTCTAGACGATCGTTCCCCTCCCAGACAACAGAAATTCAACGTGTACCGCCCTCACCCCAGTAGTAGTGTAACAGCGTTTTTTGTAACTGGCTAATCTGCTCTTGGAAATTTCACAGATCGACGTGCAAATCCGATTGATCCCTACCCCTAAACGTAGAGTCGCTCGAACCTCGGGGAATCGTTGGATTTACCGACCTGACCACCCACTCGCTCGCGCGTCCTCGTCCCGCTCGTCGCTCCTCCGCCTCGCGGAGATTCCGTTCGTCTTCCGTTCGTCGACCCTTTCCGTCCGTTCGTCTCGGAGCCCCGGAGGACGGCGCGTAACGCACACGCGAAGCCGAGGAGCGACGAAGCGGGAATCGACGAGATCTCCGTTTCTCCGCTCGAGTCGGGAACAAATTGTTTATCGAGAAGCTCAGTTTTTCTCCCGTCCCTCCGTTCGACTCGTTCGTTCGCGATTTCTCGCAGTTGGTAGATCCAACTGTTCTAGCCGCCGTCGTCGCGCCGAGAGAACCCTGGCACTCGTAGAATTAACCGTCATAAGTATCGGGACCAGACGTCGTCGTACGTGCCCTCTCGCTCCTCCTCGTCCGCGAGTTCGACGCCGAGCACCGAGCACACGAGTTCGCCGTACTTTCGAATCGAGCCGAGTATATGATCGATCGCGCGAATCGCGAGAAACCGAGGAAAGGAACGGATATAAGCCGGGAAACCGTGAACGACGGTCCGGCCGTCGTTCTTTCTCCAGGAGCTAAAATGTCGATCGGCGGATGAAAACGAACGTTCGACGGAGCGTAGCGAGGGAACGTTTCGACGGTGCCGTTCCCGTTCCTCACGTTTAACGCCCCGCTGATTGGTCGGTTGCCTGTTTAGAGCCACGAGGTCGGGATGAAATCCCTCGTAATGCTGGACGAGCAAGGCGGTAAGCCAATTCAATCTAGACATACAAACATTTAAACTTACGAAACGTCTCTTACAAATATATCTATATATATATATATAAATATATATATATATCCGTCAAACGTGTAAAGTTCGACTTTTGATCTTGACCGACACCGAAGCGACCCGATCGACGACCAGTTTTTCTATTCTACGCATTCCATTATTATTATTGTCCGTGCGTAGTCGTGATGCTCGTACGGACACTCTAGATCGCGGATAGACGTCGTCTACTATTTGTTACGCACACGACACCGATCGGCGCGTCATAATCGTCCAGACACCGTGCAACCCCCGCGCGCGTCGACATCAGCTTTCGCCGGGCCAGGACCGGATCACAGATTCGTTCTACGACATCGACGTGTTTCTTCACCGGGCCCGTCACATCCCTCTTCGAATCGTTTCGTTCGAACGGTCGCGTCGATTACATTCTCCTCCTTCGAGTTGTCGCGTTTCTATTCTCGCACGCCTCACGTCCGATTCGAACCCCAGGAAACCTCCTCCCGGTACGTTCACTCTTCCCTTTTCTCCCGATGGAACGACATCTCTGTCTCTCGATCATCGCTCTGTACGCTCTCCGACGACCGCTACCTTTATTTTCTCCGTTTCATATTTTCTCATCACTTCTCTGTATCTCGTTTTCTCTTCCTCGCGGATTATTTCTGTCTTCGTTGCCTGCCTCTTCCTCCCTCTCTCTCTCTCTCTCTCTCTCTGTCTGCCTGTCTGTCTGTCTCTCTCTCTCTCTCTCTCTCTTTTTTCTCTGCGTCCTCTCGTGCGTCTATCCGCCTGCTTCCTCCTATTCTGAACGACTCCGCTTCCTTCCGTGAACGTGATCTCACGAAGGCGAACAAACAAATGAATACAGATACAAGGATAAAAATACGAGTAGACGTAGAACGACCGAGAGAACGTCGTTAAGAGAGTACAGACGAATTCGGGTCGCACGACACCGCGCACCACGTTCTCTTCGAGAAGACGACGAGTCGAAAAGAAAAAAATACGTGTATCCCTCCGTTCAGTTCCGGCACGGTGTAAGTCGATCCGACACCCGGTCGCAATACTCTTGTCGTAGACGCACTCGTCGAACCGGCACATACACGCATCAGCGCGTCACGCGTCTACACTCAGTCGACGTAGAAAGTTGAATTTTGGTTCGAAAATTCGTGAGACCCAAAGTACCCTTAGAGTCCACCGTTACACCCCCAAGTCACATTACAGAACTACAATTTTACGCTCAACCGAATTATACCTTAGGACACCCTTAGTAGGGAGACTCTTTGGTTCAGCTGTTGCACTTTCGTTGCACTCGTTCTTTTTTTTATATTTTCTTTTTCCTTTACCGAGAGGATTCGTCGTCCGGAGTCCGATCGAACGCGACGATTTCCAACTCTCTGATTCGGATCGAACGGACGAACCTCGGCGACGAATCCTCGTCGAACGTTTACGTTTTACGACGTCGTCGGACCGTCGTTTTGATTCGAGAAACGGAATCTGCCGCGATTTCGTCCGACGCGAGAAAATGTCCTGTTCGTCCGATCGATCGGGAAAAACGACGGTCCGACAGAATTTTTTTGAGAGCAAAGTACTTTGGAATTTTCGAAGGAGAATCGGACGGGCCGACGACCGCCAGTAGTGGCGCGTACCCGGCGTCTCCGTTCTCCTTCGAGAACTAGCGTTTACTTTTACTAGCGATGCGTCCAGCGACCAAGGAGGATTTTTAACATTTTTCGTTCGTACAATGAAACAGAGCAACTGGACAGAATCGAGGAGGGTATGGACCAGATCAACGCCGACATGCGCGAGGCCGAGAAAAATCTCACCGGAATGGAAAAGTGCTGCGGTCTCTGCGTTCTTCCATGCAACAAGTAGGGCTGTCCCTTTACCTATCTCGAATATCTCGAACTCATCCACGCTTTACAGCTCGCTCCACTCACAACCGACCGACAAACTTCTCTTTTACGACGCCTCTGCGTTATTCATTGCACATTACTATTTCGCATATATTAACGATCTCCGTCGATACCCGCGTACCACTTCGGATTCTGTTCTAGCCAGTTTATTACAAACTAATCCTCGGGACTACTTACAGTAACATGTGTCCTTCCTCTTCGGTGTGTGTGTGTGTTTGTTTTCCCTCGAAAGATTCGAGGGAACGTCCGGTAATCGAGCTCGATCTTGCGCAGAGGCGCGAGCTTCAAGGAGGACGAGGGCACGTGGAAGGGCAACGACGACGGTAAGGTGGTCAACAACCAGCCCCAACGGGTGATGGACGACCGCAACGGACTCGGGCCCCAGGGCGGTTACATCGCCAAGATAACGAACGACGCCCGGGAGGGCGAGATGGAGGAGAACATGGGTCAGGTGAACACGATGATCGGTAATCTGAGAAACATGGCCATCGACATGGGCAGCGAGCTGGAGAATCAGAACCGGCAGATCGACAGGATCAATCGTAAGGTGAGGAGACGATACGCCGCCCCGCGACGAGACCGACGAGTCGCCGCCGCCCTTCAGACCTTCCTCCGAACCGGTCTGACGGTCTCGACCTCGAGCCCGCGTCGCTCGATCCCGATAGAGAGGAAGGAGCAAGGTCTGAAGCGGTACGACCGAACCTCTATTTTTCTCTCCGCGTAGCATGCGTGGATCATTTTACTCTACGATCTACGACTCACTCAGCACGCGCTCAGAGCGATGCACGACACGCGTTCGTCGTCGCTTCCGCTTTCTTTTTTTATACGACCCCCTCGTCTCCCCACGTTTTCTACCGCGATCCCGATACCGTCTCTCACGCTCCCCGGGAACCTCCTCGAAACGCGGTGGAACCCGCTCGTCGACGAACGCGTTCGATCGCCAGCCCGGTTTCGCGCGAGACTTCTGGCCGCCGACGATGGGCAACGCGTTTGGTCGTCGGTCCGCGACCGAGTTTTCCACTCCGACGGCGTCGTTCCCCTGCCCTTCCTTCCTCGCCCCGAACCTCACGCCCCTTCCGCGCGAACCGTATCCTCCCTCCGAGTACTTGGAAGACTTCTAAGACGAGATCGCCCGTATATCTTCCGTATTCTCCCGTCCCCGGAGAACGCTCGTCGTAGCGTTTCCTCCCTTTCGTACACGTATATTTACACACACGTTATTTTTTTATTGGCACGGAAGACTCTATTTGGCGAGGACGAAGCGATCGTGGCGAACCGGACTAACCGGAAACGAAATATTGCGCGCGTCGTCGTCGTCCGAGCGAGCAGCGTACGATCGTTCCGTCTTCGCGTTGGCATGCATACGCACGTGCACCGCACGACTAGCCAGCTGCCCCTTTAATTATGATCCCTTTCTCGTCATGTCGCACCACCGATGTCATCCCTCTTTTTGCCACTTTTCACCGGCTGTCTTCTGTGTTCGGCCATGTACCGCAGTATTAAAAAAAGTACGATGCGATGGACAAAAAAGAAAACACAAAAAGATTAAAAAATCAAACGGGATCGAAGAAACGAGTAAAGTAATTGCACCGCGTTTCTCACACGCTTTGTCGGCCCATTTTTCTGTCTTCTCTATATATTATACATTATAATTTGTTGTCTCTGTTGATTTCTCTGTTACTATATTCTTGCCTCACGTTTTCGATTGAACGATATATACGAATTACTTCTTGTTCTCTTGTTTGCCGCCTTAATGTGACCAAATCCAAACGATATGATAAACATCCGCAGGGCGAGTCAAACGAAACGAGGATAGCCGTGGCGAATCAACGTGCGCACGACCTGCTCAAGTAAAATGCGTCTCTCTGCCCACGTACCCGTCTCCTCAGAGTCCCCAATAGTAGAAAAAAAAGCAAAAAAAATGATCGTATATGTATACACGGACACGTGTATATGTATGTCAGCTAAAAAAAAAAAAAAAAAAAAATGTATATTGTACGCTCACACGCCCACGAACCCTTCTTCTGCCTTCTCGTCGTCGGTCGGACACCGCCAACCCGTCGACCCGACCTCGTTGTCTCCAACTCGATCCACCTGTTCGTGCTACAACGAAAAATATCATCGAGCCTTCCGGTTTACATCGACTTATATATTACCTGTGTCTCGTGTCTCCGTCTACTCGGCGCAGCTTCCCTCTTTTATAATTATATCGACGCCGTTTTAGTTCGCGCGAACCACCAACTCCTGTGACACCGACTTCCGTCATCGCGTTCTTGCCAGTTCGTCGTGTCCAGCTCGTTTCGACGCTCGCACAGCCATATATATATATACGTATTCCTTTGCCATACGTATGCGTACGTACGGGATCGTTTTTGTCCCGTCGAACGATCTCGACGCGTCTCGCACGATGATGCAATACGAGAACGTCGCGCGATCGCGCCTCACGTTTCTTCCCTTACGATTTAGTCTTAAACGCGGAACGTGCCGGCGTCGTCCGACGGGATACAAACGAAACGCTCTACGTATTAACGTTTATTTCGATCCTTTTGGAATCTTATTTGTCGGATGAAACCCCACGGGGTCGGACGCACGTGCTCGTCGCCGTCCTCGAGTCGGACCGTACGAGCTCTCTGTTTCCTGCCGGAACTTTTCCTCCTCCGATTCGATTCGTTTGTCTTTCGTACGACGGGATCCCGTGGATCCTCTCGAGACGTAGAGGTTTTAATCGTCGAGGATCGAAGGTTCGAAAAGTTTGGTCGCGTCGAAAGGTGGGGAAGCGGTACGAGCGACGGTCGCGTCGACTCGCGGCGACGAGCGATGCTCCGCGACTTATGCGAGGCGTACCGTAGATACGCGGTGTTGACGAGGTGGACAATAACAAGATCTTGATACACGGCTCAGTTTTTTAGTTACGATCTTTTCGTTTGTCTGTTTTTTTGGCACGCAGGGCGAATCGAACGAGACGAGGATAAAGGTGGCCAACGAGCGAGCCCATCAGCTACTCAAGTAAGGCCACTCTCGACCACCTGCACCCCGTCGGCCACCAACAGCACCAAAATACGACCATCGACACTATATCACGACCACCACTATACCGACAACAACAACAACAACAACAACCACCACCACCACCACAAGAACAACAACAAAAACAGTAACAATTAAAACGGTGACTCGGACGTCTACAATAAAATCCAATACCACTTATAGATGCTGCGACTCGTGCTCGCGTGTCCCCATTTCATTTGTTACGGTTCATTCGATCGTCGAAGATCCGAGTTGACGGATCCTGGTGAAAGAGGAAGAGACACGATTCATCTCTTATCCCCGACTTGTTTGCCCGTCCGTTTCGTTTCATTTCGGTTCGCGAGTGTTTATTAATTATCGCCGACGATCGCGATCCGATCGATCGAATCTTCGAGCTCCGGGTTTTTCGGAAAAATAAATGCCGTTCGTAAATTCAGTCTCGAACATAGCGCTCGCACCTAGTAGTTCTATTGATATACTTTCCTCCGAGCTTCGTCCCCCTTTCTCAGAGTTACGTTCGGTCTCCGACGCGTACCTACGAACCCCCCTATCACCCCCCGTCTTTAACCCTTGAGAGAGGGCAAATTTTCGTCTCCGGGGTATCCGAGACGACGCATAGACGAGAGTAATTAAATAATTAGTCTATTAACGAGTAAAGATGTTTACGATGTCGAGTCGATTCGGCGAACCGGTCAGAGTTTTCTAAGAGGCGAGCACAGACCGTCTGAAGAGAGTCGGCGAGAGGAGAGACAGAGTACGATTT
>SMSR01016060.1:43348-92830 GCA_019453355.1 Ceratina japonica | reverse complement strand
GACGAAGGAGAGGCAGGCGGACGTCACGAGAGAGGAGAGGGGGAACGGACGGGATGGAAACGGAACGAAGGCGTTTAAATGTGTAGATAGAATTTTGTTCATCGTTTTATCTCTCGACTCACCGTAGACCGTAGATCGATTCCGTTTCTAGCGGCCTCGCGCACGCTCGACGCGTCGCGCCGAGGTTGTCACTGTAAGGTTCAACTCCAAGAGAAAGAGAACAAAAAAAAAATGATGAAACGAAACCACGAATAGGATAGGCAGAGGAGCGAGACGAAGAGACGACGGTAGGAAGAAGATTGTACATTATATTGTATTTACGCGAAGCGAAGTACCTCTACTAAACTTGTACCGTACGAGCGAGCGAGAGAGCGAGCAAACGAACGTGAGAGCGAACGAATGTATTTATCGTGGGATTCCCACCCGGCCCGCCGTTTCGGTTTCCGTTTTCGCGATCCGCCGGTATCCGCGTCGCTCGTTTCGTCCGATCTCGATCCACGCGATCCGCGACGCGCTCGGCTCGCCCTTGTTTCGCGCGTTTCCATCGATCGCGCTCGACCTTTCCTAATTCCCGGCGAAAACCGCAAAGTGTAACTGTGATCAATAATTTATTAATCCCCCGACGCTCGCGCCCGTGGACCGATAATACGAGCTACGCGGTTCGAGCGACCCGAGTCGACTCGAAAATTGAAATGCTCGTTTCGTCGACGCGTCGATTCGATTTTCGTCGTCTCCTCAATTGGCCGCGCGAACCGTCCGTTTTTCCGGGTCGTCGAGGGAGATCGATCGAGAGAGAAAAAGAACGGAGGAAAGACGTGGTTACCGCGCGGATTCTACTCGAAGACAAGGAACGTTTCTCGAAGCAGCTGTCAGCCTTAACAGTATTCGCGTCACTTTACACTTACCTCTTTAGCTTTAAGAGAATGCATTAATGCATACCGAGACAGAGTACGAGAGAGAAAGAGACGCGCCGACGTTGGCCCCCGAACCACCCCATCCCCACGTTTCCAAGCCCAAGTAGTATCGAAACGATAACGATATCTATTAATACGTAGCGAACAGAGAAAAAGAGGACGAGAGAATGAACGCCGACGGAGTATGAAACAGATTTTGAGCGGCAGAAGTTTCTTTTGTTAGATCTGGTATCGGCGAACGAGTACGATACGCGCGCGACGTCGCGTCAAGAGAGACGACGAGCGAACGATCATTTTCGATTATTACACGTGTAAACGTTTTTCTTGAATTCAACACGTTCTAACTGCATATAAAATATACATATATACAAATATAAATATACGTACGTAACGCATTATATCGATATTGTATAAAATATCGTAATGGGTAAATATCGCCTTTGGAGTCGTGCGCCGCGTTCAAGAGTCGAGCACAAACAAAACGAAGAAAGGAAATATATTACGCGTAGCTCCTTTCGATTTCGCTTGTTGTACGCTTGCTTTGGTTCTCATCGGACGAATTAAGGATAGTAGTAACGCGCGAGCGAGCGAGCGGGAGAGAGAGAGCGAAAGAGCGAAAGAGAGAAGGGTGCGAGCTTATAAAAATCCTTGGACGCTTCGCCGGACGAACGTGCTGAGACGAATGAGAGCGAGAGAGCGAAAGAGAATATTTAATGAGCGAAGGAACAAATGAGGACGACCGAGAGCGAAAGAGATAAATAACGACGATTGTGATTGTTGACTCGAGATCGTTAGGCCTATCGTAATAATTTACTTTGAAAGCAGGAGAAGAGATATATACAAACGATTATAAATAGATATAAATATTATATTAAATGCATACACAAGTGCGTCGGAACGAGAGCGCGGTGAGCCCTCTTCTTACGTAGTCCTTTAGAGATAGAAAAACGAAAATAAGAGAGAGCGAGAGAGTGTATGAGAGCGAGAGCGAGAGAGAGAGAGAGAGAGAGATGGGTGCGAGAAGAGGCAACCTCGTTTGCGAGCGGATAATAAATATTAATATATACATATATTATATGATAACGGGATCCAGCAATATTATATTGTTATTTCGTCGTTACTATTTATCACCGCCTATTCGAGGAATTATATATTACGTACGTATTTTACAAAGTTAAAACCCTTGTGTCCCTCGTTTCTGAACGAGCGACCGACTCATATCGAACCTGTTGACGGGTCCTGCGCGGCGGCGGTACCCGTCGTTTCAAATACCTATCGTCACAGACATGTGTATAGAGGAAAACAAATAAAAGAACACGAATACGTGCAGATTATTATAAGTAGATAGACGCGTAGACAGATCGAATAGGAGAAATTAAAAGAGGAACGTGACCGCGGACAGGAGGAAGGAGAACGGTGTGAATGAGCGAACGAGGAGAAATTAAAAAGTAGACAGCGTCGACGAATTTCGATCGCACCGGGGACCGAGAGAACGAAGAGACGGAAGATATATTCTTTGTCCACGTTGTTCGGCAACGTTTCTTCGTAGTTTATGCGCGCGTCAAATGTTTGTTACCGTCTAGCGAAAGTTTCGAGTCACGCGAAACGACGTCGCGGAAGGATTCCTCCTGAAGAGAGGAATCGCGATCGCGCGTACAACTTTTTTTTCTACTCTTCCGACTCTTCTTTTCTCGGGTAACGAGACGACGCCGAAAACGAGTTCGGAACGATGACTGCGATAGAAGAAAGGAAGCAAATGTAAAAAACAAAAAAATTGGGACCACCGTGCAGAAGTGCAAGGTGCCGAGACGAACTCGTCCCGGCCGCGTTTCGATTCCTTCGTAGCGCAGAGAAAACGAGAAAACGACGTCGAGAACGAGAGCAGTCGCGAACAATTACAGTAAGCAACACGAAGAAGTNAAAAAATGATGAAACGAAACCACGAATAGGATAGGCAGAGGAGCGAGACGAAGAGACGACGGTAGGAAGAAGATTGTACATTATATTGTATTTACGCGAAGCGAAGTACCTCTACTAAACTTGTACCGTACGAGCGAGCGAGAGAGCGAGCAAACGAACGTGAGAGCGAACGAATGTATTTATCGTGGGATTCCCACCCGGCCCGCCGTTTCGGTTTCCGTTTTCGCGATCCGCCGGTATCCGCGTCGCTCGTTTCGTCCGATCTCGATCCACGCGATCCGCGACGCGCTCGGCTCGCCCTTGTTTCGCGCGTTTCCATCGATCGCGCTCGACCTTTCCTAATTCCCGGCGAAAACCGCAAAGTGTAACTGTGATCAATAATTTATTAATCCCCCGACGCTCGCGCCCGTGGACCGATAATACGAGCTACGCGGTTCGAGCGACCCGAGTCGACTCGAAAATTGAAATGCTCGTTTCGTCGACGCGTCGATTCGATTTTCGTCGTCTCCTCAATTGGCCGCGCGAACCGTCCGTTTTTCCGGGTCGTCGAGGGAGATCGATCGAGAGAGAAAAAGAACGGAGGAAAGACGTGGTTACCGCGCGGATTCTACTCGAAGACAAGGAACGTTTCTCGAAGCAGCTGTCAGCCTTAACAGTATTCGCGTCACTTTACACTTACCTCTTTAGCTTTAAGAGAATGCATTAATGCATACCGAGACAGAGTACGAGAGAGAAAGAGACGCGCCGACGTTGGCCCCCGAACCACCCCATCCCCACGTTTCCAAGCCCAAGTAGTATCGAAACGATAACGATATCTATTAATACGTAGCGAACAGAGAAAAAGAGGACGAGAGAATGAACGCCGACGGAGTATGAAACAGATTTTGAGCGGCAGAAGTTTCTTTTGTTAGATCTGGTATCGGCGAACGAGTACGATACGCGCGCGACGTCGCGTCAAGAGAGACGACGAGCGAACGATCATTTTCGATTATTACACGTGTAAACGTTTTTCTTGAATTCAACACGTTCTAACTGCATATAAAATATACATATATACAAATATAAATATACGTACGTAACGCATTATATCGATATTGTATAAAATATCGTAATGGGTAAATATCGCCTTTGGAGTCGTGCGCCGCGTTCAAGAGTCGAGCACAAACAAAACGAAGAAAGGAAATATATTACGCGTAGCTCCTTTCGATTTCGCTTGTTGTACGCTTGCTTTGGTTCTCATCGGACGAATTAAGGATAGTAGTAACGCGCGAGCGAGCGAGCGGGAGAGAGAGAGCGAAAGAGCGAAAGAGAGAAGGGTGCGAGCTTATAAAAATCCTTGGACGCTTCGCCGGACGAACGTGCTGAGACGAATGAGAGCGAGAGAGCGAAAGAGAATATTTAATGAGCGAAGGAACAAATGAGGACGACCGAGAGCGAAAGAGATAAATAACGACGATTGTGATTGTTGACTCGAGATCGTTAGGCCTATCGTAATAATTTACTTTGAAAGCAGGAGAAGAGATATATACAAACGATTATAAATAGATATAAATATTATATTAAATGCATACACAAGTGCGTCGGAACGAGAGCGCGGTGAGCCCTCTTCTTACGTAGTCCTTTAGAGATAGAAAAACGAAAATAAGAGAGAGCGAGAGAGTGTATGAGAGCGAGAGCGAGAGAGAGAGAGAGAGAGAGATGGGTGCGAGAAGAGGCAACCTCGTTTGCGAGCGGATAATAAATATTAATATATACATATATTATATGATAACGGGATCCAGCAATATTATATTGTTATTTCGTCGTTACTATTTATCACCGCCTATTCGAGGAATTATATATTACGTACGTATTTTACAAAGTTAAAACCCTTGTGTCCCTCGTTTCTGAACGAGCGACCGACTCATATCGAACCTGTTGACGGGTCCTGCGCGGCGGCGGTACCCGTCGTTTCAAATACCTATCGTCACAGACATGTGTATAGAGGAAAACAAATAAAAGAACACGAATACGTGCAGATTATTATAAGTAGATAGACGCGTAGACAGATCGAATAGGAGAAATTAAAAGAGGAACGTGACCGCGGACAGGAGGAAGGAGAACGGTGTGAATGAGCGAACGAGGAGAAATTAAAAAGTAGACAGCGTCGACGAATTTCGATCGCACCGGGGACCGAGAGAACGAAGAGACGGAAGATATATTCTTTGTCCACGTTGTTCGGCAACGTTTCTTCGTAGTTTATGCGCGCGTCAAATGTTTGTTACCGTCTAGCGAAAGTTTCGAGTCACGCGAAACGACGTCGCGGAAGGATTCCTCCTGAAGAGAGGAATCGCGATCGCGCGTACAACTTTTTTTTCTACTCTTCCGACTCTTCTTTTCTCGGGTAACGAGACGACGCCGAAAACGAGTTCGGAACGATGACTGCGATAGAAGAAAGGAAGCAAATGTAAAAAACAAAAAAATTGGGACCACCGTGCAGAAGTGCAAGGTGCCGAGACGAACTCGTCCCGGCCGCGTTTCGATTCCTTCGTAGCGCAGAGAAAACGAGAAAACGACGTCGAGAACGAGAGCAGTCGCGAACAATTACAGTAAGCAACACGAAGAAGTAGAGCAGAGTAAAATTATTAAGGAAACAAAGATGGTTTGCGAGAGAGAGAGAGAGAGAGTGAGAGAGAGAGAGAGAGAGAGAGAGAAGGGGCAGGCAGACAGGTAAAATACGCGAAGAAGAAAATTGTAAAAAGCAGACAAAGCGATGATTAAACGAAAGAATGAATCAGCTTCTCTCTTTTTAGTACCGATATACATATTGTCGCTAGATGTATTACAGAGACGTAAGAAGTATTCTTCGGCAGTACCATTATAATAAATGCCTGTGTATTTTACTTCTCGGCAAATAAACCATCAAGCATTCTACTGGCTACGTTTCTGCGCCAACGCTTTCTGTATATTTCATTTTTAACGATCCGTGGTTCGCGTAGACGGACAACGGGGGAGTTTAAGGGTGCTCGTTCCGATCGCCATCGGGAATAAAGTTAATGCAACGGTGCGCGGCATATTTACACGTTTTACGACTCGTCGGTCGAACGACGCCCGTAAGAATATTTTACAGACGGCCACCGGTGTTGGAGGGGTCTCGAGACGAAAGCGGATCCGTCCCGAGAGGTACGATCATCTCTCGGCCTTCTCGTAGCTGGATCGCAGAACGATCGAACGTCTCGAGGAGGATCCAAGTGAGATCCGCCGGAAGAGCTTGGACTTTGTCGGACGGGACGATTGCACACGCTGCATCGGCGTCGCTCTCGCGGTAACGCCGTCGTCTCCCTGGTCCAGGGACGCGGTGGCGGACGCGGTGGCGGCAGCGGTGGCAAGGGAGGTGGCGGAGGTGGCCGCGGTATTCGCGAGTTTCGAACCTCGACGTTCGCCAACAGACGATAACACGGTGGGACGTCGTCGCGTTTGAGTCGCGCCACGACGACGTCGCTCCGACCGGCGTTCCTATCGACCGCGGGACCGTACCGATTCTTCGACTCCGCTCGAACGCGAACGGCTTCTCTTCTGGCCAAAGTGTGCTGCAGACTACCGCGGAATCTGTCGTAAATATCGGTGGAACTCGGCCTCGTGCGGCTCTTTTTAGAACAAACCGATCTCGAGTCGCGTCTACCGTCGTCCGAGTCGTCGGCTCCCCCGGTCTCCCTGTGCCGCGCGTTTCGATCGCCGCGTTTCCAGATAGCGCCGAATCTTTCCAATACCTTCGCTCGCCTACCGGAGTTCAGGTTCGCCAGTAGGTTCCGATTGAACGCGTCGGCGACGACGGTCTCTTCGACGGGCGTCCGTTCGCCGTCCACGCGTACGACCGTCGAGAACGGGGGCGGCGGGGGAGGAGGTGGTAAGTCGATCGACGCGTCGTTCGATATCAAGGAGAAGACCGATCGGCAATCCCTCGTCGCGAGGACCTCCGATTTGACCGCGCGGTTCGGAAGAAGCTTCTCTCCTTCCTCCTCGTCGATCTCTCTTCCCAATCGTCTCGCGGTTCTCTTCCCCCGCGCGTCCTTCGACGAGAACACCGACTTCACGGCCGGCAGACTCTTCGACTTGACGCTCGAGATCTTCGAACGTATCTTCGTCGCGACTCTCGCGTCGCTCCTCCCGTTCTTACGTCGTCGCGAACCGGCGTCCTCTTCGTCGGACGAGGCCGACGAGTTCCGTCTCGATCGTCTTCTCCGCGGACGGACGTTTATCCTGCGATCGGACGAACCGTCCGGCTCGAAGAATATCCACGCGTGGTAACGGGTCTTCCGCGGTCCTAAGTATAGTTCATTACTGTGGGCGGTTTGTAGTAATCGCGCCATGACCGATAAAACCATCTGAGAACGACATACATCGGGTATACATTACTCGCGCCTACGTTCGTCGCAGAACGCGTACCTGGTACAAAAACGACAGAGCGAGGTATCCCGCCAGGTATATCCTGATCGCTTCCGCTCGACGTATGACCTTCGACCTACATCCCTCCGTCGAGATGGTCAAATGGTGCTTGGGATCGTAATTGTACACGGCGCTGGGACTCAGGACGTCGTGGTGAACGCAGGGTCTGAGGAGGTCGTTCGAGCAACAGGAAAACGGAACGTCTACGGGCGTCGTAGACTCTTCCTCGCGCTCTTCGACGGCCGCCGATCTTAAAGACGACCAACAGGCGAGACGTGTTAAAATTAATGAAATTAAAACGCGCGAACCGAACGATCGTTAAACGGCACTCGGTTCGATTATACCCACGGCTCTTCCAACCGAGGACCCGTCTCGGCGTCCTCCGGTCCTTCTACCGAGATCTTCGGCCACGGGACCCGGAACCAGTCCTCGTACCCGTTGTCCCCGCAGCATTCGAGTTCCGTTTGCACGGCGTCGACTCTCGCCTTGACGGCGACATCGCTGCTGTATCTCTCGATGGCTTCCGTCAACCCGTCCCTGCTCTTCTGCTGGAATCCGCTCAACAGAACGAGGTACGTCGCGTTCAGGATCGCGATCAGAAATCCCGAGACGAGGCAGGCGACCGCGTGAAGAAACAAGAGTCGGTTCGCCACGTGAGGATCTGCGACTTCGTCGACCGTCTGCTGGTCGCGTTCCGGTTCGTCTCTGGCCGGGTCCAGCCGCAGCAGCAGCCAGGACTTGATACCCATAAAGTACGCGGGGGAACAGGAAAGGGCCGCGAGGATGATCACCGCGGTCCACGCGTGACCGTCACCTGCTCGTCGTGATCTGCTCGTTAAACCGCAGATACAAACGACGCGCGTTACGCGACTCTTATCTATTTCGTTCAAAATTCGTCGCGCGATCGACGAAAATAATTTTTGCGGGTATCGGAGAGGAAGTGTGCGCGTGTCGTTCGCCGCCGTTCTAATTTCCGATCGTGGGGGCTAACCTGGAGCAATGAGATTCAGATGATCGCCGAAACCTCTCTCGAATCGTACGGCCCATAAAATGGCCAAGGCGAGGGCGAGCGTCCCGGCCAGGTTCATACAAAAAACGGTATAGTACAGTGCTTTCACGGAGGGCCAGCTGTAAACGGCGTTTACCAGGCCCATCTATCGCGCGGTTTCTGACGGGCAATCGTCGCTCGTATCCAGTCTGTCATCGTAGACAGGTCGTGTGTCGTGCGTGTCGTCCTTCGATCAACTCAACACCTTCCGTGCGGACGACGACGCTACCTATACGCGGAGAGAGAATTGTCAAACGTACACCCGGTTCCGTCGATTCTGCTTATTTTCCTACAAAACGCCTCGACGTCTCGGCGGCTGGAATCAATGAAATGAAAAATGACGATCGACGTCGATCCGACAACGAGTATCGCGCGAGCGAGTTCCTTTCTAATAATGAGTTCTACCTTCTACCCGACCGAGAAACGTTTCATATTGCACGATTTTATTATTATTATTAATATTTATATTATATGTATGTTAGTTCAATAAACTTTGAGAGATATATAATAATTTACAAGAAGACTAATTATTTATAGTTTATTTCGTTGCTGATACTGGTAGTGGTAGTACAGGAATTCCAGATGCTGTTTCCATTATTTCTATGATTCCTGACCGAGAGATATCTGAAACTGGAACAGAGGGAAAATAGTTATAAAACGGCAGGCAAGACGATAACGAAAATTATTCTTACAAGTGTAAAAGTAAGAGACTCTCTCGAGTTTCGTGCAATTACGGTGAATTACGGTCAGTATCAGAAAAAGAGGTAGGAAATAGAGGAGGGAGAGACGGACAGTGGCATCAAAACTGTATTTATAAAGATGATGTCGTAGTTCGTTAGGTAAGTCTAATACGGTTGACAGGAGAGATTTATTGTCCTGCGTTGTGTTACGTTAAATTCGAATTCTCAAGAACGAAGATAAGAGAGAGAGAGAGAGATTAAAATAGAAGAACTGGCGAGGCTCGTTCGAAGATACAAATTGAAATGCACGATTCTAACGATGAAACATAGCCGCGACGTTATCGTATCGAAAAAAGAATGACTTTATTATATATATTATTACCGGCTAATCTCGTCCGCGATCAGTCCAAGTGGTTCGTGATAATCGGACGAGTAGTGTTCCCGATAAGGCAAATGGTCGGGAAACGCAGGAAGTAGAAAAAGTGGGCAAAATTAATTAACCCTTTGCTCGGTTGTTTACAAAATATCCGGTTCCTGACGAGTCCGTCAGAGCTAACGAGTTCAGGCGAACAGGCGATGCTGCGCGCGCAATAATAACACGCCGTCGACAGTGCCGTGTATTCCTCGATCATATTTCATTTTTTCTCGTTGCAACGAAAAATTAGTTAGGACCGAGTAAAAGTATGACGGTTTTCACGATTCCCGTCGAACGCGAGACGTCCGTACTCGTATCGTTCGACGTCGCGTCGTATTTTTGATTTACGACAAACCGATAAACGCGCGTTCTACGCAACGAGCAGCTACGAGCTTTCGTTTTGCCGTTCTAACTGCGTTTAAAGGGACATTGAGAGATGCCACGTAAATTTTTCGATTGACGCGTAACGAAACGTATGGGTCGTCAGACGGTCGACGACGAGCACAGTGGGGACCGAATTATCTCGTACGCGGTTGAGGATATGTGTGTGAGCCGTGAGCTGCGGGTCGTAAATGCACGGCTAGTTTCGATATAGAACTTGGAGCGCCTTTAACAGTGGTTACGTACGCAGGACCGGTGAACGGTGATTATTTGTCAAGTTTTCGATAGGACGAGCCGGCCAGTTCGCGTCGGACAGTTTGTAGAGACTCTCCGGTGAGGGATCGTCGACGGACGTGTACGAGGACAGAAGTCGACGAACGGTTTTTCGTGTCTGATGAGCTCCTCCGTCGCACCGCTGGTGGTAAGATGGCTGTACAGTTGGACGGAGGAGGGAAGGAGGACTTGAAAACGCAGTTTGTCACGCGGGAAGGAACGTACAAGCTAATGACTTTGTCGGAGTATTCGAGACCGAACAGGGTCGGTTACACGAATAGCCAAGGGAGCGCATCCGTGAGGGTGTCGTTCGTGACTTTGCCGGACCCAGCGGATCCCACGGGTACGCAAGGCCTCGGCGATCGGATGTGTTTCAATTTCGGAAAGGAGCTTTACGTTTACGTCTATCGAGGAGTCAAAAAGGTACCTCAGGCCACCGATCGATCGCGTACCACCGTTCCTCCGACTATTTACCCGTAATTAACCGTCGTATTTTACGAGATCTAACCTCGAAAACTACCTCGAGACTCCATCTTTGCACGACCATCACCACACCTAACGAGCAGAATTACTTTTACTTTGTAAATAACTCCACGCTACGGTCGTAATCGTCGAACGTTACCTCGCTTAAACGATTCCTTTCGACGCTGACCGCATCAATTTCCCGAATTTATCTCGTTCTCTTCCTCGTTCTTCACTCCATTTTAATCGTGTTACGTCCACGTCTATTAATCTTTAATTGTTAAACCTCGAGCCCCTTCGAATCGAAGTTCGTTCTACGTCGAACCGTTAGAATATTGACGTATTTAAAGAAATCACGGTCGTGGTCGCCTCTGTTTAAATTCGACGTCGACCCTTTCTCGTCGTCGAACGTCGCCGTTACTTCGCTCGAACTTGTATCCGGCTAATGACGAATAAAACTGTTCCAGGCTGTGGATTTAAACAAACCAGTGGACAAGAAATTATATAAGGGAACTAATCCAACTTGCCATAATTTTAATCAAACGACGGCTACCGCGGACAGCGCACCGTTATTAGTGGGTTTCTCTACGGGACAAATTCAACTGATAGATCCGATCAAAAAGGAACTGAGCAAATTGTATAACGAAGATGTAGGTACATGATTCCGAGTAAAACGTCGTATCGTGGTGATTCGCGTTCAAACAAAACCTTTCGAACGGTCGAGAAGATTGTAAAACATGGAACCAATTCTTACTCTTTGAGGATGACCTAAAGCTATACCTTACCATCTCGACCATTACGGATGCCTGCAAACGGCAAAGTGACCTACGTAGACTGGAAATTTGGTGTAGCAATAATGACACGGCCCTCAATGCTGACAAACGTTGTGTTATCCACTTCCGTCCATCTCGTGACCCTATTTTATACGACTATGTTCTAAACAATATAATTCTTACCGAATCGCGCATTGTTAGACCTTGGAGTTTATATTGACGAACATTTAGAACGTGTCGTCAACAAGGTCTCTATGATGCTTGGCTTTCTCAAAAGGACCTCGATCCATTTTAGAAATCCTAAGACCCTATCGATGCTATACTACACGCTTGTTCTGCCTCATCTCGAATGTGTATCGTTAATTTGGTCACCTCTATTTGAATCACCACCAATTATTCTTGAGCGCAAATAACGTAAATTTATCAAGTACATGTCTTTGCTAACCAACTCTCCACTACGATGTACACCGATCACGATTACAGCCATGTCATGGGAAAATTTAACGTTCTCACACTTGAGAGTAGAAGTCTGCTCAAACGTATTGTCCGTATATACCTCAATATATTATAAAGGGTTTTTATAGCCCGTAAATAAATAAGTAAACAAATAAACAAATTTCTGGCACAATCGTAAAGTCGTAGGAGAACGGTCGAAGCCGTCCGTTCGTAAGACGATTGAACAGCGATCTCCACGATACGAACGTGTTTCGCGTATTTTCAGATTTCTGTTTCTCACCGTTGTTCACACGTTCCGTCGTTGTTCCAGAGGTTAATAGACAAGAGCAAAGTGACGTGTATAAAATGGGTCCCCGGTTCGAACAATCTGTTCCTGGTGTCTCATAGTTCTGGACAATTATATCTGTACAACGAAGAGCTTCTGTGCGGGACGACGGCGCCTCACTACCAGTCTTTTAAATCGGGAGACGGATACGCCATATATACCTGTAAAACGAAGTCGACGAGAAACCCGCTGTACAGATGGGTGATAGGCGCGGAAGGATGTTGTATAAACGAGTTTGCCTTTAGCCCGTGCGGCTCGAACTTGGCGGTCGTCTCCCAAGACGGGTTCCTGCGAGTGTTCCAATACAATACGATGGAGTTAGTGGGCTCGGCTCGAAGCTACTTCGGCGGATTCTTGTGCGTGTGCTGGTCCCCGGACGGAAGATACGTGGTCGTGGGCGGCGAAGACGACCTCGTGACCATTTGGAGCTTTCACGAGAAGAGGGTGGTGGCCAGGGGCCAGGGCCACCACAGCTGGGTGAGCGTGGTCGCGTTCGACCCTTACACCACGTCGTACGGAGACCACGACCCCGACTTCAGCGGCTCGGACGACGAGACGTTGCCGCACAACAACCATAATCACTTCCACGAGAAATCGAATCGTTTGTCGACGACCTCGCAAGGAGTTCACTCGAACAGGAACTCTTGCGGCTCGGAATTGAGAGTGTCGGGCGGGACGTGCTACAGGCTGGGCAGCGTGTCACAGGACACTCAGCTGTGTCTGTGGGACATCACGGAGGACGTGCTGAGGCAACCGATGTGCGCGAAACAAAGGCCATCCACGACCAGTTCCGGTGCCCTGGCCACGTCCGGGACCGGAATGGTCAACAGTGGGAACGGAGCGACCATGAATCATTTGAACAATTCTAAACATAATAACTTGAATAATATTAATTGCAAAGAGAACGCGAGTGGTAACAATGAAAGTAGTAATAATAGCACGAGTACAAATACGGCGGTGTCGACCGTAAATTCGTTGACGCAGAGGCTAGCGGGTCTCGGCTTCGGCGAGCGAAAAGGTGATAATCACAAAAGGAACTTCAGCCTCACGATGAGGGGCAGTGGTGCGTCCAATAGCACGATAATGCAGAACAGTGGCGGAGACAACAAGGCTACCGCCAACTCGAACACGAACAGTAGTAACACGAACAGTGTCGGTGGAAGTTTAGTAGGTGCAAATAAAAAGATTAATTCAGTGACGGACGATCCTATGAGATTGATAGGAACTGCCCGGTGTCCTAGGTTCGACGAGTGCCCAGTGCTCGAACCACTGGTGTGCAAGAAGCTGGCCCACGAAAGATTGACTGAGTTAGTGTTTAGGGAGGATTGCTTCGTGACGGCGTGTCAAGATGGATACGTCTACACGTGGGCGAGGCCTGGTCACATGGTAGGTCCTCTCACCATCAGCAGCACTCTGCACAGGCCACATCATCATACCAATCCCTACACCAACATCAATTCCTTGCGATCTAACGATCTATGATGTAACCCATATTCAATTATTATTATCGCAATTTTCGTCGACTAGGGTTCTTTTCTTAGAGATCAATTCCAATTTGTACATACCGAACGGTAATAGAGTTTCGAATCGTCGTCGAACGAGGAACGGTACGAAGTACGACGAACGCTCTGGCGCAATTTTCCTACTACTACTACTACTACTATCGTCCGACCGTATTACCCGAGAGCGAGACATGTTCTTTTAAACACGTGACATTATCAAATTGTAAAAGACGCGACAACGGGGTAATTTTGTTATTTTTTTGTTTTCTCTTTCTTTCTCTTTTTTTTTGGTATTGTAACAAAGATTGTTCTTGCGGAATCATGCGTATTTTACATGCATACACATATACGTATATATATATATACGTACATATATATATATATATATTGATATTGATATTTTGAAGATTTTTATTTGAAGATAAATGTATTTTTTTTCCGTATAGTTACAAATTAAATCCTAGTTCGTATTTTATCCAAAGCAATACGCGTTATGTTGAATTAAAAAAAGGTGCCATTGGAACGCATTAAAGATCGCGCTAAGCAATATCGTTTAGTCTGTATTATATAATGATTACAGAGATGTACAGATGGATGGTACTATGAATGGATAAATTTCACGTATCGGCTCGTACTTTGTCATCGTGTTTATCAAATTTCTAGTCTGTTAGCCTTTCCGTTGCACGGGGCGACACGAGGTTTAGTATTGTTTCGCGCGTGACCGTTGCACGAGATTTTCCTTTTCAATTCGATCGAGAATCACATATATTTTTTCAACGACGCAAGGAAATTGAGAACAGAAAGTTCATTCATAGTATAAACCTCTACATATTTATATTTGTGCCTAACGATCATCTGGTCAAAATATGTTCTATGAATATTAAACAAATATATTAGTACGATTATAAATAGAATATATTTATGTTTGGTTTGCATCATCGAGAGTAACATTGTTTGCGCTCCCCGAGCCCCCCCACCCCCCCCCCGACCATAAGATTTTGTAACAGGGCAGGCCCCTCTCAAATCCTTCTTTCTCTCCCGTAAAATGTTATTAGCTTAGCTTAGCAAACGATAGGAAGTCGATGAACTTACTTAGTCGAACCATCGTCCCGGATCACAATGATGCGACATTTGATCCTTTGTTGAAAACGATGAATTGCCTTGTTGTACAATAAAGCAAAAATTTGAATGAAACGTTGCTGCTTGCTTCCTGCTTGAGTTTTATACGGAATGCGAGTAAGGTAAAGCTCCAGGAGAGAAACGTCGAATCGCTGGCCACGTGTATGTACGTAGGAACATGCATGCGTTCAATACAGAGAAAACACGTGTAATAACGATTTACCGCGATCTTTTATTATTACCAGTAGTTTCCAGACACGATCGAGCGATCGTTTATAAAAAATCGTATCGAAACAGTTTCCTGGCGTTTTGCATCGAGCATTTCCATCGTCAAAGTNTTTGTTGAAAACGATGAATTGCCTTGTTGTACAATAAAGCAAAAATTTGAATGAAACGTTGCTGCTTGCTTCCTGCTTGAGTTTTATACGGAATGCGAGTAAGGTAAAGCTCCAGGAGAGAAACGTCGAATCGCTGGCCACGTGTATGTACGTAGGAACATGCATGCGTTCAATACAGAGAAAACACGTGTAATAACGATTTACCGCGATCTTTTATTATTACCAGTAGTTTCCAGACACGATCGAGCGATCGTTTATAAAAAATCGTATCGAAACAGTTTCCTGGCGTTTTGCATCGAGCATTTCCATCGTCAAAGTACTACCCCGTGCCTCCCCTATGTCATATAGCGGTTTAACCACTCGACATTTTTTTGACAATCGTCACACAGTACATACGTATGCGCATCGCTTCTTTTATAGTGACAGTCAGTTATAATTTGATCGGAAAATGCTTGTGCTTGTCTCTTGAGCCGGTGGGGCATTAATTTTTTGTTTACTTTCACCGGAAAGATTAATGTTCTGTACCGTGCTTTGGCCGATGCGACACGATCATGGACGAATCTTCCGAGAATTTAAAAACACGCATGGTACGTATGACGATTTATCGTTTTTTCCTCATTTTCTTTTTTTTCTTTTCAAACCGCACCGACCGACTACGGCGAGTCCTTTTCACGTTGCTCGTTATACTATCTAGTGGCACACGTCTCGGCAGCAAGGCATTTTTTCAATTATACCGACGATACTCGTACGCTGCGCGTCGCACCGTTTTCTTGTTCGATGCACCTCTAGAGATTGAATGTGTTCTAAAAACGCTTACGGTAAAACGAAGAGCGAGACGTTCGTCGGTAGTGAATTCTCCATGGGTCTCTTTTAATTGCAGCCAGGGATAGGACAAGTCGGAAACGCTCTGCACGTCGTCAGTCCCGCGGAAAGCGGCGGTACCATAGTATAGCCAGAAGCAGACGTCGACGCGTCCTCGAAACGCGAAGAAGAGTACGTCCCTCTGACTCCGGAGATGCAGTACCAGCCGTGTACCCACCACCCACATTTGTATTACGTATGGCCGAGCGAAAATTATTCCAGTGTCGTTTGAGAATTCGCGAATTCTCCTCCTCCTCGAATCGACGAACACGTTCAAATTTCGTAAC
The DNA here is from genome assembly GCA_019453355.1 of Ceratina japonica. Taxonomy (NCBI): domain Eukaryota; kingdom Metazoa; phylum Arthropoda; class Insecta; order Hymenoptera; family Apidae; genus Ceratina; species Ceratina japonica. Next base: position 76,651 of record SMSR01016060.1, on the reverse strand, counting down.
GCGCCACAAATTTTATAACAGACCCCGGCGAGAGCGACGAGTAGACCGCGTGTACATGTATATATGTATACATATGTATGATGATGATGATCTTGCGTACCGTACTAAAAATCATTCCAATAACATCTCGTTAGCAAAACAAATTTGAATCGAACGGTGTTAACGTTAAGTGCTTATACATACTGTCGGAAACTTTTGTATCATCAAAGTTTAATATAATATGTACATATACCATAATTATTTAAAGAAACACGGTTTCAAACGGTTTGCTTTGTATAGATCGATGGGCCGCGGCGATGCAACTGTCGTAATCAGTCAGAGCAATAAGTATGTAAATACGAGACGTTTCGAGCAATACTTTCGTTTTGAAATTATTATGATGAGAAGCGAACCGGATCGGTTTCGAAGCGACGTCCGCGTCGGCTCGTTCGATTTCTTGATCGAGCCTCGTGTCGTTCATTTTAACGAGTATCGATCGAACGTTACCTCTTTACGTTTTTATTTCTCTCGTTGCCGAAGCTAACTGAATTACGCCTCGACGCGAGCTCGGACGTCGCGCGGAGACGACACTTTTATTCGTACGTTCCACGACGGACGGTCGTACGAACGCGTTTCTACGAAACTTGTTCGCTTTATCGAGAATCTGTAACGAACGACTGCGTCGGTCGAGAGGTCGACGCGTAGAACACGACTTTATATCTGAGAGCTACGAAATGCGTCTGACCGGCGATTTGTTCCAAGTTCGCCCACAATAATTATTTTAGAATACGACTGTGCCCGAGGCAGTTCCAGTATAAAATAGACGTATCGTAATAATCCTGAATTCATACATTTACCGACTAAGGTTCTATTACGCGTTACAATGAATCATTTCTACAACGAATAAACGAACGTTTTTATATAGTTCTCAGATACGAAAGTCCACCACAATAATTGAACAACTATAAACGTACGAGTATAGACGATAGTTATTTAATATTCTAACGATAGACAGTATTTCATATTACATACGTATTCCATACGGCGATACTATTTATTGCATTATAAAAGTAAATGAATTGAAAATATATACGCGTTGAAATACCGAAGTCGAGACGTGTAAAAATATCGTCGATGTAAAAGTATCGTCGTCGCTTTTGAACGGTACGAAGAGGACGATACGTTTTTTCACACTTTTTCATGGGCATTTCTTTCGGACGTATCGACGACTCGGCGACGAATTAATTTGGTACTATACGCGAGAAAACGTTTCGTTTGGCCAATTGTTACGAGCCGGTGGTTCTCGGACAATAATACGACACGAATCGTCGGACGCATTTTAAAAAATATTCACGACGCCGCTTTGCGATTGTTGAACGCGTAATAGGGATAAATTTACATTTTAACCGGGGAGAATCACTGGCCACGACGCGCTCTATTCCTTTCCGGACGTTCTTTTATAGAAGTATTAAACGTACCTCGAAAGATATTTTTCTGTATATTCGTATATATACGTATATACGGTACGTTGTACGTAAATGAATTATAAATATTATTGTACATGCATAATCGTGTATATACTCGTCGACGACGACTCTGTTTTTCTACGGATAGATACGAGACCGTTTGGAGAGATATGTACGTTTTAATACGACTTGTCGTGCGCGCGCGAGAGAGAACGCGACGACGACGACGACGACGGTCCCCCTGTTGAATTTTTACGTTCGTACAATTTTTAAACGCGTGCGATTATTGCAGAAACAGCGTCGCGACTCTCATAGTAACTGCCGATGATCGACGAGGACGGGAAACGTGACAAATTTTAATAGCGTTACGTCGAGCATGGAAGCGCTTTTCACACACACACACACAACGAGTAACGAGAACGATTAATATAGGTATTACGTATGTATGTGGTAAAATTGTTGATTTCCGTCTGAACTCCTCGAGGTATACTGTGATACGTGATGCGTATATGCTTGACACTGACACTAATAGTTACCTAATTGTAAGCGAACGAGTAACGAAAACGAGAATAAATTATGATGAGAGAAGGCGAACGCGAACACTTTCGACCGTACCCTCGTCGACGTCGAACGTTTTTTTACTGTATCGATACCGTCGACGACGGGGGACGGCGATCGCGGGACCTGCCCCGTTAGACACCACGAGCCACGTTTCATTTATCGGATCCGAAGATTTATAATGTTCCTACGTTGTAAGCCGAGTAACGAATTTATAGTAATAATAATAAAATGAATACGTTTTACCTCGTGATTGATCGCGATCGAAAACTTGTACGAGATCGGCGATCGAGATCCGACTCTCTGTCGTCCAACCGTGTCTCGATCGACGAGCAGATCTTTCTTCGACTACCTTCATACGTTGCGATTTCCGGTCACCACCCGATTTACTTGGTCGTTACCCCGAGTGAATCGTCGTATCGCTTAAACGTTTTTCCTTTCTGTAAAGCGAACAAGATTTCTTTACGCGAATCAAGTTCATACGTATATGCATATGTATAGTTTACAGCGACCGCTTCGTAGCGATCGTACGATTACCGAAGTACGTAACATTGCGAATTCGCGACGTCGTCTGGCTGATTACATACGTCTATGCAGATGCACATAAGGACAATTGATCGTTTTACATGTACTTGGCAATTTTTTTATAAAAATGTTTTCGCGCCTAGTTTTACACGACATCGCATCGAATTTCTGATTCTTTTCACGTTTTACTTCAGTTATTTATAAAAGTGTACATTCTTTGTAACTACGAATGAAGGAACAAAAAAAATTAATTGTTAGTGCCCTTGTGTAATTTTCTTTATGATATCAGATTATACCTGGACGATTCGAAACATACGAACATATAACGTCGTTTACGCCGACTGCGATCGAGTTCGATCTCCTCGCTTACTTTTTTCTTTTTCTTCTGACGTTTATTTAACGCGCGTTCGACCACTGGAACAAAATTTTACCCCATAACTAATAATTTGCGACATGAATCAAATATGAAACGTACCCTGCGTCGTACAATCGTTAAATTTGCCGTCGTCGACTCGATTGACTGCCGTCGAAATGAAAAAGTTGCAAATACTCCGAGTGGATAACGACTCGGTAGAAAAAGTGGACTTACGAATAGGCGAGAACCTCGTCGGTCGCGGTGTAACGAGTGACGTAAGTACTTAATTCGGGATCTAAGTATAATCGATCGACTCTGGAACTGTGGGTCGACCGCGAAACGTTTCGAAATCGTGGTCATCTCGTACGCACTACGGTTACCGATGGAGATGCACAGCACAAGACAGGGACAGGACGCGACTGACGCATGCGTTCGCGTCAATCGCGTCTAACGGCGTGCACGGTTCGCCGCCACGTGCCCACCGATCCTCGTCGACGTAAATAATCGACTTTAGAGCTGCTAACCGTGTCTGAATTCGTTTAATGTGATTATCGGCTGTAGCTGTGCGCGATTTCGATTTCTCTGAATTTCAGTCTGACGACGAACGAGTTGTAAAGCATGCCGTAACGATAAACGTAAAATCTGAGAACGAGATCACCTTGACACCGGTAAGATCGGAACGTCTTTAAGCAGCCGTCTTCTTCCTCCCATTTAGCGATCTTGTACAAGTCGTTTTCTAGTATCAGGTCGCCCCCTGTTACGTGAAATCTGTCGATTCTACGCGATGGCAACTCGTTAAATTGGGTACCACGGTTCCATTGAAACCCGGAGACATTTGTTCTTTGCTACCGCATAAATGCTGGTTCAAAGTTCTAGCCGTGACGATCAAAATGGAAAGCAACGAGGAGAACGCGTTGAAGCGAAAAGTATGAGCTCGCATTTGTATATGAGTGTAAGTATCAAGGATTTATCGTTGTGTATGTGAAATGTTTAAATTATAGGTTGACGAAGAAGCGGAGTCTATGCAAACGAAAAGATTTTGTTTGGATTCGGGAGAAGGTGATAACTCGCATTCTGTTTTGTGTAACGCGTCGCATAAAACGACCAACAATAACGATGAGATCGAGGTAAACGAGGAGATCTCGTCGTCTGACAAAGCCAAAGATCGAACACAGGAGTTTAATGGCAACTGTACGAGTCCGGTCCAGTGCGCAGGGACGCCGTCGTCGAGGTTGGAAGAGGCCGATTCGTCGGAAAGTAAGTTGGAAAGCACGCATGCACGAGAAACCTCGAACTTGCCTCTTGCCAGCCAAGAGAACGAAGAAGATCCACGATCTTCTGTTCAAGATGTTCAAAGACCGGAAGAAGCTTCGAACAGTACGGCGACAAACGTTAGAAGAGAGAAGTGCAAATATGGAAAGAATTGTTACAGGTACAGATTCGTGGTTCGTGCGTACCTCTCCTGATCGTTAAATAAAAATATTTCAGGATCAAATCTCGTTTACAGGAAGAACCCGGAACATAAAGCTGAATTTAGTCACGTCGGCGATCCCGATTACGACGCGCCCGACGACAGAGAAGAATGCCCTTACGGCACGAGGTGCTACCGTAAGAATCCTGATCATAGGCAACGATTCAAGCACACCGTTACGAATAATAGTAATAAAAGAAATCGTCGGCAACCTCGACTACGACCGTCTTCGAACAATTTCACCGACGTAGAATACTCGTCTGGAGTAGAATCTGTCGACGAATCTGTCGACGAGTCCGACTACGAGCCTTCGACCGATATCGAGAGCGAATACGAACAAGACGACGACGACAGTGATTTCGAATGAAGTGCTTAATGTTTCGACGATTGAATGTTGGAATTGTCTAAATAACGTTAGTCGTACACGTGAATTTATATAATGTTCGATACGTATTTTTATATTTGTTTGAAAGAGAAACATAAATACATATTTATATATATATATTAAGAAAATAAAAATATAAAAATCGTACAGTTTACAAATCTTTGTACACCTTTAAACTTAAATAACGTCTTCATTTTTCATGAGAAAATATTGACAACGACACTGGAGTTATAAATGTTTCGGTAATTGACGATCTACGACTGTATTTACGTTTCGTGGGACATTTATACGCGTATTCAATAAGGTTGATACCCTTCGTCGCTCTCTATGTCCTCGATTGCCACGTCCACGAGAATGTGTTTCGGTATTTCTGAACCTCTCACTTTAATCGTGTAACAAACGTTTTCTATCTTTTGAAGACTCTGTTTAAGCGTGAAAACTTTTCTGTTTACCTCTTTGCCCATTGAGTTCGTGCAACCTAGAAACCCTTTATACACGTTTCGAACGAAATTCCGTGTCTGATAGCAACTGGCACTTTCTCCCAGTGCCAAGTTATTGATACACTGTCTCATTAGTTCCCCGGTCAAATCGGCGATGCCTAAGATATATTCGGACGGCGTGACCAAAGTCTGGAAACTTTCCGTTCCACCTTTTTCAGAATCTGTGTAACTAAGCGCGTCTCTCAATTCTACCCAACTTCCCATATCGACGTTGCTCAAGTATTGGAAAAATGTAAGAGCTTCCACGTATTCCTCCAAACCATTGCGATAAGCTTTCAGATAAAAGTACGGGTCCTGATTTTCTAATTCTCTCGCGATCGCTTTAAAATTATTTTCAGCAACAGCTCTCAATCTCGACTCGGCCTCGCTCAACACGCTTTCCTGCTTACTTTTCTTATCTATGCTGTGCAAAAGGAAAATGATTCTCTTGCTCTCTATAGTGATATCTCTGCCGATCTTTACAATTCTCTCGTAACGATCGTGTCTGTCGTCTAACTCGCTGGCGTACGTTCCAAAAAGTTGTAAAACCCAATTGTCTTCTTTTATATTCTCCACGACCTCTCTTCCTTTGTCACCAATGTTTATCTTCTTTTTGTTGCGATACCCGCGGCTTTTTCCGCTCGCTTTACGCAGCCATAAAATGAAAAAATAACATTTTTAATGCCTCTCTCGTCCGATCGAGCTACAATAGTTCGCTATTTTATTTTATTTCTTTTATAAGACACCTGCCGATATTGAGCGTGTTCGTAACAGATTTCGACACGAAATGTTGTTGTGTGAATTAAAAACCGAAACGGTTCATAAGCTGAACAGATTATACAGAGTAATTTCATTGATATACCTTTTTCTTGAGACATAATGATCACGATTACTTTTCAGCTCAACGATTGTTGACAATGTTAATAAGGTTGATACCCTTCGTCGCTCTCTATGTCCTCGATTGCCACGTCCACGAGAATGTGTTTCGGTATTTCTGAACCTCTCACTTTAATCGTGTAACAAACGTTTTCTATCTTTTGAAGACTCTGTTTAAGCGTGAAAACTTTTCTGTTTACCTCTTTGCCCATTGAGTTCGTGCAACCTAGAAACCCTTTATACACGTTTCGAACGAAATTCCGTGTCTGATAGCAACTGGCACTTTCTCCCAGTGCCAAGTTATTGATACACTGTCTCATTAGTTCCCCGGTCAAATCGGCGATGCCTAAGATATATTCGGACGGCGTGACCAAAGTCTGGAAACTTTCCGTTCCACCTTTTTCAGAATCTGTGTAACTAAGCGCGTCTCTCAATTCTACCCAACTTCCCATATCGACGTTGCTCAAGTATTGGAAAAATGTAAGAGCTTCCACGTATTCCTCCAAACCATTGCGATAAGCTTTCAGATAAAAGTACGGGTCCTGATTTTCTAATTCTCTCGCGATCGCTTTAAAATTATTTTCAGCAACAGCTCTCAATCTCGACTCGGCCTCGCTCAACACGCTTTCCTGCTTACTTTTCTTATCTATGCTGTGCAAAAGGAAAATGATTCTCTTGCTCTCTATAGTGATATCTCTGCCGATCTTTACAATTCTCTCGTAACGATCGTGTCTGTCGTCTAACTCGCTGGCGTACGTTCCAAAAAGTTGTAAAACCCAATTGTCTTCTTTTATATTCTCCACGACCTCTCTTCCTTTGTCACCAATGTTTATCTTCTTTTTGTTGCGATACCCGCGGCTTTTTCCGCTCGCTTTACGCAGCCATAAAATGAAAAAATAACATTTTTAATGCCTCTCTCGTCCGATCGAGTTACAATAATTCGCTATTTTATTTTATTTCTTTTATAAGACACCTGCCGATATTGAGCGTGTTCGTAACAGATTTCGACGCGAAATGTTGTTGTGTGAATTAAAAACCGAAACGGTTCATAAGCTGAACAGATTATACAGAGTAATTTCATTGATATACCTTTTTCTTGAGACATAATGATCACGATTACTTTTCAGCTCAACGATTGTTGACAATGTTAATGTTACTTCCCGAATCACGAATACGAATTCTAGATTTACGAAGTAAAATATGAATGTGGCACCATCTAGCGGAATGAAGTCGCGAACTAAGCGTTCTGATTTACGAATTAAAAAGAAATACTTTTCCTGACAAGGTTCCGTCGCGATTTGGATTTCTATTTATTACAACCATACTAGTTAACATATCTTAATGAAACTTCGAGAACATTTAGAGAGGCCCATTCTGAACGTGCGCCTATAGTTTTGTCAAAATCGGTATGTTAAAAAGCCGAAATATTTGCATTTTCCTCTAAATCTATTTCGCAAACCTAGAACGCATAGTTCGAGACTTCGTCCGCTAGATGGTGCCACACGTTTAAATGCCAGACAAAACGAGACGATTTAGAAAGAAATGCAAATATCTCGGGTTTTGACGTACCGATTTTGACAAAACTATAGAGGCATGTTCACAAAAGGCATCTCTAAACGTTCCCGTAGTTTCATTAAGTTACGGTAACGAGTACGATCGATATAATTAAAATGTTGAGTCTGAAGCTTGAAGTGCGCGTGGATCAAGAATCCCGCGATGTATCGGACGTCGAATGCATGAACCTGATACGAGGCGAACTTCCATTCGTTGTCGAAGTTACGCGTTACGCAAGCAAACTGCAACCGCGAGTTCCACTTGTCGTCGGACGTGGTCGGACTTTAAGTGTAAATCTCGTGAACGATGTTGCGATTTGTGGGAAGACAAGTAAACAGCATCGTCAGGAATTCAATAATTCCGCGTGCTCTTCCGGCGACTCAAAACGTTCGTGCGTCGCACGATGGCCCGGCGGAGACCGAAGAGGAATTCAACGACCGATACGTCCAGTATCTGAGTCGTGCGGACGTCGACGGATGGGAGATTCGTCAAGTCTTTAACAAACTAGCCGGTCAGCAATCGTCCAAACACTTTCCGCTTTATATCCGCGACTGTCGTTCGTCGGTAACTCATTAGAACCGTCCTGTGGCGTAACAACCTTGATTTAGGTCGCACGCTATATCGCTGTACCGAAAGAACGATTTTTAGTTTAATTTCTATTCTAATCGTTCCGACGATCAGACGTGTGTATGCTCCGCTCGTCATATCTATGAATCCTGTCTTTCTTCAGGTATGGATCTGGTGCCCGATCCGAGCATTATCTGCGCAGGAATGAGAGCCTGCAGACGTATAAACGATTTTGCCTTGGCGGTTAGGATTTTAGAGACTGTGAAGGACAAGTGTGGATCAAACGTCAACGAGATCTATCCGTACATTATACAAGAGATCAGGCCCACGTTGGATGAACTAGGTATCAATACGCTCGAAGAACTTGGCTATGACAAACCCGAATTAGCGCTTCAGTCGATCGACGAGATACATTAACCTATTAGAGAATATAGTATTTATGCATAGGAAGGTGCTTTCTATTAGATTTTTCGCGAATAAATGTAGAATCAATTTTTGAATCAAGGTAAAATAGTACCTATTATCATTACATGTGTTGTACATTCATTTCAATAAATATTTGTAACGCGACACCATCGTACCTTCTCCATATACAAAATACATTTTCGAGATCGAAAGAGAAAAGGAATACACACAGCTATTCATTGTTATACCGTCTCTCGTTCGAAAGAACCACGAGATCAAGAAAACAAAATGATATGTATGCATTATATTTTAATTGCAACTTCCGTTGGTTCCTCGCGTCGCCCCTAAATTCTTTTTGCCCAATTTTTGATTGTTATTTTTACATGAAAAGTAATCAAAGCAGAGAGGTGACACAACGACCAGATATGTACAAATTACGTTGTAAGATACACAGCGACAGAGTCATGTACACGTACATCTATAATTATCTAAAGTGGTATTACATTTTTTTTTTTTTTTCAAATGACATTAAACTTAATTTATGTGACTCGTTACAAACGAAGAAAAAAAAAGTACAACGTAGTCTTACATGGGAGTATCAATATATTACAGTTCGTTACGCGATGGCCACAGTTCTCAAGAAAACAATGTAACAATTGGTATCTAGCCTTCGTGAACTGTTCCATTGATAGTTATTAAATTTAAGTTTCTAGTTTCGTCGATAATGTTATAAAAACCTTTTTGTTTCTGGTATATTACGCTCGATTTCGAAGGCAGTTTGTTTCAATGTTACGATTCTGCTCCTGACGTACGCTCTGAAACGCGTACTACAGAACTACAGGAACTTCGTCGACAAAAACGTATGCCCCGGTAAACGCCAATTAAACGAGCGTCGTGAACTCGATAATCAGAACCGTCTAACAGAGAATCGAAATACGCGTGTGAACACGTGATGCCCACAAGTCAATAATACGTACGAAGTTCGTTAGGGTAACGGAAATAATTGACCTTGGAAAGCCGATCGTCCCTCTTCGCAAAACTGGACACCGCAACATTGAAACAAGATTCCACAGAAAAATAACATTCTTCCTAACTTTAGATATAGATACTGTATAAAAGTGAGTTGGCATTTAAATGCGTTGGGATACATTTCTGTCTCTCGTTTCTTCTCGCTTCCTCGTTAACTGGCAACGAAAATAAATAGATTCCTAATAAAATTAGCCAAAACTCAAAGCGAAGAACAACGAACGCGGTATTCTTCGTTTCTACATTCCGTATCGTACACCAAAGAAAAACAGAACGAAAACGAAAGAGTTTAGTCTTTGGTTTCGTTTCACGACGAATTGTACATAGTATACGTACAGTATCTTTTACGGAGCCGCTTAAAAATAATTTTCTAATACAACGTTGTACAACGATACGATAAAAAGTAATTTTCTTATGTGGGTGTGCATCGAGACCTCAAATCCATATGTCTTATTTTTCAAAAAATTATGTCTTACAGCCTATTTGTACCCGTCAGAAATGCTTGACTTCTTTTTTTTTTTTCTCTCGTCTCATTTATCACTACTGTCGATCGTTAAATGTATATTAAATATCCAGCGTTACGTCGCTGTATCGGCAAACGAAAAATTAATTTTTTGTTCTTCTTACACGTATCGGTTCGTCATAAAAATAGGCTACGTTCTTTTCTTTCCTTTTCAATTCGGTGACCGAATCCGATGAACTTAGACGTTACTTGTTAGACGTTCGAGAGTCGGAATCCTGATAAATAAGTATCTACGTCGACTACGTTTCTTCGTTGACCGTTGAAAAGGTTCATTCTACAAATATGGAAAATCCTATCGTTATCGTTAAAAAGCGACCGTCGTCGGGTCCCAAGACGAGTTTTTCGACGTTCGACCGAACGAAATTTACGTCGTCCGGTCGAACGTGAAAAATGTATCGGAACACCGACGGGAGTCACCGTTCACCCCGTTTTACGGTCAAATCGATTCGTTTCTCGGACGATTGAACGGTAGAGTTTGCGTGAGAATAATTCGCGTAAAACAATCGAACCGAAACCTTATAGATCTCTTTGGTACGTCCGACCTCTTTGCTACGTGTAGGATAAGACTAGACGAAAAATATTTCCACGCGTCCGCCCCGACAAACAAGATAAAATCCCCGGAGTCCGGAGACGCGTCGCCGTTATACTATAATAATAATAAGACAACGTCGATGATACCCTTTCGGAATCACCGTTATTCGCGTTCACCCTCGCGAGCGCGAACAGTACTCTCTAATAAAAATTAGTACTATCGTCGAGAAATTGAATTACAAAGTGGATACCTCTAATTGTCTACGATGAATCTTGAATACAAATATGATTACGTTCAAGTCCCGGTGAGTCGTCGAACATCACAATCGTATCTCCTTCGCTCTTCAAACATGTACTCGTCGTCGTTCGCCTCTGTTCGCTCGTTTTCTACTCTCGTTTCTCGAACTCGGATGACACACGCTAGACAGTGATTCGGTAAAGACACGATCATTTTTCCCTTAAATATTAATAACACATATTCATTTCTAATATTCTCTCACTCTTTCTCTCTGTGAACACCGCTAATGTGCACCTGTCGCATTTTTGGTGTCGACATAAAAGCTTATTATTTCATTAGTTTATTAACTAGTTGTTATTAAACGGTTTATTCTGGACTAGAGACGGTTTGCTGCTGTTGACTGTCCTCGTCTTTTACGACCTCGGCCTGCATGGCCTTCGTGAGGACGTTCGCGTCCTTCAACGATATCACTTGAAGGACTTGGTGCTCGCCCGCCGCGTTTATCATCGTCATCGGATGCCCTTGAATAGTGACGGCCTCGATGCTAGTCTCCCCGTTTCCTGGCTCGACTTTCGGCACTTGAACCACCGGCGTGACTACTTGCATCGTACCGTCACTCTGAATATTGGCAACCATAGTCTGATACATACTAGCCGACACCGGCACCGTTATCACCCCCGATACGGACACGGGATACCCTGAAACAGACAAGCAACAGTCCTGTGTTCTGCCGGTTCTGCCTCAGAGACCAGCCACTTTTTCTGTATAGCAAACTGGGGAAAGTCGAGAAACGAAACCAGGGTCGCAGATCCGAATCGAAGAGCGAACGTCGGTCGCCGATCGTTTCGTCGTCCATCGTCCGTCCGTCTGCGACCCCGAACGAAACTTGTCGTTCGAAGCGCGAGACGCTGCATCCCACAACGGGCGTTACCTCGATTCGAGAATCTACCCCGCTCCGTAACTTTTCGGTTCTTACAATTCGTTTCGCAAGGCATTCGCTCGTGCTACCAGTTTACGATACAGTCAAACGGTCGACAGTCTATCTGTACCATAGATACGTTCTAAAACTTAAACGGTGAATCGTAACTTCTATCGTACCGTGTAAAAAAAAAAGTTCGATCAAGAGTGTGCGCTAAAGAAAATTAGACATACTTACTATGTGTCAAACGTCTAATTCAACTTTGAGAAACGAACGGGTCCGCGTACAGCGGTACCTTTTCTCTTTCGTCGCACCCTTTTAACGTACCGTATCGTTAAACGTGCAAACGTAACTCGCTCGTACTAATCTCGGAATAAGTGAGGCGTCATCGAACAAGCAACGTATGTTTAAGCCATTCCCTTCGAGACCAAATCGAGACGCGACCGTACGCGTAGATCGTAAAGAGAAAACGCGGATCTCGTTTCGACTCGAAGTACAGTGTGATTCGTTTGAACGAATCGGAGGATCGCGCGTATAGCTTAAACGAGGGCCTGCGCACAGTGCGACGACTATAAAATAATAAAAAACATCAACAAAAAATACTCTATGTACAGCATTTTATTTCTCTTCGTTTTAAATAAAGTAAATAACCAATTTTCGATAATAATGATAAGTAATAAATCGTAGTAACAGGGAGAGGTTCATTTAGTGATCATGAAATACCTTCCTTTATTTTTTTCGTTAAATTTAAAATCTTAAGAATCCATGTGAACCGATCGATCCTATCCCCGGGTTACACGCTCAACGAGAATGGTCAAATTCTATGTATTTCGTTCATCTTTATCTCTTGCTACTGGTACGCATGCAACACTTAGATACGTATGTAGATGTATTTTCGCACCGGTTCGAAAGCCGTTCTATATACTCGATCATTGTACATGCAAGTCGTCAATCCCAGCGGTTCGTTCACCGTCTTATCTTCCGCACGAAAAAAATTTGACGAACGTCATTGCCTCGAGAACAGAGCGGCCACGGTACAACATCGTGAACGACGTCTCTGTTGTTCAATTTTATTGTCGCGTGACATTTAAACATAAAATAAATTCGTAAAACTAATAGGACACGCCACGTGTTCCGAGCGATTCCCCTGGCGACTTTTCCGTGTTTCTCTTACACGTATCATGGATTCTTAAAGACGAAATTAAAATAAAGCTGTGCATAGCTCCGAGGTGAAACCGCGTTTATGTACAGTACCAAAAAAAAAAAGAAAGAAAGAGAGAGAGAGAGAGAGAGAGAACAACTAATCGATATTCTACTTTCTTGTACAAAGTAGTAGAACACGTGGGTATTTTTCTTGAATGGAGCGTAGCAGACAGCATGCAAAACAACAAAGGGTCCTGGGCCAGTAAAAATGAATTCACTGTTCAAGTAGCTCCTGGCCGGCGACGGTGCAGAGCCTATAGAAAACTGTTTTACCGTGTCCGTCTTCTCCCGTCAGAATGATTTGACCGTCTTGACCTAACGTCGCTTCCGTAACGCTGTTCAGATCGACGGCGACGCTGGTACCTTCCGCACCACCCGCCACTTCGGCGAGCGCTTGTACTTCCCCTTGACTCGTGTGGATCTGAGAGAAAAACGATTTATTTTATTGGTTCGATCGTTCCTCGATCCCGCACGGGTCTCTCTCAGAAACGAGCAGAGACGTTCGGAATTACTTACGGTCGCGACGCCTTGAACCTGAGCGGTCGTACCGTCCGGTAACGTGATTATTGGGTTACTAGGATCGACTTGAATGATGGATACACTGCCGTCGGGGTTCGTTATAGTTTGTAAGACTGCCGTCGGATACTGAGCCGTCATCTGAAACACAGGAACGCGACCGATAACGATTTTCCTCCTAGCGTTCTTTTAACGTCGGAACACGTCGGAAAACGCTCTAACAAAACGGTGCGTAACGAAATGTAATATTTTAAGAGACGAAAAATAAAGATCAAACTCAAATAAGGGAAACTAAACACGTGAAGTAAACGTAAGTCGCGTGCAAACGAATTTGAAATCCGAATTGTCTTCTACCAGTGGTAAAAACTAGAATTTAAAGAAACATCATGATCTCGCTCTTGATAGACGAGTCACGGATTCAAGCAAAGTCGAGCGCCGTCGAGGACAGACAATATAAATAATAGCTCGACACGTTTTTCCCGATCATGTTGCTTCGTTCAAATTTGGTCCTTTTTGTCGTTTTTCTGTACTCTATCCACTCCCACCTGAGTGGCAGTGGCAAGAGCTGTGGGAGACGCGGCAATGATTTGTGCTGGCGAAGAGTTTCCCTTAGATGAATCCGTGCTGTTGAGTCGAACAACTCCCACCGTCTGTTGCTGCTGCTGCTGCGACTGTCCACCCTGGCCCTGGCTGGACGAATGCGACTGATGCGACGAGGAATGAGAAGTCGACTGTTGTATCAGTACGTTCGACTTGTCGTCCTCTTCGTTGAACGCGGGCAGAAGATCTTCTCTTCCATGAAATTTATAACAGTTTATTACAATTTGCCTTAACGCGTGCGTCCAGGAAATCTAAAAACGGTACAACCAGACGTTACAATAATTGTGAAAACGTTTTCTTCGTAAGGCGATCGATCGACGGTGTCAAAAATCGTTTCGGTGTTCCTTCTACAAACCTTCTGTTTCTCGTCTTCGGTTCTCGCGTCCATGCGCACGTTTGCCCACGGTAACTCCTTCGGCCACCACGGTGGCCGCGTACTGTCTCTCCCCCAACCGGGCTTACCCCTACCTGTAGAATACTTTAACATTAACGGGATAAATGCTCTCAACTGAGCCTGGGTCATTTTCTCCACGGGCGTGGGTATGCCGTCTATTATGAGAGGTGGTAGCTCGTATAAGGATGGGTCGTCTTGTACTGGCGGCGGAGCTTGTTGTGCGAGAGCGTTCTCAAGTTCCTCCATGATAACGTTCCTCAAATTTTTTACTACGTCCTCCAACGGTTTCGCTCCGAATACTTTATAACTACTGTTTGGCTTCCCTGGCGTAGCTACTAATACTATTGCTTGCTGGCCAACTCGTGTCGCGAATTCGTCTATGGTTTGCTGTAACGATACACGCGTGAAATCGATACGAAAAAAAGTGTAGAAGACGACGACGACAACGTGGGCGACCGGGAGACGAAATCAAATATTATTAAACAGACGTACTCGGAGTTTTCTTAGTAGTCGGTTCTGCTGCCTCTTCCTGATACTAGGATTGGTCTCGAAGCTGTGGGGCCGTTTCCTCTTTTTCGCAGAGACGATAGCCGCGGCCGCGGCGACGCCGACTGGGCCTAAACATGCGTATCGTTGACCGTATGTTTCCTAATTTCGCAGTCCCGCGAACCAAACGAGATGTCAGTAGAATATTCAAAGCGCTGTGAAACATTCAGAACTTACATCTCCGACTTCGCACGAGACACCTTTGTTCGGTGTAATAGAATCTCTTGCCCGTTACATATTCGACTGACACTTCGCTATGTATATCTCAACATACAAAACGTAAAAAAAAAGAGATGCAAAAGCGGTGATGACGTGAAACGTGCATCGCGTTCAAGAGTATATTACATTGCTTGAAATCACATAGAACTTCTACTTTGGAAGTCAATTTACTTGCCAAAAGAGAGTACACTCTTGAGATTTCTTTGGACGATGGGGTGAAAATGAATCTCTACGAAACAGTACATAACTTCTATGAGGAGGAGTATTAAACACACATCTAAACAACGGACACTGAGCCATGATATTTTATAAACGTACGAGGAAGAGTGATGAACAGGCGATTGACGATTACCAGGAAATAAAGATTAATGCAAGAAATAGTGTTTCCATGTATGTATACGTTATGAACATTATGAAAACGTGAAGCAAATAATACAGCACACAAACAATGTAAAATGCATTTAAGTCAACGATCTCGTGTTAAACGATCAAATTAAAATAACGAAACTCATGCCGTACTATAAGTGAGAGAGGTGACGAACTTATCGACATTTGTAACTGCGTTTGTGTTCAAGTGTTTTAGCCACGATGTAAGCAGGTGAATATGTTAACAGTATCGGTAACTCTTTTAACTCGTTTTGTATACATTTTTAAACTGAGCAAATTTACATTTGTTGCTAGTTAGAATTGGCTTCGATTCTCTCACCGTTATCGAATTAAAGAACATAAGCTCACGACNATGAGCTACTTCGTGCGTTTCTTGTACCTATGTAACATGGCAATCGACCATTTAACATTATTGGTGCACCCTGTGTGTTACTTTCCTCTTGTAAATGAAACTGATTAGAACATGAGCAACTGGATAGGTGAAAAAGCAAAAAAATGGAAATCACCATTAGCGTGTTTGATTTGCCAACCTGCAGCGGCGAGTTGGGCCGTAACGTCATTATCCATAGCAGCAGATATGAGGTCGGCATCGTACGAATCGGACTCGCTACTCGGCTCGTCATCGTCTTCATCTGAGATTCTGTCCATTGTGCCCGATTCTGCTGTAGGCAGAGATACCATCTTCTCCTCCTCGTCGCCCGTGTTGGCTTCGGTCGTATTACAGTTCCCCGCAAAAATAGTTGACGATCTTCAATGTTCGGTCCTTCTCCTCTACATCACCTTTACCTGAATCAAAATAAGAAAATTCTGTTTCAAGGCCCACAAGCGTAGAAAGGACGCGTCGATTTTATACGAAGTTCGTGTGGATATGTACTTTTTTACTATGGGAAAATCGTCGCGTTTACATACAGACTAATCATGGGGTCGTGTACAAGAAGCCCACGTACACAAGGAAAATTTGTTTCTATTACTTTTGGCAACAGACGAAACTCGTGTACACTACAAATTGATAAACGCGAGCACAGGAGTGGAGTAATAAATAATAGAGCTGTAGCGTGATCTCTTCCTCGCGTAGAAGACTGTGGCATTGAAATATACTGGGTGATAAGTAATAACGAAGAGGAGATAAGAAATCAGGATGTTGATACTGCGTATGGGGCGAAGTAAAAAGAAGATCGAATTCTAAGGGGAAGCGTTTCCCGCGTGCAGGCCCGGGAGACGCACGCACGTTTCAACGTGTGACATAACGNGTGAACTATTCGAAAAAGACGACTTATGAGCTACTTCGCGCGTTTCTTGTACCTATGTAACATGGCAATCGACCATTTAACATTATTGGTGCACCCTGTGTGTTACTTTCCTCTTGTAAATGAAACTGATTAGAACATGAGCAACTGGATAGGTGAAAAAGCAAAAAAATGGAAATCACCATTAGCGTGTTTGATTTGCCAACCTGCAGCGGCGAGTTGGGCCGTAACGTCATTATCCATAGCAGCAGATATGAGGTCGGCATCGTACGAATCGGACTCGCTACTCGGCTCGTCATCGTCTTCATCTGAGATTCTGTCCATTGTGCCCGATTCTGCTGTAGGCAGAGATACCATCTTCTCCTCCTCGTCGCCCGTGTTGGCTTCGGTCGTATTACAGTTCCCCGCAAAAATAGTTGACGATCTTCAATGTTCGGTCCTTCTTCTCTACATCACCTTTACCTGAATCAAAATAAGAAAATTCTGTTTCAAGGCCCACAAGCGTAGAAAGGACGCGTCGATTTTATACGAAGCTCGTGTGGATATGTACTTTTTTACTATGGGAAAATCGTCGCGTTTACATACAGACTAATCATGGGGTCGTGTACAAGAAGCCCACGTACACAAGGAAAATTTGTTTCTATTACTTTTGGCAACAGACGAAACTCGTGTACACTACAAATTGATAAACGCGAGCACAGGAGTGGAGTAATAAATAATAGAGCTGTAGCGTGATCTCTTCCTCGCGTAGAAGACTGTGGCATTGAAATATACTGGGTGATAAGTAATAACGAAGAGGAGATAAGAAATCAGGATGTTGATACTGCGTATGGGGCGAAGTAAAAAGAAGATCGAATTCTAAGGGGAAGCGTTTCCCGCGTGCAGGCCCGGGAGACGCACGCACGTTTCAACGTGTGACATAACGACGCGGGCAAAAGAACCTCGTGACGAGCGGAGAGCGCGCAAAGACGTACGCGCGAACGTCGTCGTCGTCGTCGGCGTGGTCCGTGCAGAGGCGCGGGACAATCGCGAAACGCGGGCGAAGCGCGAGAAACCGGCGGGGAACCCGGCGGCATGACAACGGACGATCGTCGTCGTACGTATCCGGCCGGACTAAGAAATTTGACAGATCGAGGCGGCAGATCGCTGATCGACGCCGATCGAGCGCGCGCGAGAGAGAGAGAGAGAGAAACGAAGAGAGTTAATAAGGCCGGCGAGACTCGGTAAAGAGTGACGAGTTGACGAGATATGAGAAGAGAGAGGATGCGCCGAGCCGCGCACACGGCGCGTTTATTTGGTGATACTTGGGGGGGCAATGAAAATGCGCAGGGCACACGCAAAAGAGACCACCTCCGGGGCCGCAAAGCTCATGACCGCGGTACCGCGGAGCCATGGAGCAGGCCCAGTGAAAATCGCGAGTTGCGTACGCACCTTGTGTGTCCCGTGAGTGGTCACCCGATCAGGGAGGGCTCAGGGTTTCGCGTCTGCGGAGGAGGCCGCCGTCGGCTACGCTCTCTCACCACGCCCTACGCTCGCGTCTCGCGGTCATCTCGCCACCCGTTTCAAACGCTCACCCGCACAGCACCGTAGCCGAGGCTCTCACGCGGTCCTCGATTCTCACCGGGCGTAACTCGCGTGTACGTCGCGCCGCGCCACAACACGCACGACAGCCGCCATAGACACCATGGCCAGTTTCGCCAGTGCCCGTATCGATCGGCTACGCGGCCCTCCATCTCCACCACAACAAACGCGGCAGCCAGGCGGCCATTTAAAGCGAGCCTGCGCGGTGCACTCCAAGCAGACGATGCGAAATTGCCCTTATTTCGCGAATGCGCAACGCCCGCGCATCGCCCGGGCCCTCAACGATCGCTTACGTGCTAATAACGTACCGATACTTATTCGGCGCTCACCGATTTCCCGTGAGAATCCGCAAAAATGTGCCAGCTACCACGGAAACACGAACACCATATACATGTATACGGGTCTGGAATAACGCGATTGGCCGGTACCGCTGGGGTACGCGTTATGGCGTCCAAACGATATACGTTCTTATTGGATCCTGAAACGCGTGACTCCTGTACTCGGCATTCCTGGGACGGAGCGCCGAGCCTCGGCTAACCTACACCCTTGCTCCTGAAACTTGGCCAGGAAAACAGTATTTCACGCACATTTTCACGTTCGCCGATTAAACGACGTTAGGTGGGTGCGCGACGTTTTATTTTCCCGTTTTAATTTTACGTATACATATAGTTCATGATGAAACGTCGTCGACGTTCGTGTGGAACTTTTGTCCCTCAGAGGTAGAACGGTGATTCGTCGCGAGATCAACGGTAGAGTACAGATTACGAGGGAGAAAATACATTTTTATTTTTTTTTACAGTCATTACAATAAATCTAACAATATAAAAGTATATTATTTAAAAATAATATTTAATAGTATAAAATGTCGTAAAGCAGCTTTACATATCACATCTGGGGTGGGGTAAATTACTAACTATACATGTTAGTCGAGTGGTATCGACCAATTGGATTCTTGAAATAAACGTTCTCTTCGTCCAGCCATATTTTCTTTCGACGCCTAAACAAATTGCCGTCTCAAATGCTAGAAGCTACCGAATCGGACGCGCGAGGGTCAAGACGAAAGATGAGCACGCGCGTAAAAGATGTTGACGAATCCAATCGGTCGCAATGTCGATATACCACCGGAGAAAAGTAGCGTCAAGCCCACGGTTTGTTCTTGTTGCATAACTTTCCGAACCAACCGGGCTCGCAGAGGCAAGTGTTGTCTGGTTGGCAAGTACCGTTCCTACATGCCCTGGTGCACGCCGAACGTTGCGGAGACCTTCTGCCGATCTCGCAATGATCACCTTTGAAACCAGCAGGACATCTGCACACGTTGTTCCCCTTGCATTTCCCTCCGTTTAAACAGGGTATTACACACTTCGCTGTAAAGACAACAGACTAGTTTAGAAATGTGCGGAACACCGACAGACGAAGCGACAGTCGTCGCCGATCTCCCGATCTACTTACAAAACTCGCAACGTAACCCGAAGTAGCCTTTCGGACATTCACAAGTATCTTTCTGTACACACTTCCCACCGTTCAAACATTTCTCCGCGCATATACCTGAAATGAATAACGGCTATATCCAAGCAAAGGAGAGCAAATTCCAAGAGACAGTGTTTTAACGTTTGTAGAAGAAATGCTACGCGTCGGGCATCTCGGAACTCGTTTGGCTAGCACGTCGGCAGCTGCGAGAACGACTAAACCGGGAGAACTGTTAGACTCGATCATAAGAGTAGATCACGCAGGGGAATTGGGGGCCGACAGGATATACGCCGGACAAATGGCCGTGTTAGGTACAAAGCTGTTTTAAGTTTTAAACGTACTGTCAGACAAAGAATTTCGGGACGAGCGTGTTCGGCTAATGTGGGTTTATAAGGCAGGTAGAACGCCGGTCGGCCCGACTATTCAGCACATGTGGGATCAAGAAAAGAGGCATCGCGCGAAATTCGAGGAATTGATCAGAAGGTATCGCGTGAGGCCCACCGTTCTGACACCTCTGTGGAACGTCGCCGGATTCGTACTCGGAGCCGGTACGGCGCTCATGGGAGAGAAAGCAGCTATGGCTTGCACCGTCGCCGTCGAAACAGTAATTACGGAACATTACAACGACCAGTTGCGGACGTTGATGGAAACCGGTGAAAAAATAGACGAGGAGATATTGGAAACGATTAAGAAGTTCCGCGACGAAGAGCAAGAGCATCACGACACCGGTATAAATCACGGCGCAGAGCAAGCACCGTTCTACGAAGCTTTGACGAACGTCATCAAATTCGGTTGTAAGACCGCTATATCTATATCCAAAGTCGTATAGTCGGTGCGGTACGAATATGTAATCCTCGGGTGCGTTAGTCTATTATTATTAAAGTAGGGCTCGTCGTTCTAAGACGCGTCTCAGTTTGACTCGAGAGTACCTCCTTCGCAATACGGTCCTTGGAATCCCGGGGGGCACGAACAAATTCCGGGTGCCGTACAGTTACCACCGTTCATGCAGTTCGGGTAACATAACGCTTTTTTACAATGAGGCGGACCCATGTATCCGTCTGGACAAGGCTCCGGGTTAGGTCCTGTAACAGAAAACGTTATGTCCGCGTGAAGAATACACGTTCTCGTGGCGTCGCTGCTAAACGAAACCGTGATTCCGAATGCATCGTTTAGCAATAACTGGTATTAACTACGGAAATGAGAAAAATAAATATGAATAGGAAGCGAATGAAAAGAGTATTGCAAGCGTGCCATGCCNACGAAACCGTGATTCCGAATGCATCGTTTAGCAATAACTGGTATTAACTATGGAAATGAGAAAAATAAATATAAATAGGAAGCGAATGAAAAGAGTATTACAAGCGTGCCATGCCACAGACAGACAATCGGCGTTTATCGCGGAGAAACACAAGAAGCATTGAGCGATTATTTTCCGCTACGCCTACTCAAATTTAAGCAGATAAGCGCAATTGCATACGGTGACCGTCGTTAAAGGAATGCCCCGGTCACTTAAGATAGCTTTCATTAACAGGAATTTCAGGATATCTTCCAATCAGAACAATGTCATGCGTTCATACGGCCGAAAAAGTGAATTAATCAATTACGATCTACGAGATAGTAACGCGCGCGCGCATCGTCGACGTCTCTCGCACGAAAAACATTGAACTCCGGCTAAGCTTCCTCGTGAAATGTTCAATTGTACAAAGGCATGCTTTGTGCACTGGGAAAACAATCGAAATCGTCGGCGACTCGAATAATATCTTCGTCTCCTCTCGGAGATCGAACAGAGATTCTCGTTCCGATCGGAGAACGACGAAGATTTCGATTGTTCCCGGTAATAAGAGCAAAATAAACTGGGCAATGAATTATTGCCGATACAGGCAACTGTCGATGCAGTAGCGAGTAGGAGAATGACGGTCGTTGGCGCGATTCGCGCACTCACCGCGCACGGTGCATTCTTTTGTCAGATTGAGCCGGAGAGGTGTCCCGGTCAAAGGTTTCCCTTTACGGGTCTCGATCATCAGACCGATGCCCAATTGCGCGATCCCCGAATTATTACCGGAGCAGGGCAATAGCACGCTGAATTCTGCGACAAAACACATTTCATTTACATCGAGTTTCTCTTCTCTGGCGATCCGTCGATCGAAAAGTAAGTTGATCGGTAAGCGAAGATGGATTACCCTTAGGTCTCTTGGGTACTCGTCCTTGCCTTTTGATCGTGATGTACGGGGTTTTCAGGATCGACTCGTTGAACGATTTTAATCGGTAGAAGTTGTAATAATACTTTTTAACGCCGGACTTCCACGTGAAATTGACGTACGTTACCTCGTTCGGGATAATCGGAAGTTTGCTCTCGAACTCCGGATCCAACAGATAAGGCAAGACCCTACCCTCGGTAATCGCGAATATCTCCATCTCGATCCCTAAACTCAACAGAAAACGAAGAGGACTATTGCAATTCGTGCGTCACACACGTTTTACGAGAGTAATTTCGTAGGATTCGTTACTTCCCTTTGTGAAACGCGCACTGACATTTAAACGTACGAGAATGACAGAACGCGGACGAGTTCTCGATCCAAAGAACAATACAGACACAAAGGAAAGTCGGTTTCCGAACCGACGCGAGAAAAACTCTTTAAAACGACATTTGATTAAACCGATACGAGAGGGAAACGAAATCGTTTGCGAACAACGTCGCGATCGTACGCGGTCNCGACGAAGATTTCGATTGTTCCCGGTAATAAGAGCAAAATAAACTGGGCAATGAATTATTGCCGATACAGGCAACTGTCGATGCAGTAGCGAGTAGGAGAATGACGGTCGTTGGCGCGATTCGCGCACTCACCGCGCACGGTGCATTCTTTTGTCAGATTGAGCCGGAGAGGTGTCCCGGTCAAAGGTTTCCCTTTACGGGTCTCGATCATCAGACCGATGCCCAATTGCGCGATCCCCGAATTATTACCGGAGCAGGGCAATAGCACGCTGAATTCTGCGACAAAACACATTTCATTTACATCGAGTTTCTCTTCTCTGGCGATCCGTCGATCGAAAAGTAAGTTGATCGGTAAGCGAAGATGGATTACCCTTAGGTCTCTTGGGTACTCGTCCTTGCCTTTTGATCGTGATGTACGGGGTTTTCAGGATCGACTCGTTGAACGATTTTAATCGGTAGAAGTTGTAATAATACTTTTTAACGCCGGACTTCCACGTGAAATTGACGTACGTTACCTCGTTCGGGATAATCGGAAGTTTGCTCTCGAACTCCGGATCCAACAGATAAGGCAAGACCCTACCCTCGGTAATCGCGAATATCTCCATCTCGATCCCTAAACTCAACAGAAAACGAAGAGGACTATTGCAATTCGTGCGTCACACACGTTTTACGAGAGTAATTTCGTACGATTCGTTACTTCCCTTTGTGAAACGCGCACTGACATTTAAACGTACGAGAATGACAGAACGCGGATGAGTTCTCGATCCAAAGAACAATACAGACACAAAGGAAAGTCGGTTTCCGAACCGACGACGCGAGAAAAACTGTTTAAAACGACATTTGATTAAACCGATACGAGAGGGAAACGAAATCGTTTGCGAACAACGTCGCGATCGTACGCGGTTCTCGACGGTCCGAGGTGTATCTTGAAAAATTGATCCGGATGAAAGAGAATCGCGGAGGGCGCGAGCGAAACAGCTCGAGTACGTCTGCATGCAGTTTCCTGGTGCTTACCGCTGAACATTTTGATCTGTTGCTGGTCGATCCAAAGAGAAATGTCACCGTCCGGTTTGTGCCCATTGCCGGAGCGATGCCTCGCGGCCGCCGTGTCCAGGAGCAGAGCGATCGCCGTCGAGACCAGGGCGGCTGCGGCCCACTGCATAATTAACGACGTGCCGCCAGGTGTTGCACGGTTTATGACTAGTCCCCCTTCTTTCTGGCTACGCGTAAATCCGTCCGTCTCTCTCGCCGCGGTGCCGTTCCACTCAGTTTCTCACGCGCGCGTACGTATCGCGTGTCGGTGTACGCATACGCACACGAGGGAACAGAAGGCGACGGAGAGAGAAGGAGCGCGTACGTGTGTATCGTTTCCGCGTGTACCCAGAGTCGCGTCGTGGTCGTGGTCGTGGGTACGGGCCGACGGGACGGACGGGACGGGACGCGCCGCGATTCGACGCGTGAAATTCAGGATTTCACGGGGAGAGACTCGAGACGAACGGGCACGTTCTCACGCACGCAATCTAACGAGCCGGGACACGACCGAGGACCGGCGAGTACGCGGTGCTCGGTCAGCGGGGATCGCGATCTAGAGAACGAGCGACCGGTTGACCGACGACCAATTTCGCCGATGCTCCCTCCGCCGCCGGGCCCGAGCTCGTCCAGGGGCTCCGTCGATAACGCAGCCGTGCGGATCGCGCGACGTTAAGAGTCAACGAGACGACGACGACGACGACGACGACGACGACGAGGACGACGCGATGCGATGCGACGCGGCGTATACACACGTGCGTACGGGCCGCGTTGCTGCGGCAAACTAACTGACTGACTGACTGACTGACTCAATGAGAAAAGGGCCCACGGCGGCCCATCGTCTTCTTGCCGTGAGACCGCGAGCGAGATCTCTATCTTTTAAGGGGTCCCGATACGCGCGTTTGGGGATAAGGGTCCGTGCACAACGATTTGCGGATCACCGATGTTTCCTCCTCGATGCTGCTCCACAGAGAGAGACGGAAACAAACAGAACCGATTAACAACGACGCAAAACGCCGTGCCATTTTCTTCGCGTCCTCTTCGATCCGTCCTTACGTTTGCTTACGTTTTTCTCGGTCTTCCGATCCCGCGGAAATTCTGGGAATCGCTGTTGCGAACGGCCGACTCTACGACGACGAGCGTCTAATTACATTCCGATCGTCGTCGATCGGTGTCGTTGATCGTCGAAGACAAGAGAAGCGTCCTCGCATGTATTTGACGTCCGTCCCCCGCCTCTCGATCTGCAAGTACGACCACACGATCGATTAAATTGGAGTCGTGAAAATTTTCTCAAAGACGGACGTACGACCGCGGTAGACGAACGTCCGGTAAATCGGAGACGGCGTTTGGTAGAGTTTATTTTACGGTCTACCGGTCGACGTCGATCTCGCGGGGACTCGAATATCGTACACGCGGATTTATGGAAATCACAATTCGGATTAGCAAATAAGGTGAAAAGAAATGGGTGGAAGGAACCAGTTTTTAAGCGTCTTTGGAACGGGGTCCTCTTCGTTTCTTCTTCCATTCTCTTTCGTGCTTCATCTCCTATTCCCCTCTTCCTCCACCTCCTCCTCCTCTGCTCCTCCGCTCTCCTCTATCCTTGCATTCGGCAAAAAAAAGACACGCACTCTGTTGCAATTTGGACTTTGTTCCCCGCGCTTGACACCGGGCCCTGTCATTGACTCATCGGCGTCTCTCGACTATTCTTAAATTCTCTCGCGCGAGGTGCCAGATCGAGACGTCGGACGCGGGAGTTTCTAGTAAAGTGGCAGACGCAGTGGCCGACGACGTTTAACCGATTGTGTAAACACCCTGTTTTAAAAAAAGACGTACCGCCGTTCTCGCTCGGTCGTGCCTCTCTCGTGTCGACGCGGTGTTCTTCCAGTCGAACGTTTGGTCAGATTTCCATGGTCGCATTTGCGACCCGTCACAAAGCCCGGTTTGTTTCAAGTACCGTCTNACACCGGGCCCTGTCATTGACTCATCGGCGTCTCTCGACTATTCTTAAATCCTCTCGCGCGAGGTGCCAGATCGAGACGTTGGACGCGGGAGTTTCTAGTAAAGTGGCAGACGCAGTGGCCGACGACGTTTAATCGATTGTGTAAACACCCTGTTTTAAAAAAAGACGTACCGCCGTTCTCGCTCGGTCGTGCCTCTCTCGTGTCGACGCGGTTTTCT
Source organism: Ceratina japonica (assembly GCA_019453355.1). NCBI lineage: Eukaryota > Metazoa > Arthropoda > Insecta > Hymenoptera > Apidae > Ceratina > Ceratina japonica. The sequence continues at coordinate 50,714 of SMSR01016060.1, read as the reverse complement.
TCCAGTCGAACGTTTGGTCAGATTTCCATGGTCGCATTTGCGACCCGTCACAAAGCCCGGTTTGTTTCAAGTACCGTCCCGATACGTACGAGACATGCACGATTTTACGCTCCGACGCTTGCGGTCGATCCGCCCGCAGTACATTTTTCCTTTCGCGCTTCGCGAAGGAAACGGGTGTATCGCGACGCAATCGATCTTCTCCGAGAAACGTGTGGACAACGGATATCGCTGGAAACTTTCTACAAACAAGCGCAAGTGGCGAAAAGTACACAAGCGCACCGGATATCTTTTCTTTACACGTTTTCCACGCGCAGACTTGTGGTCTTAGAAACCACACAGTATGTATGTAATCTCATCCGGCGTGGATTCGAACGCGAAGACAATTTGTCTTTGTCTCGGTCGAATCGGCAAACGATTCGCGATACGTCCGCGATTTCTCCCGAACGATTGACGACCGTCTCCCGAAATCAGAGCTAAAGTAGAAAACGGACGTATAACAATGAAACGCCTGGCGACTGCGTTACTATATCCGACCGCGGGACTTTAACGCGGCTCGATGAATAATGCATTATACGAGATGCGTATAGCGCTCGGACCGAGTCTTCGACGGGACTCCCGAAACGTGAGGATGAATTTCTTCGACGAAGCGAGACTTGTGTTCGAGGAGAAGTAATAATCGTGTTTGTCGACTCGTAAATACGTTCGTTGAAATTGAAATTCCGTCGTGCACGTTTGTAAACGCAGTGAAAAGTAAAAAGAAGCGGGGCGATCCGGGCTGGGCGTCGTTAATCCGAGATCGGCGAGATCGATTCCAGGTCCGTCGTGCAACAGGTTTAACAGAGCTCTCAATGGACAGTTGATAATAGTGTCCATTGTGGGCCGCGCGTCTAAGGGTTGGACCGTCTAACAAATGGCCCATTGTTATCTCCTACGGCCGTACGGTTCGCTTCTTGCTCCTGCTCCTCTTCTCTCCGCGTTTCGTCCCTTTTTCTCTTTCTTCCCCTTCGTGTTCCTCTGTTTTTACCCCTCTTTCGCCGTGCACAGAAAGGGCGTGCGTACAGGGTAATTCAGAAAAGAGAAACGATCCTCTTGCGCCCGGAGCTATTATTACGTACTCCGTTTGTCCGATTGAAAGATACACACCGGCCGACGAAAAGCTCTCCGCGCCGCGGATTCCTTTCCCGATGCTCTTTCCCGGCTGGATAAACAGACAGAATGAATACGAGCAGTCTCTCGGTACTGTGTCTGAAAGAGACAAGTATACCTGTTCGCTTTCGTATACGATAGACGAAACTGTTCCACTTAAAATCGGCAGGTTTTCACGCGCCTCAAAGGGCGAGCGTGAGCCGCGGTGTCGAGGGGATGCTCGATCGATTTCATGGACACCGGAATCCTTCGGTCGGCCGATCAATTTTTTTAACGCGTCAATCGATTCGTCGAGCGGGACACCGGCTTAATCGGTAGACGAAATCGGAGAATACGTTCGTCCGACGATGTGCGTCGCGGCAGGAACGGAGTCCGACGTAGAATCGATCCGAGAAACGTGTATTATACGCCTTTCACGAACGGGGAAGCGAGCCGCCGAGGCCTGCCGGCCGAGGTTCCCGTGCCCGTCGAGGAGCGACCGGTGCCGGTTTATTCCCGATCGAACGTTTTTGCTCGGCCGTCGTCGCAAACCTAATTGGATTCGCTATACGAATCGTCGACAGTCGTGCACGGCCGAACGTTACGCGAAATCGGCTACGCGTGTACCGTGATTTTTTTTAGCAGGTCGTTGGTCGGCTGCGTCCGACGATCGAACCACGAATTTCTGATCGGCCCGTCGACGAACAGATTCGTTCGCTCGACAGTCGTACTCGGCGTGCAACAAATCGTTTCCGATCGCGTCCTACGGAGAATTCGACGAATCACGTTGTCCGCGGACGATCCGGAGAATGCCCATATATCGTTATGACTCTTACCTTGCAACATATTCGCGTATCCGACGAGCGCGTGCAACCCGTGCAACTCGTACGAGAGCTCCTCCTTCTTTATCGTACGCATCGGCCTCACGTCCTCTTCTCCCAGAGGACACGGACGCGTACCGTGTACCACGACCTCGGGTCCACACACGAACGCGCGATTCCTCCTCGGACGGGCAGCCAGGCGCTAACATCCATGCTACGTTTTCTGCGCCCGTCCATTCTTTTTCGTCCCTTTTCGCCGTTCGCTCTCCTCCTTTTCTCGTCGCCGGCCTGCGGGAGAAAACTGGTAGGAGAACGTACCGAAACGCGGGAACGCGCCGGGGAGAGCAGAGGAAGAAGGAACCGACGAAAGTGGGAAAACTCGGGAAGAGGAGAGAAGGTCCGCGCGGAGACGAGGACGAGGAGACGAGGCGGGGGCAGCCCGTGGGAAAGAGACGGAAAAAGGAAACGTTCGCGGCGAGGAAGGTCGGGGGAGAACGGGAGACGCAGGTAGAGAGAGATAAAAAAAGAACGGACCGACTGACGGGAGATCGAGTCAGAGTACCGGCACAAAAAACCTGTCCCGCATAATTACATTATCGGTCATATCTCGTTCGACTTCTGTCCGCGCGGCCTCCTGCTAGTCCTGCTTCGTCGAACGAACGCGCTCCCGTATCCCGTATATACGACGCGTATAACGCGGAGTAGGTACTGTGTCTCGCTTCTAGTACGGCGTAACGAGGACCCCGAGGAAACCGCAGGGGTCTCGGTCGTTGCTTCTCGGTCCGATCCCTCTGCGACCTTCGGTGGGAACCGTCAAACCTCTTGACAAATCGTTATTTTCTCTGATCGTATGGCTCCTTTTCTCCCGTTCCGAGAAATTCTTCGCTTCGATTCGACGAAACTCGGCCGTTGCTTCGAATCCCGACAGACGACGAACGGGAACGACGTCCCACGGTCGACGATCGATTTCGGTCGTTCGCGAGGTAGACGGCTCGATAGCTCGCGCTCATCGTTGGTCGATACTACAACTTATTGTATTTCTTCTCTTTATTGACATGGGAGATGTAATACAGGCATTGGAATGCGCGTTATCGTACTCGCAGATAAACGATCAAACACATAAGGCTAACTCGCTTTTCCTTCTTTCCGAATTTTACAAAACATCGTTAAACGCAACGATCGACCTATCTACGCGCTACAGAGGGATAAAAAAAATCTTTAACCAGGTTGCTAAACTCTGCAAACTCTACTCCGTAGAAAAAATATTGAAACGACGACGCCGTTGAAAAAAAAACGCATAAAAAAAGCCTCCCGCTATTTGGGAGCAGATCGTTTTATGCGTCTTTTTATCGGGAAACGCATTAGTATCTTAATAGTAATAAGACAATGTACAATGAAAAGTTAGCACGATAGGCGCGCACATGTTTGATCGACCGTCTTTCTTCCTTTTGATCATACACGTATAATTCTGCGCGGAGTCAACATGTGTGCCGTCCCGTCGTTGTAAAATGAACACTGTTTCTCGTGGAAAGTCTCACATTATAATATCGCATTTTTCTCTTTTTCTTTTCAATATAAATCTGTGCTCACTGCGCTAACACCGTGTTCGACGATACAAATGAAATTCATGATTATTAAAAAATAAGTCAGATCAATTACACGAATTTTTGCTCACGCTAAATGCTTACATCTCTAATCGTGAATACAAAAAAAAAAAAATCTCTCTACTCGTATATATACGTATATGTATATATATATATGTATAACAAGTGAAATAAAGAAATAAAAAGTATCAAAATATATTAAAAGTATCAAAACGTCGGTTACGCGTACGAAAGTATTGGAAGTTCACATAATAATAAGTTACTATGCGTTGTCGGCCAACCGCTGATTCGAACCTCGAGGGACCTGATTCGGGTGTAACTCGGAAACTATACAGAAGCCGTTACAGTACGATCAGAAAAATATATCGAAACGTAATCGCGTACGCGCCTATATCTTGACTTGGACGTCGGCACGCTTACGGCTTGTCGTATATTCGATAGAAATGATTAAACGACGTTTTTTCAATATATATTACATTACGCGTCTCCTCGTCTCGTATCTTTACAATAGATTATTGTTTCGTTTCCCCTTCTCTCACATTTACAATACATTCTTTTTGTAGGCGCCCAGTGCACGTTCATATATATTTACTTATAACATATATTTATATATATATATATATAGTGAGAGAGTTCGTAAAAATTACGTGACGTCCAAGTCGTTTGTACAGGATAATCGGCAAAAAAGATCTTGACAAATATAAGCGACAGATCGATTTACTCAAATAAGACTCGAAGCTTTTAAAACACTTTTTTTGTTCGGGAACGACTCGGAAGAATAAACGCTATTCGATTCGATTCCTCTCTTTCCTCTAAGACTGACGAGTGCAATATATATCGTTTGACGGTGTCATATAGATTTTCACGAACTTTATGCGCGCATCGTATTGTAAGTATTCTATATATTTTGTACCTTTTTTATTTTTGTACCTGATATATTTGCTCACGACACTTTTGCAGACAACCTGTACATTGCATTGCATAACTTAATACGGTAAACGTAAGAGAGAAAATATAATGTTAGATTTGTTCCTCGGGAGAAATGAACGAACTTTCAATGTCTCGCGTCGATAACACTTCGTCCACTAAAATGCAATAATATATAGCTGCTCTCGTGTGATCGCATTTTAACTCTAATTTCAATCAATATACGTCTCTATATATATTCAAATACCTTTCTTTCTTTTATATATTAAATAATATTTCATATACTCATTGGATTATAATAAAATTACTCAAATTAAAGTTTTGAACAGTAATAAGAGTAAAAAGGACTTTCGTTCCCAGCTAAAGCACGTTTCACATACAAAAAGCAACAATTAGAGGCCTTGTGACATTTCCTTTTAACTACTATAGTGCATGTACAATGTTCTTTTTAATATTTTAGTAATAATAATAATAATAATAATAATGATAATAATAATAATAATAATATCTTTCGTATATTTTTATCGTTCGTGTATCGTTAATGAAAGTGCACGTGCACAATAATTGTAGATAGTCACTGATTCGTTATATTTGGCCCTTTGTCGGCAGAGTAAAAATTGATTGCGTCTAAACGTTCTTAGAACAATCGTTTCTTCTTCAATTATTTTCCTTCGTTAATTAAAATTAGTCTCAGTCCAGGCCAGATTGCGAGACCGCGCTCGATCTCATCCCTTTCGTTTCTTCAAGATTGCATATAAGTAACACCAGTCTGCATCGCGTATTAACTAATAATAATCCGGGCGATACGAATTATCGATATTGATTATCTTCATTTGAAAGACACGACTCTATATGCAGTCTTAAAAAAGCGTTCCGTGCTTCTCGTTTGCGTCGTACACACTTTAGAACAATATAAACACAACTCGTATACCCTGTGCGATGATTCGAAATCGTCGATTCTCAATCTGGCCTTGTCAAGTGTTACGGTCGATGCTAGTATACTTTCTACTATATTATTATGTCCATAAATATAGCTTGCACGCTATGAGACACCTATATCGTCTTTGGGTTTTATAATTAGTCAAAGATTCGTTCAACAAATTCGTTAATCGTAAATAATTCTTTCTTCGTTTTTTCTCTCTCGATCGACCAACAAGTTCTATTTTTTAACGCGCGCGCGCGCGTGACCGCGTGGAGAGGTCTCGACTTTCTCCGAAGATGCTAAATATTACCGGAATACTCGAGTAACGCATATATCCATAACACGGACACTGATGAAAGAATCGTCGCCTCTTCCTTTCTTAAATGACACGAATGTACAAACGTTGTGCATGACTCGTACACTTCATACGAACCGACCTCGTGTACGATCGAACTCACGTACTTCTCTCTTTCTACGCGTGAACTATAAAACCCAAAACCAAACTCTCTAATTGGCAGTATAGTGTTGGACGTTGCGCCCAGCGCAAAGTGCATAGCAGAGCTGCTGCGGCTAGTAAGGATCGGAGGCACCTTACTTCTGACGGACCAAACAAAAAGAAATACGATTTTCGTGCGGCTTGAACGAGAGACAACGGCAGAGGTTACACGTATGTGGCCATGGTACCGCTCGGGATGGGCGGCGTTTCTTCCGGTCTGCCTTTGGGCCCGTATTGTCCGATGAAAGAGCCGTCCTCCGTGAAACGTCCTACGAACAAAACGACGATTTCCCGTACTACCGATCTTCCAATCGTTTACCATTATTAAAAATACGAAGGTCGTCGACACGGCGATCCGATCGTCGACCGCGTCGTTCAACCTACCTTAGACCAACGTGGCAAACGCTTGTGAATTTGGTTCTGGTTTACGATGCCGACCATACTGACCAATGAATGATCCATCCTCGTTCATACCTTCTGCATTCAAGTCGAGCAATAAAGCAAAATAAAGTGGGAGAACAGAAACAAAACACGAATTAAAGTGCTAGGGGGGGAGTGAGGGAGTACCGAACGGACAACACATAAATGAATCTTTCTATTCTACGTCGGTCGTGAAAAAAAAATGATAAACGTTTGGACTGTGCTTCGATTTGCATTCGAACGCGTGAACAATAAGTTTATCCGAGTAAAATCTGTTCAATCGTATACGTGAGAAATGGGGTGCACATCCTACTCGGATCTAATAATACATACCTGAACGCGAGCTCGTTACCCTATTAACTCGACACGCATAGAAGACCTTTATTGCGGTTCATACTGACCTGTATCTCCCTCTCCGTATTCCGCCATGGAATCGGTGTCGGATTCCGGATGCTTCCCGTCCTGATGCGAGGAGGACGCCAGAGACGCACGGCCACCCGCGGACTTCGTGTCCAGAGGTTGCGAATACTCGTGGAAACCGCCCTCGTCCGGGTAATCGCCGCGGCCGGCAGCCAGTTCTCTCTCGTGCACCGCGTACTTCCCGCCCCTGTTGCGCTTGATCACGCACACGATTATAAGTACTAAAAGGAGGAAGGCGATCGCCAGCATCATTCCGATGAACCATCCGGCAGTGGCCACGTTCTCCTTAGGCTGAATGATGGGGCCTTCGCTGCTCGTCTCTACCTCCTGCGGCTCGCTCTCGGTGAAGTAGTTACCGTCGACCGCGACGACGGACATCACGTACGTCTCGCCGCTTTGAAGCCCACGAATCTCGATCGTGTTCGAGTGATACTCCGGTTCGGTCTCGAGATATATCGTTTCGCCCTTGAGCTTGTATTTCACGAAAAAGTGACTTCCCGGATTCCCGTTCAGATTCAGCTGCCAGATGATTCTCACGTTCGAGTAACCGTTCTCCTTGGGTATCGATTCCCAAGTGAACTGCGGCACGTCGGGACGTTGAGACGTGCGCGTCTTTTGCTCGATGAAATAG
>SMSR01016060.1:26497-37212 GCA_019453355.1 Ceratina japonica | reverse complement strand
GAACGCGTGAACAATAAGTTTATCCGAGTAAAATCTGTTCAATCGTATACGTGAGAAATGGGGTGCACATCCTACTCGGATCTAATAATACATACCTGAACGCGAGCTCGTTACCCTATTAACTCGACACGCATAGAAGACCTTTATTGCGGTTCATACTGACCTGTATCTCCCTCTCCGTATTCCGCCATGGAATCGGTGTCGGATTCCGGATGCTTCCCGTCCTGATGCGAGGAGGACGCCAGAGACGCACGGCCACCCGCGGACTTCGTGTCCAGAGGTTGCGAGTACTCGTGGAAACCGCCCTCGTCCGGGTAATCGCCGCGGCCGGCAGCCAGTTCTCTCTCGTGCACCGCGTACTTCCCGCCCCTGTTGCGCTTGATCACGCACACGATTATAAGTACTAAAAGGAGGAAGGCGATCGCCAGCATCATTCCGATGAACCATCCGGCAGTGGCCACGTTCTCCTTAGGCTGAATGATGGGGCCTTCGCTGCTCGTCTCTACCTCCTGCGGCTCGCTCTCGGTGAAGTAGTTACCGTCGACCGCGACGACGGACATCACGTACGTCTCGCCGCTTTGAAGCCCACGAATCTCGATCGTGTTCGAGTGATACTCCGGTTCGGTCTCGAGATATATCGTTTCGCCCTTGAGCTTGTATTTCACGAAAAAGTGACTTCCCGGATTCCCGTTCAGATTCAGCTGCCAGATGATTCTCACGTTCGAGTAACCGTTCTCCTTGGGTATCGATTCCCAAGTGAACTGCGGCACGTCGGGACGTTGAGACGTGCGCGTCTTTTGCTCGATGAAATAGCTAAACGAACGGAACGGGAAACGACGTTTCGTAAAGGACGTAGATCGGGAGTTACAACGTGAGCAACAATAGATTTACGTACTCGTTTCCTTCGCCGACCTTCGTCGTTGCCCGGATGTGTACGCGATACTTGGTGTCGGGTGCCAGTGCAGCTAACTTGGCACTGGTAGATTCCGGGTCCGTGATGTACGGCTTTCGCTCTAGCAAAGGTCCCACCCTCGTACCGTTCACGGCTTCGTAATATATCCTGTATCCAGTCAGGTTACCGTTCGGTTCCGCGGGTTTCGTCCACACCAAGAACAGAGCGCTAGAACCCATTGGGAACGCCTCGAGATTGAGTACCGTTCCCGGAACGCCTTCCGGCGTGTCGAAACTCAGAGTTTCAGAAGGTGGCCCGGCGTATCTGTGATAAAAAAAGAACGCGAAACGTGAGACGGTGCATGAAACGGTGTACGAACGTAACTTTGTACAAATTTGACGCTTCTCACCGGCCGTTGTACGCCAGTATCCGAACGTAATTCTTGCTGAACGGTACAAACTTGGTGACCAACGCGTGAGTCCTGTTCCCGCCTCTTATATCGATTTCTCGCATCCCCTTCTCGCCGTCCTTCTCCGTCCACGTCTGAATTTTGTATCCCTGCAACTCGCCCCGTACAGATTCCTCGGGAACCGCGTTCCACGAGAATTGTGCGCTTGTACTCGACTTTATTTGATTCAACGTGAAGTTGGTGGGCGCTTGCAACGGCACTGTAACATCGAGCGTCGATTTTAAGTGAAACGATAATTACGTAAATAAAATGAATGAAAATAAATCGGAAGGAGAGAATGAAAATAGAACGAACCGTCCTCTCCGGAGAATCCGACCACTTCGTCCGGCGCGATCCTACATTCGCCCCTCTCGTTGATAGCTACCACCTTGACTTTGTACCTCTGATAGGTCGGCTGGTTCTCCACGACCAAGCTGTTCTTCTTCCAGTCGTGTATATCCTCTATGGTCCACCTCTCCCCGGGTATGTCCCGTCTGTAGTAGACTCTGTACATGAACTTCGGCGCGTTGTGCTCGATCTGCGGCATCACCGTCCACGATACGACGAGATTCTGCGGCGTGCTTCCCCTGCCCATGACGTTGTCGGGATTCTTGTACGGCACGTCCTGCAACGTGCTGCACACGTCGCTGTGCGGCGACGGCAACGACGGACCAACCTTGTTGTGCGCCAGCACGCGGAACGTGTAGTTCGCCCACGGCGACATCGGAATCACGTACGTCTGTTCGGTCGACGGCACGTTGTCCTTCGCTATTTCCCACGTGTCCGGTGTAAACGTCGTGTTGTACTGAATGGTGTATCTCAGAATCGGAGCCCTGTTGTCCCCCATCGGCGTCCAGTGTATACTGGCTTCCCTGGCCATGCAGGAAACGCCGAGCAGTTTGGGCGGGTTCGGTACGTCCTGCACGACCAACGTGGCCTGCGCCTTCGCTTCGTCCAAGTCGGTTCGAGCGACGCACGTGTAAGTACCGGAGTCCAGTTCGGTAGTTTTCGTGATCATCAAGGAGTAATCGGTGCTCCGTATGAATCGCGGTTCCATTTCGAAGTCGATCGGTTCGCCGTTGGACAGCCAGTCGATCGTCAGTGCCAGACTCGAGTCCGTTACGGCGTTACATCGGAACGTAGCGGTGTTACCGGCCGCGACCTCGTAATCCTCCGGTTCGTCGGTGATCCTTGTGTGTTCCTTCACGAGCAGATTACCGGTAGCCTCTACTTCGCCGAATTTGTTGGACGCGTGGCATGTATAGGTGCCCGCGTCTAAGAATATCACGTTCTCGATCTCTAAGTCGCCGGAGTCCAAGGTCCTGTATCGGCCCCCGGTCAGTTCTTGCCCGTTCCGAATCCATTTCACGCTCGGTTTCGGCGCCCCGAACACGCGACAGGTGACCCTAACGGTTTTACCGTCGACGATGGCGATGTCCGCCGGTGGTTGCGTGATCTCGGGCTCGAGAGCCAGAACGTTCACGTACACGTCCTTGTACACGTAGCCCAACGAGTTGGTCGCGTTGCAACCGTAGTTTCCGGTGTCCTTCTTCGTCAGCTTCTCGATGATTATAGAGTTGGACGTGATCTTTCTACGGGGATTCGGCGGAGCCTCCGAGATAGGTTTGCCGTTGTGAATCCACTTTATATCGGGGACCGGGACGCCGTCGGCCGCGCATTTGAACTCGACGGTCTCGTCCTCCGCCGCGTTTATGATCTCGGGTTCGACGGTGAAGTACGGCACCGCCATCACTTGTAACTTTATGGAATACGACTGCGCGTCACCCACGCCGTTCGACGCCTCGCAAGTGTACGAGCCTTCGTCTTTGAAATTGACGTGCTTGATTATCAACGATTTACCATAATTCCCCTGCATTATTCTGTCGTTGGTCCTGACCGGTTCTCCGTTTTTACTCCAGACTATCTGCGGCAGCGGGGTCCCGCCGTATATGCAGTATAATTCGATTTTCTTACCGCGTAAGGCAACCTCGTTCTTCCTACTGACGTACTGTTTAACCGGGGGGTGTTTGTTCTGACTAGCGGACATTCCCGACGAGATAACGTTTAATAGAACTCTGTTTCCTAATTTATATTCGTTTCTAAACACGGACGTGGCCGCGCATGCATAATAAAAATCGTCGGAGGCGTCGTTTCGGCTCACGTTGCTGAACCAGAGGTTTCCCTCCGGGTCCAGGGTCATTCGCGAATTATTGATCGACTTAATGCCTCCGGCAGTGTCTTGGATCAACCAATATACGTTCGGTTTCGGCCAACCGTCGGGCGGTTGGCACGTCAACTTGAACGGCTGCCCTTCTTGCGCGTCCAGGCTCACCGGATTCTGATCCTTGAACGAGTTCAATTCGGCCTTCCTCACGAACACGGAATTCGACGTAGCCGTTCCCCATTCGTTCTCCGCGAAGCATTGATACTGGCCGAGATCCTCGTCCCGCGGCCGCGAGATCACCAGCGTACCTCTCCCGGGTTGCTGAGATATGCGGTCGTCGTACGCCGGCCACTCGAAGTTCTTTCCATTTTTTATCCAACGATATCTGTACGAAAACGATACAGAGTTTACGTGCGAACGACGGCAAACGCCGATCGCGAAAAAACGAATGGATCGTCACGCGGTAATGATCTATTCTATTTTCCTAAAGCATACTCATAGAGAGAGAGAGACCACTCCCATGTACAATTCGCGCCACAAGTAAGGTATCTTTATCGGTACTGGTAACTTTATACCCCCTAAGGCTATGAGGTCATCCCGGTAATTAAGACCAGTTACTCTGGCTTCTTTGAGGAACAGAGATAGTGCACTTAAATGCGAGTAAAATGAAACTACGCGAGCGAAATGTTCTCGGTAAAATGCTCTCCTAGCGATCCATTAATCGGCAATTAATTTCGCACAATTACGCGATCCTCGAATTTCCCCACGGATACTCGACGACGCGCGTGGAACGATGAAACAATCCTTATTTATCTTTCGGTCAAAAGTGTCGTTTACCTTGGAGCAGGTTCTCCTTCTGCCTCGCATTCAATTAAAAACGGTTTGTCGTTCTCATTAATCTTCGCTTGAGCCACTTGAAACAACTGCTCGTCCGTCGGGGGTTGTTTGGATATCCGCGGTGGAGATTGGACTGACGGAAGATACAAATGACGAACGTTAGATTATTGTTACGGACTACGATACAACTGCTGGAAAACGTGCAGCGGTAACGCAAACTTCTCGAGACGTGAACATATTTAATGCGAACGTAAGCAAACGAAAATTAAGCCGTTTCAGTAGCAACTAATCCTCAGAATATTGTCAAATAAAAATCCTATACAATTCCTAAAAGAACAAAGTATAATCTCTTAACTCGATAAACTATAACTGCATTAAGCGAAGTTCGACTAGGATAAAAAATAGATTTTATACGGCGGCAAGTGGAAGCAAACAAACGTTTTTTGTTCGAGAAATAAACGTCTAGCGACTCGTTTGGTCGACGAGCTATTTAATTCTATCTGATAACTATCTGCGTCTGGCGGTTCGCTACTGTTTTTTCACCTCCTATAATATCCGGGATACGGACTATAATAATTAAAAATCACAGATGGTTATCATAGAAACTGATTGACCGTAACGGGTATATATTATGTACTTGGAATTTATTGTGACCGATATACACAAAACGTGATGACGGTATTACACTCACTTAAAGCCGATGCCTGCAGTAACAGCGTTGAGATAATGCACACGATAAACTTCATGATCGGCCGGTATTCTCTTGATCTACAATAAAAAATTTCCTCGTGTCAACATTTTTAAACGAAGGAGCAGCGCGTTTTATTTGATTACAAGCGGTCTCGCGATTATTCCGTGCAGGACGTAAACTTCGAATTCGTTTTCGGTGTGCCTCTCTTCGAGAAGCGTAAATTACAAATTGAAACGGTTTTCAATGGACTCATCCTCGTCTCAATCTTCGCGATTCAAACGAATCCGATTGAGATTATCGCCGGCGACCTTTACTAATTCTACTCTCTATTCACGAGCACGTCTTTTTTCTTAATATCGTTTGAACCAGTTTCTCTACGTGCGCGTGTACTCACGACGTTGCGTACGGAAACACATCGGAATGAATCGTCGTCTACACACACGTACCTACGTGTACGTGCGTGTCGTGTAAAATATTTCATTAGGAACGAACGAGCGTGTGAGGACATTCCTGAATCGCGTAGAAATAAGAGTGGAAATGTTAGGCGACGTGCAGTTGCCAATGGAGACGTGAAAAATGGGCGTGTGCACTCCGCGGCAAAAAAGTAACGAACAATATCTATGTACGTATACGTATAGATGAGTAGACATGTGTCAACGGACCGGCTAACTGCGGAACCGAGCTGCGTTTTAGACGCGCTATAGAAGGACATTCGAAAATCCAATGAAATAGAACAGGTGAACACACAATCGTATCGCGCACAATTCACGGGAACAGGTGATGGTGTTGCGATGATCTCACCCGAGCTCGTCCTTCGAAATCACAACATCGCCGACGGATATATTTTACCGTCGTTCTCCTCGCGTTCGCACCTTTTATTATCACGCGTTTACCTGGTCAAAAGAAATTTGTATCGATCGAACGCCGGTCGGGACACGGATTTCCCATGGGGACCAAAAGGGAAAAAGGGAACACATACGGGGCTGGGCGAACGGGAACGGGCACACCCGCGAACCAACATTGATCGCCGACGCTTCGTTCGTCGGCGGGTTTCACGGTTTCCGAGCGACGTCTTCGAGCCACGGGCACGGGGAACCCGGTCGACCGTTAACCGTAACTAGTGCCTCACCTATCTCAACGTTTTCGTACGCGTTCGACACGTTAAAATTCCGTCATCACCAAGGCATCATCGAAAAACCACTGACTCGCCTCGCACACGTAACGCACCGTACGGTACTATACACCAGTGTGTGAATGTTCGTCGCGTGCATGTGTCGCGGACTCGATCCCCACCCGAACGGCCTCACGGGCACTCTGATTCACACACCAGTGCATGCTTTCACTGAACTTTACGGTTCGCTCACACAAGGCAACTCTATGAAAAGACTTGACATTTCCGAGACCGCGTCGCCAGCGGATGTAAATATTTTACGAGATAAAATAACGTTTTTTATCGATCGATCTATCGGGCGACAATTTATCGAAGCCGTTGTTCGTATTGTTTCGCGTTTGTTCGCTCGGTTTCTTTTGCCGGTCGAGACCGCGGTGAACGATGTGAGCACCGTTTTAAGGGACCGAACGTTCCCTGGCCAATAACGGTCGAGACGGATCAAAGGTATATATCCGTCGCGCTAGATTCGAAAAAGACGCGCCCTCTGAGTAAACGTACGCTCTATGTATAGGATTCTGAAGTGCAGCTGCACGTGCTTCGCAAAAAGGGGAAGCGATAAATTTTTAAACCGATCCTCACCAGACCCGGAGGCCGGAGGTAAACAGAGCATTGTTACGCGAGGGACGTCAGTCGTTCCTCGACGGTTCGACGTTCGATTGAAATTCAACCGGCGTGAGAATCATTTCCGCCAGGACGTATCTCGGTTTCACGATCGACGCGAGATAGAACACGGTTTCTCGGAAGAACGATAAGCGCGAGTGTGCGAGTATGAATTTTCTCGCGGTCGAGATACAACAAATATTGTATCGAGGCAACGTACCCTCGAAGAGTCAATAAACGGGCCTCTCTCTTCCGACGAGAGATACGTCTGTGTAAATTTAAACCTTCGATCGTAGGCAGGCGGTATAAAAATATAGGTCAAACGTTACACCTATACGTGTATTCAGCGAAATTGATTATCACCTTCCTCTTTGACTACGGTGTACGTTGTCACGGCACCGTGTCGTCTACCTCGAATACAGATCAACTATATTGACGATTATCCGCGTGAACATATTAGGTCTTCGGGCCACACGCGAAGAATACGAGCATCGCTTACCGAGTATCTATACGCTACTTCTTTTGGCGATAATTAATAGACCGCGTTTTCTATGGGATGGACGCAGGACGCCAAATAGGTCGACGCCTAGGACGGAGTATCGTGTCTCTTTCGTTTCATTCTTTAAATGGGAAAGCCTCTCTGGCGCCGAGGACTTGAGTAGCAATGTAGCGTAATCGTCGAGCGCGCGCGACGATAATCGCAAGAACATTTTGTCTTGATAAGAAGGATGCAGTTCTCGCAATATGACCGGCTAGGAAATCTATGTAGGAGTAGTCTGTACCACGCTAATTCTCTCTCCCGTTTGACATTCCACCCACGGTGTCTGTAATTTGGCAAAGCGTCAACCAGTATAGTTTAGACGAGTATATAGAGCCTACAAAACGTCCAAGAGAACGATGGCAAATGTAGATCGACGAACGCGTATTTTAGGGTGACTCGTGCATCCCACTGATGCATTTATTATTTTATTGTCAATTTACAAAATCAAAGTTCGATATATTTGTACCATGTAGACGTAGATAACGGTAAGATCAATAATAAGACATCTATGTTATTTTATACAATTGTTTGTACACTTTGAAAACGAACAAGTCTCAAAATGTTAATACCTTAAACGTCAAAAAAGTATGACGTAAAAAATAATTTACATATACACGAGTATAATTTAAATATACGATATACTTTTAAAGATAATGCAGTCTTGCATTGTAATACGTATATAAATTAAAACTCTTGCCATTATTTATACAGTTATAACACACGTCAACATCCGTCGTTATATTACATTATATAAATAATAGAATTAAACTGTTACCTATCGATTAAAATTACACAATTTGATACTGTTCCGGTTCTACTTCATTTATATGTCGCAAGAAAAACGTGACTTTGACTTGTTCGACGTGACGACAGAGCTTCATGGCTAAACTGGTTCGCAGTTTCATATGTTGCGTCAGAGACGGTAGATTCAATAGTAAAAACGCTAGCCCGTCGATTTCCTAAAAAGGGAGAAAGACGAATTATTACAACGTCCACGTGGCGTATCGTTTCCCTTCTATATCCGATATACGTTACCTCTTGTCTCACTCGATACGCGATGTCTTTACAATCGTTCGTCTTCCTCAAATATCTGAAAACGTCGTCCACGCTCCAAAACAACGGATTCGAGTCCAGCTTCCGAGTTTTCGGTCGCCTCTGTTTCTTCTGCATCCTCACGTATTCCGAGTCCCCGTCCGACCCGTCCGACTCGATGCTCGTGTCCCAATCGCGTTCTCGTTTACTCGCCCTGGTGACCGCAGAACTTTGGCTGTACTTCGACGAGTGCTGCTGCTTGCCCAAACTACCGGGACTGCCTCGGTCCTTCGACTTCCTGTTGTCGTTGAACGAGCTCCCGGAATCGTCGGACGCGTTGCTGGAAGGAGGCTCGGTCTTAAACTCGTCCGACTTGTCCCCTTTCTCTAAATCCTTTTGGATCATGATGTCTATCTCGGAAAGTGGCGGCCTTCCGTCGAGCGTCTCCTCGATCCCCGATCCGTCCGCGTGTTTCACCAGATCCAACGACATGAACGGCATCTCCTCCTCCGGTTCGAACTCCTCGTGCATCTCCTTTTCTCTGTTCGCCCATCTACCGCGTCTTCTCTTCCGTCTGCCGCCCCACGGCTTCGGCTTCTGTACCATGATACTCGTGTAACCCTTCGGTTTGCCTCTGCGTCCCGTGCCCACAGACGCTGCAAGTCAAAAAATAACTCAATAGTACGATCGAATAAACCGTCGGCCACGCGTTTCATCCGATTACTCACCGAGTTTTCCCTTAGACGTTTTGTAACATT
Organism: Ceratina japonica; assembly: GCA_019453355.1. Lineage (NCBI taxonomy): Eukaryota > Metazoa > Arthropoda > Insecta > Hymenoptera > Apidae > Ceratina > Ceratina japonica. Next base: position 28,078 of record SMSR01016060.1, on the reverse strand, counting down.
TGTCCGGGCACTCGTTCTCCGGTACGTACAACGGGCCGAACAAGTTCGGGCACACCATCAGCTTCTTGCATATGTTGCGACAAAAATCGGCCACCATGTCTCCAGAGGTGACCACGGCAACGCTGGCGCGATACGTATTGTTCTTATGTTTCGCCTTCAAAACTTCCAAGTGGTATCCGGGATCCGGCTTGGAATCGCACTGAAGGACCTTCAGTATCCGAGCACTCCTGTATCCGACGGACACGATCATCGACAAGACTTCTCTCATGACCAAGATCACGGGACCGGGCCCCACCGCTTTCGGTAGCGTCGCCAGTTTCCCTTTAGAGATCATAGGCCCGGTGAAACAACGGTAATTGAAATATATCTTCGGACACCACAACGAAGATCGCGGCTCAGATATCGGTATATCCAAAATGTTAGTCTTCTTCTCTTCCTTCTCGGGCATCTGTAACTGTTTGCAGACTTCCACGTAGTCCTTCGGTGGTTTCAGCGGGTAGTGATTAGACTCGCACCATCCGACGGGAAATATTTGTAGGGAATGCATGTCGACTATATGCTCGGGCCTCGTGTTCTCGTAGTTGTCCAATTTCAACCACAAAAGATTGTCAACGATTTTCGCGATGTGCGCGGCGCATATGACGTTTTCGCGTTCCGGGTCGACCGCCTCCAGTCGCATACCGCATTCGAACCCCGCGTCGATCGCGGTCTGTCTCTCGGGGAACAGGTTCTCCTCGGCAGCGATCGCTCCCGTCTCTTTCAGATATTCGTCCCAATCGAATTCGTCCTTCTTCGGGGTCCATCCATTCGGATGTACGATTCTAAACGAAATTCAAATCGATATTAGATCGCGGTATAATCGAGTCAATTGGAAAATGTCTGTCGCGCTTACTCGATGTCGTGCCTCTTCGCCCATCCAACCGGGAAGATGTACGGATGCTCCGCGGTACAGAGCCAAGTGTTTTTCTCCGTACTATTGAACAGAGACGATTCGATGTCCATTCCTTTCGAGAGTTCGTTGTACGTGTCGATGTGGACAAGGAAATGAATGTCGTCAAACACTTTTATAACAGTGGCAGGACATATCTTTATCTGGTCCATAGGACTCAAAGCTTCTAACTTCATTCCAACTGTAAAGCGATGCTTTGGATGATCCACAGCGTTATTAAATAAATCTTGTGGAACATCGTAATTTTTCGGTACGGAGTCTAACAGGTCTTTCCATTCTTCGTACGTGTGCGTTTGTACAATGGAACTGGGCGGTTCCAGAAACCAACTGGGATCCGATTTAGATGCAAACCCAAACGGATGAAGGTATTCCGACGTACAGAACATCCAAAAATCTCTACGCAAAGAACCGGGTATGTCGTATCTCAACAACAGGCGTCCTCCTACGTTTTCTATGATCTAGAAACGATTGAAGATCAGTATATTCACGTTAGATAGAGGGGACGAAGTTTACGAGCTACTCCTTACCGTAGCCACCCATAATTTGTATGGGTGCAGCACGTCGCTGACTTCGACTTTCATCCCTTGCTTGATTCTCTCGGTCATGCTCAGTCCGTCCTAAATAAAAACGTT